>LR749802.1:1067360-1225579 GCA_902729485.2 Mus minutoides | reverse complement strand
AAATGTTTGCAGGTACATTTTCTTTAGGAGTTCACTTAGCAATGAAGAAAATATCAAGAGGAGAACCCCACACAGAGACTAAGATACCTAACCTTGGGCCATGAAGGCCCACATGAAGCCTACAAATGGCCACCTAGGCACCCTGGGAGGGTTTAATGCATCTTCAGCAAGAATTATGCTTTAGTTTGCCAAGCTGAAAGCTATGACTTTCCTAATTCCCAGAAAGCCCGGGGGCTCCGCAGAATTTCTAAATTTCCAGTATCACCACAATGAATGTCCTACCAGGGTCAACTTTATTGCCCTGATGTGAAAATCTCTATTGCACAATCATTTGCACTGGACAGGTCACCTCAGGGGCCACCAGGCCACAGCCCCCTTCTGCATGCACCAGGGAAAGATCAGGCGAGCACCAAGGCCAGGGCCACACATTCCAAAGGCCAGCTCTCCCTTCATCCTTCCCACCCTTTCCTTTATTTTCTGGGGAGTATGTTTCTGTGTGCATGGGAGTGGAGGCCAAAGGTCAAATTTGGGTATCTCCCTTTACCTTATTCTGAGACAGGATCTCTCTCTCACCAAACCTGACTTGGCAAGACTAGCTGGCCATTGAACTCCAGTCCTGGGATCTCAGGTACACACTGTGACATGTGCCCCCCAACACACACACACACACTTTTTTTTTTAACGGTTTCTAGTCTTGAACTCTGGTCACAACAAGCACTTTACCAACTGAGCCATCTCTCTATCCTTCATTTCTCAAGCATCAAAATGTCCTTTAGAGTTAGAATTTTGTCCCTATTCATCCAAATTCCTTTCTCCTTCCTTCTAGAAACAGCTCAAACACGAATTAACAAAAACTCCCAGGGTCGGTGGGAGGGTTGGAGAGATGGCTCCGTGGTTAAGAATATCTGCTGATCTTGCAGAAGCCCCAGCATTCCACCTGGTGGCTCACAACTACAATTCCAGTTCCAGGGTTCTAACACCTTCTTCTGACCTCTGAGGGCACCAGGCACACATGTGTGTACAAATACACATGTAGGTGATACTCATATACATAAAACAAACAGATAAATCTTAAAAATACAAAACAGCCTGGGCATGTGTCCTCAAAGGCTACAGCCATCTTCCCAGGTGGGGTGAGGGGGTCCTCCTGGGTACTCTTAATTAACACAACGTTGTCACGGGTAATTAAAGCTACCTGCACCTGTTAAAAATCAAGGGCATTCTCTCATTAAGCCTGGTGTCTAACAGCTCCGAAATTGTAATTACTCATTCACATTTGCAAAATGTTCCTTATCCATAATAATGATGTACGGCCCATTTATTTTAAGACCAGGAGTCTCTGGAGACCCGCGGGCTCACTTGGTACCTACTTAAGAGATGACTGCCTGAGCAGAATTAGTTAACTACCAGGGTCCTGACCGCCATTCTCACAGTAAAACAGTACGTGAGCCAATCGTTGAAACTTCATCGATTCTGAGTTTCCCTACAAGCCAGAGTGGCCAGCTAGTTTGGGGGATGGGGGTGTGTGTGTGGAGAGTTTAAGTGGGATGACCCTCCCTTTCTAAGCTGCCCTACCTAATGAAATCTCTGTCTATTTGTTAATTTTACTTATTTTAGAGTCTACCTTCCAATGCCACTGTCTAAGGACTGAACTAAGAAGAGCAGGACCTGCTTCTAACAACATGGAGAAATTGCAGTAGAGGACTGAAGAGTTCCCATGTCTGAGGTCCAGCAGACCTGCCCTTCTCTGCTCCTACGCTCAACCTTCCCAAGTCAGACAAAGACTTGCGGGCTTTCCCCAACTTCTGGGTTTGGGCCTCTACATGTTCATTTTTAAAGGTTAAAACCAAGGGGGGAAAAAAATCACTACAGAAGCAAATAATTCTTTAAAGAGGAAAGCCTGCTCGGCCAGTCCCAGGTATCCAACAGGTGGGAGGAAGCTCATGTAAGTTCGGCAGGGTGGCACGGGGGCTGGGTGCCACAGTGCCAGGTTAAACACAGGGAGAGACCACTCTTCCACACACCCCAAGGCTGCCTCCAAGAGCACCCCTCCCACCTGGCTTTTAGAAACAGCATCGGTGCCTTCTCTGTGCCCACGCTGGAAGCTTCTAAGATGGCTCTTAGTGATATTCTTGGCATTCATGCCCTTGGCTCGGCTCCTCCCTGGGGACTTGTTTAATTAAAGGGAAGAGGGAAAGAGCTGGAACGCTGCTCCCACGGTGAGGTCGCAGAGGCTGTAAGGTACTTGTTCTTCTGACCTCGCTCCTCTGTCTGCTTACCCTAGAGATGACAGCTGCTGCAGTGTCACCGGCTCTGCTCTGGCCCACGTGGCAAGAAGCATGAGAGAGAATCCTAATGGCAAATGAACGGTTCCTTCCCCAGAGAATCCTTTAAGGGAGAATCCAACCCTAACTAAAACTGTGGCACGGTTCTGGGAGAAACCTAGAGGAAAGACCCCACTAGGCTGCGCTTGGATTTGCAGCAAAACTGGGAGGCACTGACTGTAAAGCCACAGCCCGAAGCTGCTTGTTACATGGCAACTGACAGTTTATACACCCTCATCCTTCCAAATGCACAGGAACACGGTCTCCTGAAAAATTCGTAAAACAATTCTAGCCATACTAAATAATTTGAAAATTCCATCTCTTTCTTTCAAACCAAACCAAACCAAAACCACCGCCACTACCACCATTACCACAACTTTGCGACTAACCCCCAAACAGATCTGCCTGCCTCCCCTTCCTGAGGTCTCACATGGCAGGCATGTGCCACCACGCCTGGCTGTCCCTGGTTCTTCTCTAGCCTCCCACTGTGCTGAGACCACACTTCCTTGCGTGCCCATCGGGTACAGCATGTGCTTGTGACGTCATCCTTATCTTTATCTATCTGCTAGCTCTCCAGTCGGCTTCCCTGCCATACCAAGCAGATAGATCTCTAACTCGAGGCCACATCTAGTCCTAATTGCTTAGCTTCCTCAGCGCTTAGGCAGTATCCTATAGAAGGGTACTTAATCAATGATGCTGAATGGGTGAACGAAAGCCTAAGGAACACCCCTAGGGATGTTCGATCAAGGACACTGAATGAAGGAACAAAACCATTCTTAGCATCCCAGGGAAGCATCCTAGGATGTCACAGAGCTGTCACTCAGCTCCTCAGTGAGGGATGAGACTAAATTTTAGGCCGTTCTCTGATGGGACCTTGAGCATCTTTGGTGGTGGGGAATCAGGGGCTGCTTCTGTCACTGGCCAGCATCGCCCTCTTGTTAACTAATACTAGTTCATACGTCCCTCTCTAATCCAAGCTATTCCCTCTCACTACAATTCCACCCTCACAGGCCGGCTGCACCAGTTCAGGTTTTACAGGCCATAAAGCATATAGAAAACAGACCCTCAACTTTCGACCCCCTGGTTATTAAACTCTCCTCGTGTAAAGAAGAATGCAAATGGGGACTAACTTTAAAATTACAGGGGCATCCAGGGTGATCTTTTAAACATATCAGACAGTGACGTGATCAATTACAATAATTATGTCTTTTTTAAAAACACATATTCCCTCTGGTCCTGCCAACTCCAGAGGACTTTAAAAAAAAATAAACATTTGGAAATACAGGACTTAGAAGCTCAGCCCTACCTTATAGCCTCCAATGCGATGCTCCTGCTTAAACTCCTTCCCGTTTTTTAACCACCTCATTGTGGGCGTTGGATTCCCCCCAGCCGGACAGCGGAACTTCACAGTGTTGGCGGCAGGAACAGCGTGGAGCCGCTTCTCCATCTTCTCAGTGTTGGTCCAGTATGGTGCTCCTGAGTCAGAAGACAATGAAATACAGGTACATGAAGGAACAGCCTCATCAACTCCACAAAGGTGGGACCGCTTTGCTGTACAGGGAAGGATCTGATTTTCTTTTGACTCTTTGGATAATATTTATGTTAGGAAAATATTTTCTGAAGTCTGGTCCAGCTGGCCTAGCCGAAGGTCCCCAGGGGGGCTGCTTATTGGGTTATGCCTATTAACAGGGAAAAAAAGCATGGGAAGCACCTTCTCGCTTGCTCCTGTCTGGTGCCAAAAAATAATTCCATGTCAAATCATGCTTTAAAATGCTACTTTATATTCACAGAAACAGCCCATGTAATAACAAGGGCCCAGTCCTCCAAAAATACATCATCTTAGATCACCGCGCCTATTAAAATGGTCAAATATACACACTGTAAAAATAAACTGTCCTTGGGGAGCATATCAATTTACAGATCAGAACTTTCTTTCTGTGTGGGCACGGGTAGAGGGGTGTTCATGTGTGTTCAGGGTGCATGCGCATGTGTGTGAGGTCAAAGGTCAACCACGAGTGCCTGTTCCTCAAGTGCCAAAAAATATAAATACATTCTTTTTTTAGACAGGGTCTCTCACTGGCCTGGAACTTCCCAGGTAGGTGAGGCCGGCCGGCCACTGAGCTCCCAGGGACCTCTACGCTTCCATTTCCCCAGCACTGGGTTTACAAGCGCATGCCATGATATCAGGCTTTTTCTAATGGGCTCTGGGATCAAACTCAGGTCCTCATACTTACAGAGCAAGTACTTCACCCGCTGACTAGCTTTGCTCACATTCTAACCAGCTCCGAGCAGTCTTATAAAGGGCAATTGATGATAGTATAAGTTCTCATCTTAGCATGGTAAAATATCCAGGAAGCCATCATTAATTTCCTAGCACCTTATATGATAAATCAAAATACTGTATTGTTAAGTATATCTTAATTTTTTTTTTAGTGAAAGAGAACTTTTTTTTTTTCAGTGGTGGTTATAAGCACTATAATCCTAACACCATGCCTAGGCTTATTAAGAGGCAACTAATCAAATGCTAAGTCCCCTAAATGGCCCTCACAGTTGCAGGTACAAGTGACTTATTAAGCCCAGAAAAGGAGGTAGATCTTTCCATAACCAAATAACAAGCACAGTGCACCTTATACACAGGTGCCACAGCCTCCGTCCAGAACGCTGCTATAAATTCTCATGCCTGGACTAATGGCTCGAGGCTGCTAGTGACCCAGTGTTTGTTTGCCAAGCACTGTTCTAAGAGCTTGTGCATACTTAGCATGTACCAGACTCCTCACAACATCTCAATGGCAATCCCAAGGGAGCTATTGCCATCCCTGCTGCAGGTCAAGCAAACTGACATTACCTGCCAACAGTCGCAGCACCAAGAGGCTTGCAACTGACATTTAACCAAGATCAGTCTGATGCCTGAATCTCAGTCCTTATCCCAGTCTTCTAGCTGTTATAGATTAGGTTCACCAAGAAGTTAAGCCTGCTATGCCACCTTCTAGACACTAAAACCTAGAATCTGAGATAGTCAGTTAGGGTGAACACTTTAACCCTCAGTATTGCCCAGATCTTCCACTGAAATATCGGGCAACGATTATACTTTCCACATGATGAGGGTCTGCAGGAGCCGCACGCATACTCTGCAAACCAGAGGCAAAGTGGCCACAGTCAGGGAGCATATTTGGGGAGAGGGGTATCAACCTGAACAGCTCTTCTGTTACAATCACTTTCTGGAATAACTGCACCTATGCCTTGCTCTTAACACCTGCTACAAGAGGCAGAGCTGAGATTTCTTATCAAGGGCACACTGCATCTTCTTCATGCTAATGCATTCCAGTGTCAAGGTGGTGGGATTTCGGTGGCAACCTCATGACACTAAGATTGTGCAAAAAACCACAGTTGCTTACCCATTTAGAGCAGAGGGAAAACAGGAGGAGGAGGGGAGAGGGGAGGGAGGGCAGGGGAGGGGAATGGAGAGGGTGAGAAAGAGGCCATGAAAGAAGAAAAGAATCTGTACCATTTCTTATCAATCCAGTTGCATTTGTGAAATGCATCTGTGATATGCATCTATGAGTGGACCTTGTGGCCCGGATATTGAATGCTTGTAAACACATCTATTCTTTTGAGAGTTCACCATGGGGGGACCACTGGACTCCCACTTATCACAAGACCGCAAGGTCCTGGCATACCCTGAAACAATTTCAATCATCTTCCATTTTAAAAGCTTCTACTTAGAAAAATCCACCCAAAGCCACTGAAAGCAGCCATTGAGATCCCCAAATAAATAATAAGCTTTGTCCCTACACAAAGACTTTAACAAACCCGACCTAAATGGAAAGCATACCTCATGCTGTCAGGTGTCTGGACTCATGTCATTTGTTTAAGTAAACACAATGGCCTATTCACATGAATTAGCTAAATATTAATGCAGCCACTCTTTCAGATAGCATCAATTACTGCTGGGCTGAGCTCTGGAATGTCCTTTAAAAAAAAAAAACCATAAAGGAAGCCAACAAATAGGTGTTTACAAACTATTAAGCATGATTTTCATGCTCTCTGAGATCAAAAAGTAGGGGGTGGCCTCAGGAACTAGGAATGTTCTTTTCCACTCTAAGCCACCAACAAGTCTGCACCACCGCAGGGGACTGCCCCCCAGCTGCACGCAATACAGCTGCCCTGACTTGTGTCTACAGCATACTGGCAACCAATGCCTTTGTCCTGGTAGCCAAGGAATGGCTTAGAGAATAGGATGAAAGAATGCTGCAGGGATTTCTAGCAGGTAGTTGCCTCCCTGGAGTGGAACTGTATCTAGAAAAGTCTGCTCACACAAGACAGACACTGGCTACACACCACAGTGGGTGGGCATGGCTTCCCTCCTCAGTCACAGAGACCCAAGGTGAGTTGGGGCACAATGAAATCCAATCATAACAAGTCTGTAGCTGGAATTGAAGTTCACAACAGTCCCCCACCCCCATCCCCACCCCAGTAGCTGAAAGGTCATTGAGCTAAGTTGTTCAAGATACCTGTATGCCAGGGAAGGGCCATCCCAATGCTCTGCTGGGCTCCTGACTTTCTGGCCAGTGCCACTCCATTGAGAGCTACATCAGGACAAAGGCCTTTGCAACCAAACCTCCTTTTAAGATGTCGAGAGTGCATTTTTTTTTAAACCACTAAACATGATGCTTGAAGAAGAGATTAAACTATTTTATTATTTATAAGAATACATTATTTTTATTTTATCACTCTTCCTGATATGAACTTAAAGGAGCTATAATCTAAAATATAAATATTCCCATACAAGCATCCTATTGTGCTTCCTGCCACAGCAGCCTCCTGTCCATTCACACAGTCTTGTTATGTAGCCTAGGCTGGCCTCAAAGTCAAGATCCTGCTTCATCCTCCCTAATGCTAGAATTGCAGGTCCAATACTCAGGACTCCCTGCAGACTCTTCCTATTTCCTGCCATTTCCAAAGTAACTACATACAAATATCCAGCAACCAAGTAACTAGAATAGACAACCAGAGACACAAGAGCCAGGCATCTGGGAGAAGGCAAGGCAGCCTCTACCCTCCCAAAGCTTGGGAGCATTGCAGAAAGTCCATGGAGCAGGAACTGCTGCACCAGGGTAGGAAGCTGCAGAAGCAGAGACGATCCTGGTACCTAGCAGATGGTCACACACAGGTTATTCAACAACCTTACTGGATATGAATCTGCAAGCCAAGTGCACCTGGGGCTGTCTGAAATCAGGAACAGCTGCTTTCTCTGCCTCCCTCGGCATGTCTTAGGGGTACACAGACCGCACACAAAGTCACATGACTGATCAGACTGGACTGCGGGGGTAGACACGTCCAAAGGCACCAAAAGTGAAGCACACCAAGTCACCTGTGAGTGAGCAAGACGTCCCTTTGGTTCTGACATCCATCTATCTCCTCACGGCATACACAGCGAAAGAAAACAGTCCCATTAGTCACGAAATAATACTAACAAGCAAATCAATAGAACAGAGAGATATATCATAAGAAGTAAATAAAATCCCATCACAGAGATGTGGCCAACCTCCTTAGAGCCATTTGCCCCTGTACCAGCACCAATCACCTCTCTGAGGGCAGCCCAGGCAGCCTTCCACTCAGTTAAAATGCAACTGAGTACAAAGTGACTCTAACTCTACTCAGAGTCTCTCCCAAGGGCCCCATGGCCCTCCTTAACCACTCTGTCCCACTATGGAGGCCCATCTTTCTTCCTCTGTATGGGCTGCTGCATTGTCAACAATGCCAGCTTCCACAATGGGTGTCTGTCCCTCTTCAGTGCACCTGCTGATGGCCGCTAGCTAGCAAGCATAGAATGAATCCTGGTACAATCCTGGATGAATGAAATAGGCCACCACTTGAGTTGCAGTCAGCCTCAAAGGCAAAGCGAGAAGATGGATGCCTGGGCAAACCTTTACTCTAAACCGAGGAAGCTGTTCTGATAAGGTTCCAATTTTCTTTCCAGGCTTATGTGTGTTATGCAGGTATTGATTTTTGTCAACAAATGGTAGAACTACAGGGTTTTTTTTTTTTTTTTTTTGACCCTGCAATTTGAACTTAATGATAAAACATAAGCTGCCAGGCCTGCCTGCCCCTGTAAAAACCCTTACACGGCCAAGTATTGACATCTAAGGTTTACTGGCTGTTCTGTCCAGAACCAAAACACAAGCACAGCCCAATATTTTAAAGAAAAAGCAGAGAATCATATTACAATGTTCCTCCATCTGGCTTGATGGCCGACAGGATCAATGTCACCCAGAAAGGTTAAGTGATTTGATCAAGGTCACAAAGCCAGAGGCCAGGCCAAGGCTAGCCCGGAGTCCCCAGCTCCCTTAGCAATTCTCTTTATCCACAGCAGGCTGCCCTGTGAACTCTCCCACAGTAATTAAGTCAAAAGTTCAAGATTTATGTGAGCCGGGGATGCTGACGACTGCCAACTGTATTTTTATTGATTCAGAATTTTTAAAGCACACAGGCTGTTTCAGCTCTTAGATCAAGTCTCCCCGACTCCCTAAAGCCTCACTAAGGCCCCTGCCTTAAGTCTATAATTAGGGCTTTTAAAAATATCACTAATCGGGACATCTGAATGCTGTGCCCCCTGATGTGTTTGTTTGGTTTGGTTTTGTTTTAATGTCACTATCCTTGCAATAGACCGACATTCATCTACTTCAGTTTGATATGAACTGAGAGAAGTCAAATCTAGCAGAGTCAAACTGGGAGTGTCTCTTAAAAAGGAGTACTACTGTCTTAGTGAGTGTTCTATTGCTGTGAAGAGACACCATGACCAAGGCAGCTTTTATAAGAGAAAGCATTTAACTGAGGGCAAGCTTACAGTGTCAGAGTGTTAGCCCATTATCATCACAGTGGGAAGAAGCATGGTAGCACACAGGCAGACATGGTGCTGGAGAAGTAGATCAGAAGTTCTATATCCTGATCCATAGGCAAAGAGAAAAAGACACGGCCAGGCTTGGGCTTTTGAAACCTCAAAGCCCATCTAGGTGACATACCTCTTCCAACAAGGCCACACCTCCTAATCCTTCTCAAATAGTGCCATTCCCTGGTGACTGAGTGTTCAAATACATGAGCCTTTGGGGAGCATTTTTGTTCAAACCACCACAGTCTGGCTTCTAGAAATCTCTATCAAATAGCTCACTGATCAGTGAGGTGTTTAATCAGAAACACATGGTGGGCTGGGGGGAGGGGAGAGGTGTGACATCACTCACAAGAGAAATGACTAGAGTCTCCTGGAGGCTGCCTCCATGGAATTCTCAGGATCTTCTGCAAGAAAAGGCATCCCAGCCAGCAACCCTGCAGCTGGCCAGGCGAGGCTGAGAAGAGCTAGCTGTTCAAGGCTCACCATCAGCACCCTTTGTGATAAGGCACCCGAACAGACCTACTGGTGAGGTTTCAGTTAGGAGGAATTTCCAGAATGTTCAGCAGCCTACTGACTTTTGTAAAAAAAAAAAAAAAAAAAAAAAACCACAATCATCAGAACAGAGATGGTTCAGGACTGTTAGCAGCAACCGGGTTACTAGTCAAAGAATCCGGGACCTCAGACCACATCCCGAGTTCCTCCTAACCCTTCCCCCAGGAAAGAGAAGAAAAGAAGACTGCCTTTCTCTCTGATGTGGAGCACGTGGCATTTGCAGGTCTCAACAGGGATGAAAACGAAATGGAAAATCCCTTCCTACTGGAAAGGACCACTCCAACAACGGGAATCTTGTCCTGCTGTCGAGCCCCTGCACTTAAGTAAGAGAGACAAACTCTTAGTCAAGCATGATCTACCCAAGAATCAGAATCAAGAATCAGAATCCCCAGAAAAGCAATCCCTTTCAACACAAGCTTGAGGAAATACTTTAATTAAAAAAAAAAAAAAAAAAATCTCCACGAATCTGCTGTCAGGTAATCTATGGAAACGCTTAAATCCCCAGGGAAGGCGAGAACTAGGTAAGCAATCCATCCCATGCTGATGCACAAATGGAGAGACTTGTGCGCTCTCAACCTGGATGCATTACAAAACTCAGCAGCAAACGCCCGTCCGGTCCAGAGAAAACAAGTTGAGCATATGCTTCGGATGGCGTCACAGGATTCCTGTATTGAGGAACTAGGAAGGGCAAGGTGTGAGGTCATTAGCTAATCATTTGCTTAACTGTGACCTGGGGAACGCCCTTCACACCTGGGATGCCCTTCACACCTGGGGATGCCCTTCACACCTGGGATGGGAGGACTTGACTTAAAAGGGGATGGGAGTCCTATCCATCTGGTCAGCCCATGAAGGAATGCACAGCGTGGTGTGTGTGTGTGTGTGTGTGTATACATTCATGCATACAGTGCTAGATAGTTTTATGCCAACTTGACACAACCTTGAGTCTTCTGAAAGGAGAAAACCTCAATTAAGAAAAAGCCTCCATAAGAGCCTGTAGGATATTTTGTTAATTGGTGGTTGATTGATGGGGGAAAAGGCCCAGCCCATTGTGGGTGGTCCCACCCACCCACCCCTCCCCTGGGGCTAGTTCCTGGTTCCGTAAGGAAGCAGGCTGAGCAAGCCATGGGAGATGGAGCCAATAAGCAGCAGCCCTCCATGCCTCTGCCTCAGCTCCTGCCCTCACTGCTGTGGATGGTGAGATCCTATATGGAACCGTGAGCCAGATAAACTCTGTCCTCCCCACGTTGCTTTTAGTCCCACTGTTTTATCACAGCAACAGCAACCCTAAGACACTGACTGTAGGAGTGCTTTATCTCTTTCCACTGATTAGGTTCCAGGAATAACTCAGGTCGCCAAGCTTGGAGGCAGGCGCCCACTGAACCATCTTCCAGCCCTCTTCATTCTTCGTGTGTTGCTTTTGTGCTCAGGCGTGGTCACCATGCTTTCTCTACACTACTCAGGACTGACAGCCTCTGCGTATCAGGGAACCTTGCTTTCCGACACTGACAAATGACTATCTGGCAATCTGGCGGAAGGAATGGCCTATATGACATTTTTCAAGCTAGAAGATACAAACTTAGCACATGAAGTGTCCCAAAAGGAAGCGGGGGGAACCCGTGCTCACAAGCCCCAAGACTACCACAGTCCACCCAGTCTTAGGCTAACTTTATTTAAGGCAAATATTCAAACACACACCCTAAGTGGCATCTCCAGACAACAGAGGCTCCAGGGGAATCTGTGTGGACATAAGGATGTTTCCAGGTGGCTGAAATGCAAAGAATTCAGAACTTCCTCATTTTCTCTAGCAATCAGGTGAGGCCAGGTATTTGACACCTGAGGTGGCAGGAGGAAACAAAACAAAAGTTCCAACAGTCACATCCCCTTCCCCACCTTGCCAAGTGTCCTAGCCCTGACATTCTTTGCCCCCCCACACACACACACAGGCCACAGCTGCTTAATCTCAGCTGCCCCGGGCTGCACCTGTGAATCAGACCATCCTAATCACACTAACAGATGGCAGAGGCCAAGTAGCCAGCTAAGAACTGCTATCACTTTAAATAGCATCTACTGTTTCACAGGCCCCTCCCTGCAGCAGCATCTCGCTGGTACAGCTAACACCAGCCCTTAATCACCACACAGCACCCATCCCGGGGACAGAGCTAGTGTCAGTCCAGAGCTAATTTACAAAACCCGAGTTGCAAGGTGAAAGTGTGGTAACCTGTGGATGGCGTGGCACCCATTACACAGTGTTCTCCTGCCTGGCCCTTCTGCACAGATGCTGGGCGGCTGAACTTGTTCACAGCAGAAGCCCTGAAAGTCCCCATCAGGCAAACTATGAACCATCAAAAGATCGTTATCACTCGGCCTTGGTTGTTACATAATCTATACCTACTCTTACACAGCATGACATCCCGTGGACTCCTGGTGACGTAGTCGGGCAGTATACTTGACCCAGCACAAAACAGTTCCTGGGTGTGCCAGCAAAACCAAGTGGGTAGAACCTGATGTCTCAATCAATCATGGAGGCACCTACATGCAGTATCATTTGAGAGCTATAAACAACTATGCAAACATATCCTTCCATGCCTATGGGGACCTGGAATGCCCATGGGTACCAGGCTGCGAGTGGCTGGGCATCCCCCTTTGCTCCCTGAGATAGGTTTCTGGTCACTATAACAAGACTATATTGAGGGTTCCTGAAGGCAGTGCCTGAGCCAGCACCAGTGCCCTACAGAGCCAGATCGGGAGGGTTCCACCTCCTGCTTTAGGCAGAGCCAATGAACTATGAAGAACACACTCTGCTAAGTCCTCATGTTATTAGAGGACAGTAAGAACAGGAGCAAGCCTTTGCAAGGCTGTCCCAACTCACAGCGGCACACACTTTCCCTTACTGTCTTGAGTTTTATGAACATGGCTAGTAGTATGTGCCTGTTTGGAGCAAATTGTGTGTGTGTGTGTGTGTGTGTGTGTGTGTGTGTACCCCATCCCAGCAGTTCTCAAATCTTAATATAAAATGAAACATAAACACACACTCATACGGACACATGGACAGATGGACAGACACACACATCCCACATCTCTAACTAGCTAGGTTTAAGGACAAGCTTAAAGAATGTGCATCTCTAGGGAGGTCCCAGATGATGCTAACACTGCTGGTCCAGGCACACTTTGAAAACCACATTCCTGAGTTCACTCTCCCTAGAGCAAAAATGGTACTAGTCACATTATTTCTCTTTATGCCCAAACAGTTGAAAGACTTAAGGACAAAGCCGAATATTCAGTGGAGTGACAATATTCATCCCGAGACCTAACAACATGCTCTCCCTTAGCTATCACGGGCTAAGTGGTGGCACTTTCATTAAGTGGTACAGGAATAACTGAACATTCAGAGGCAACAGAAGATAAATCTAGACACAGAGTAAACTGAGCACAACTGGGAAATAAACATGAAACACAGAACTCCTGAGGAGCAACCGCATCGCCCTTGGCTTGGCTCCCGACTTCGACACCAATGGCATGAGGGGACCCATGAGAGCCGATAAACAGGGCGTCCTGTGAATTCAAAACTGCTTGCTCTGCTAGACACTGTTGGAACAAAGGTATTCACACACCAGGAGAGAGGATTTGAAAAGAGAAAGAGGACTGCTATCCAAAATATACAATGAGCTCTTGGAACTCAACAATAAGAAAACAAACAACCCAATTAAAAAAATAAGCCAAAACCTTTGTCAGGCACTCACCAAAGAGTACATGGAGATAGCAATTAGACACATAAAAAGATGCTTCCCATCCTTGGTCATAGGGGGAAATGCATTCTAGAATGGCAAAAAAAAACAAAAACAAACAAACAAAAAAACCATAGCACCCACATCACAAAATGGTACCAAGGATGCCAAGCAAGGGACACTCCCGGTCATGGATGGTGGCAACCCAGAATGTCATGGCTGCTTTGAAGAATGGTTTGGAAAGCTTCCAACGACTCTGAACTTACCACAGCATTTAACTGTCATGTTCCGGGGGCCGGGGGTGGTGGTGGTGAGGAAATGTCCAACTAAAGAAGCCCACACCTAGTTTACAGCATCTCGTTACTTGTGACTCCCAAACTCAGGCAAGAGCTAAGAGAGATATCTTTCAGTGGGGGGCTGCATAAACCATGTACACACATACTAGAGGGTGCTAGTCAGTACTAAGAAAAAAATTAGCCTTAGTCCACGGAAGATTCAGAAAAAGCTAATGCGTAGCACTAGAGGGTAGACGCCAATCTGAAAAGCCTACGTGGTCTATAAATCTAACATTTGACATTTCTGAACAAGCAAAGTTACAGAAAGACTGTGGTGCCTAAGGGCTGGGCAGGAGTGTATGTGAATGTGATTCTCAACAATGTTTAGGAGGATAAAATTTGTGTAGTACCACAATGATAGACACATGTCCGTTTTCATTTCCATAAGTCCCAGGGCCTACAGTGAACCCCAATGGCCACAGGCTTTGGGCTCTAAGGCTGAGCCAATGTGGGTTCTTCAGTGGTCTCAGATGTTGTTGACTTGGGGCTGGGGAAAGTATGTGATATTTTATTCAAGAAGTGTTCTATTATGGGCTGACAAGATGGCTCAGTGGTTAAGAGTTCAAGCTGTTCTGTATAGAGGAACAAAGTTCCAATCTCAGCACCCACCTGAAGCAGCTTACAATTGTCCATAAATCCGCTTCCAGGGGATACATGCAAAGGTGCTCCTTACACACAGAGAGACAAATGCATATGTATAAATAAAATAAACATTTAGAAAAAAGAAGTATTTTATTTTAGAATAAAATCTCTTAATATTGCTGTGAGCTGCTTTCTTTCCAATCTCCTGCCCCCATCTCAGGAATCCTAAGGCTGCAGGCATGTGCCTGCCACCATGCTCAGCTTAGGGAACATTGGGGGTTGAAAGCAGGGCTCTGGGCATGCTAGGTAAAGCACTATTTACCCATCAAGGTATATCACCATAGGCTCATTTTAATAACTAAATGTTATTAGTTATGTGTTATTAGTTATGACTCATTTAAATTTACTTATGACAAAAAAATTCCTTTCACAATAACACTGAATATACAAAGTTGACAAACAAACAAACAAAAACAGTTACCAATTGCAGCTTTTCTCTAGAACAGTTCAGCCCTACCTAAAGAACATAACTAACTCTGTGTTTTGCTCCTTTGTAGAACAAAACGTTCACGAGCACTCAAATCTTCGAAGCATATTGTCCTTTAATACCTCTAACTTCCCAGAAGGCACGGCTGCTATTCCCATCTGACGCACAGATAGCGAACGAGCAACTGAGAAATAGTGAATCAAGACTGGAACTTAGGCTGGCAGCTCCAAGCAGCCAGCCATTTCTTACCCAGCAAGTCAGCAACGTCAAGAGTGAGTACCTGGTGCCCACTGCCTTAAAACATGCTGGCATTCACTCCCTTTCTCACCAACATCCTCAAAGTATGACATACTTCCTGCCCTCAGCAAGAGGAAATACTGGGAAGGTGAAGGTCCCTAAGCCCCCAGAAACTTGTCCCTCTGGAACAGATAATTCCTTGTTAAGCCATACGCTGAGTATAAGGAACAACTCTGGCCTCTAACCACAAGCCCATGGAGGACTTTCCAAAATAGATCAGTTAACAAGTTGCCTCACACCTGTGGGCCCAGTACTCCAGAGGCTCATGGAAGGATCCCAGGAGCTAGGGATTCAATTCCAGCCTGAGCAACAAAGTTGACACCTTGTTTCCATAAATGAATAAGTCAACAAATACTAATGAAATACTCCAGGGAGTAGAGGAAGGCAATCAACCCTAAGTCAGGAAAGGCATGACGGGACTTATGAAGAAAACCAAGATGGCCACAGTTCTACTAGTGGTCTATCTATGAATACCGAGAGACCAAAGAAGACAGTAAGACCACGGACAGAAGTAGTGTTTGTTTGGAAGAGAGAGCTGTTGACACAAAAAGAACAGACAAGTGGCGAGACGGTGGACAGCAACAGTTTATTCTCAAGTTGGAAGATAGGGACAGGAGACAGAGCAGGGGCAACAGTGAGGGCCAAGGGACACAGCACTGCATATGGAGGAGTCGACAGAAGACAGGTGACAGGCAGGACTCCCCGTCACTCCTCTCAGGGACCTTCTGAGGCAGGTTACTTACTCTGGTTGCTCCTGTTCTCACTGACAACGTCTTCGGAACTATCTGTGTCGTCCTCGTCATCTCCAGATGAGATGGCATCTGCATTCAAAAGAACATACGTGTGTGGATTGCATTGCAAAGGCAAAAGTCACTGTCACCTGCGGCTGAGTGAGCTCTCCAAGTGATCACCCTCCTCAGTGAGCTCGACCACCCAGGAGGAATGTCAGAGACCAGGCAGTGTCGAGAAGTGTCCCTCTGCCAGGAGTCGGTCTCTGATTTTCAGGGTTTCCTGCTTTCTCGGGTTTTTTAAGCCTCAAACAGTACTCAAGTCCCCAACAACTTTCTGAATGACTTAATTTATTTCTACTTTATGTGCATTGGTGTTTTGCTTGCATGTATTTCTGTGTGAGCATGTCAGGTCCCTTGAAACTATAGTTAGGGACAGTTGTGAGCTACCCTGTAGGTGCTGGAAATTGAACAGCCAGTGCTCCAACCACTGAGCCATCTCTCCAGGGCCACCTGTGACAAATTTTGACTCTTTAATGGCCAAACTTTTGATTTGTTTCCCCTTTTTAGAATTTGGGGTCTTCCCTTCAAAACAGAAATGACTCCCTAACAAGACAATTTTCTATGTGGGCCTCCTGACTGCTAACTAACTTTCTGAAGGCAGAATTCCCAACTTGGCCAACATAGGAGGCCTGGTGCTGACCATCTCCTTCACTATATGGACTGAAAGAATGAAGAGAGAGACTCGAGAGCTTAGTAAAGGACCTAAACTCTGGCTCCCCGCATTTCATTTCTATACTGTAAGCGACAAGCATGCTGGGCAGTGTGCGAGTGAGAAGTCTGTGTGCTGCCTGCTCGTCAGATCTCTGTCACTTGTAAACTGTGTGGTACACCAGGTCCCAGTGAGGAATTTCAGAAATAGATCAGCCAGGTACACTAGCCTACCCCTGTGGTCTAGCTCTTGGGAGGAGGATGGGAGACTGACATGAGCCCAGGAGTTCAAGTCCAGCCTGGGTAACCTTGTCTCAAATGAATGAAGAACAAACTGACACTGGTGCCTGGCAGTCTATGAATGCAGGTCACTGGTGACTTCACTTGGCCAAAAAAAAAAAAGCAATAATTTCCAATTAGAAAACATCTATAGAAGAGATAGAGGGTCACACTCAGAAGCCAACTCACCTGTGACATTCACCATGAAGTACCAAGTTTCACTGTCTACCGTCCTAGCTGCAGTACAAGCATAGAGGCCGGAGTCTCTAGGTGTGGCACCTTTTATCTGGAGGTACTCCCCAATAAGCACTGTCCTATTGTTGGGCCCCAAGTGCACCCCATCCTTAGTCCAACTGATCACGGCGGCATCTTTCAACATGCACTGCAACTCTAGCGATTCCCCGGGGGCAACCACGTACGCTTCTGGTTGGGAGATTTGGTATTTGGTTGGTGGCTCTGCAGAAGAGGTGGGAGAGAGAAGACAGAGGCAGATGGGAAAGAGGGAAAAGAGAGAAGGTCCGACAACGGTCAGTGGAGGCCAGTTCTTTCCCAGGAGGCGCTTGTCTTACAAATGGCCCCAGGAGGTGTCCATCTCTCCCCACACCCCCGAAGCCAGGAAGCAGCCTACACCCAGACTTGACTGACAGCACTGGAAAACATGGCCACAGAAGCTGTCCACGATCCAGCGGAAGATGTCCTGGGTTGGTTCATTTCCACATATTGTAAATAGGGCTTTAAAAGCCAACCAAACCCTAAAGTGGAAGAAAACTCTAAAGTTGATTGCCAAGCTAGCCATCCAGCATGACTATGTATGTGATACTTGCACACGTACATACACACTGACTTAGCTACTTATTCATATTTCACTTAGCCTGTTCTCACAGAACCAAGCTTTTCAATATAAATAAAATGTCTCAAATTCAAGGAGCAAACAGACCCATCTACAAAACTCTTCGCCACTTGGGAAACAGCACCTATTGGCTTGATCATTTTTTATGAGCTCTCAGGGCCCGATCAGTACTGAGCTAGATCTGTACTAGGTGAGCTGGGACATTCCATCTTCCTCAAAATGACAGATGCCTGGGATCCTTTACCATCCAAAGAAAGAAAAGTAAGGGGTCCCTGGAACTTAATGGCCCTATACCATATGCCAGCCATATGTACACATAGACTGTATATACTGGATAAATAGCATATACTACCCAACATTCCACTAGTGAAGCCAGATCCATCCTGCCCACCAACCCACCACTACCCCAGGGTCCCTGATCTCCTTAAGCATCCTTCTCTTCTTTATGAACACAAGGTCCTCCCTCTCACTCCCATTTAGCCCAGTTCCTCCTCTGATGCCCAGGTCAGTCATGGCCCTCCATGACCCACCACTCTGCATCAGTCCACCTGGCTGGAAACAAAAGGGGTCTCTCCTGCTCTAAAGTCCATCTGCCTACCCCATACCTCCAAACACTGAAATAGACACATTGCCTATGGGTGTCCTGACTTCCGGAAGAAACCTTCAAATCAGAAAGCTCAGTTCTGATAGGTCATTGTGCCCCACGCCCATCCCTACACTGGGATATCTTTGCTGTACACAGAGAAGGCAGACATGGCACACCGTCACGATCCTCTAAGAGACAAGGCAGGATGAAACCAACTATGATCCAACCTCCCAGCTTCTCCCAAAAGAAGTGAGAGGAAGGAAACTCCTGACCTTGCTCAGGGCCAGGGGTAGCCACGAGGGCCTCATGAAATAAGCTTTCATCCCCACAGTGAGAGCTGTGAATGGTACCCAGAGCGCCAAGCCTGGAAAACACAATGCTTCCTTCCCCACACTGGGACGGTTCCAGATCTGGGCAGCAGCATCACAAGGCGGTTATTCTGCCCAGAGCCCACTCAAAAGAACAAATTCTCTCACGACTAAAATACAGTCAATTCATGTTTCAGTCCCGCTATTTAATAAACATCTGGTCCAAGAAGCGCAGCAGCCGCCAACACAAGGGGCCTGAGGCTTCTCACAGGGGACCCCCACTTCAAATGCACACAGCCAAGAGGGGCACAGATGTTAACAGTATAGGAACACAGAAGGAAACCCACATAGGGAAGAAAACAGAAGTTGATGAAACACAAAAACACCCCCCCCCCACACACACACACAAAGGGGGGGGGGGCAAAAGCAAACCCAACTGACAACCAGGTAAGGTTTCAAAGGCTTGTTTATCTCATGTTCCCTCTGTTTATTGCACACCTACCACAGGCCAAGCTTTGTTCTGTACACTCAGGAAGCAACAGGAGGGTAGCCATATCCCTGCCCTGGTGGACCCTCCATTGCGGTGAGGCAAATGAAAGTGAAGAAAAACCTCAGAGAAAGTAGGAAGTGTGTAAGGTCTTAAGGGTGAGGCAGCTAGGTAGCCAGCCGTTCACATGGAAATGGTGGGCGAAGGCCCCGTGGGCAGCAGGAGCCAGCAAAGCATAGCCTGAGGGCCAAGTCAGCCACTTACTTTTGTAAACAAAGACTTATTGGAGCAGTGCCATACTCAATACATACTTGGGTATGTATTGTCTAGGGCTGTGTTTATATTACACGGGCAGACCTGAGTCATTGCTAAAAAAGATCTCATGGCCTACAAGCTCCAAACACTGATAGCATGGCCCTAACTGAAGGTGTTTCAGCTTCTGTTGTAGGAGAGGACAGGAGTCTCCTCCAAGGGGTAGCAGACACCCTGTAGCTCACGGGCAATGCACAGAGCCAAGTTTGAAAGACATTGAGAATTTGGTCATTGGAAGGGTCTCAGATCAGGCCTTTCCCACCCATTTAAACCAAGAGGCAGCTGACCTGAGAGGCTAAGCGAAGGAGGGAGAGGCAGCTCTGGAATGATGGCTCCGTGGAGAAAGGCATGCTTGCCTAAAGCCAAGTTTGGTTCCCAGAAACCCTTGAAAAGGTAGAAAAGGAGGAAGGAATTGACTCTACCAGAATGCACTCTGACCTTTACACAGTATGGCCGATGTGTCTACACATACTCACACATCACACACACACACACACACACACACACACACACACACACACACACACACACACACAATAACACTGAGAATGATGAACAACAGCAACAAGTAAAAGGGTTCATATTTAAGGACGAGGAAGAGAAATAAGGATGGAAATGGGGCGGTTCCATTTGAACCTAAGTCTCATACCATCTGCCAGTCTGGTCTTAACATCTTTAAACCAAAGATTCATACAATGTTAAGAATGATGGAGCCTTAAAGGCTACACCATCCACTGAGAAACCCTTCTTCCACCCGACATCAACAAAGGACCAAGACTCAGCTGCACTGCTGGACCATGCTG
Organism: Mus minutoides; assembly: GCA_902729485.2. Classification (NCBI taxonomy): domain Eukaryota; kingdom Metazoa; phylum Chordata; class Mammalia; order Rodentia; family Muridae; genus Mus; species Mus minutoides. The sequence continues at coordinate 1,205,324 of LR749802.1, read as the reverse complement.
GACCAATTCTACCATAGTGCATCACCATGCCATGAGGAACACAAATGAAGAGGGGTCTCAGGTAGGACAGGACACTGGATGTTTAGTAAAAAGTCACTGCCCTGGGTACAGGGACACTGGGCTCATTTCCTCTCTGCCCTGCATAGCCTCTCAGCCACAAAATCCCCAAGCACCAACATACAAGAAGGCATTATATGGGAGGTGCCTGGGAGCCACCCACTGTATACTTGATCTTCCAGCCATAACCAATGTCAATCATCCGCTGTTGTTCTTAAGCTATGACTATGGCGCTCCACTGTCTTCAGAAACAACTAGATTTTTATCTCAAGACTTTCACTGATGGGCTCCCATCTCACTCAGTCAATGGTAAGGACAGGTTGGCATGTTCAAAATGGGAAACTCTCTAGTTTCCCAGGAAGATGACTGGCTTCAGAGACAGTATAAAGTATCATCTGCAAGCACATCAGAAAGATAAGTATCTATGAAATCAAGTCATCCTAATGTCAAGGCCTCCTCCTCCTCCAAAGTATCTGCCTTGGATAAGACAGAAAGCACAACTCCCCAGTGGCCTTTTCACAAGAGGCCCCACTTAGGGCCTCAGCAGTAAGCAATGCTACCTCCTCCTTGGTTATCCTAGGGAGCAGGGAGATCGGATGAATACAGGAAAAGAAAGGGCAGAAAGAAAGGAGGTCAAACACTGGAGAGGGGGAATCATAATAAGATTATGAGAGCAGGATAGTAAGAGAGAGCAGGATCATAATAAGGGGGTGGAAAGAAAAAGCCAGCCCAACAGCATCCCAGGACACAGATCCAGTTGGTAGCTCCTTGCAAATGGATCACACGTGAGATAGATACATCATGGACCAGGGTACTAAGAACATGGAACCCAAGTGGCATGCTGAGAAGATGCCATCCTGCTCCAGCCTGGAGACTTGAGAGCTGAAGGCTTCTCTTCTGTGCCTGAATCCTTCACTAAGCTTCGGGGCTGGCTCCTCACAATCACTGCTTGCTCTTAAGAGTCCTGTGATGCTACAACTCCATATCATAACCACCTCATAGTGTCCTATAAGGGGCCAAGACACCAAGGACTGTGCTCGCCACACCCCACCTGTCTCTCCCACTCAGATGGCCTTTCCACACAGGCCGCTCCTTGCCTGACTCCGCCGAGCTGCTCTGTGTAACACGTGACAATTGACACAGGACAAGGAACTCCCTGGGAAATCCAAACAGCCTCTTTTATAGCAATATCAACATTTCCTGGATTGAACATTCCTGATGCCCTGGCTTACCGGAGCACACACTTCCAAGCCCCACCCTCTGCACTCTCCACAGCACAGTGGGGAGAAAGTTCCAGAAGCTAAGAGCAGAGGCACCAAATGCTCTTTCAGGGGTTTCCGCAGACAGAAAGTCTGTTCTCATACATTTTTCATAATTAAGTGGAAACTTGGAAAGACGCATGGGAGCCGGGCCATACACTGTCATTGTTACCTAAACTCTCTGAACAAACAAGGCGACATGTTTACTTTCTGGGAAGGCTCTGCTCAGCTGTTTCTACCTGCGCAACAAACACAACAGTGGTGGGAGGCTCTCCTGTGTGGAGGCTTAGCTGTGTTTCTACCCACAGGTTACAAACGCTTGAGACATGCCAGCAGTTTCCTATATACTGGTCATATTTTCATTGAGCTGACTTGAGCTGACTACTCTGATACTCAGGAAACAAACAAACAAACAAAAAGATAGAAGGGGGAGGATCCTTCACAGCATCAAAAGCCAATAATGAAAACATCAACAGTATTGGGGTATGGTGGTACACAGTGGGCATTTGGGAGGGTAGTTTAGGAGGGTCATAGTTCAAAGCCTGCATCAGCTTCAGAGTTTAACGCCTACTAAGCTGCTGAGGGAGTCAAAGCCAGCCTGGGCTATGTAGTGAGATTCTGTCTTTAAAAAACCACACACATGGCTGGCTGTTATCCTGCCACAAGCCCCCTTTCTTCCCAAAGACCCCTCAAGTCACTATTCCCTGGGAGGTAATAGGGGTTTAGAAATGAGGGGGGCTTCTGACCCAGGTGAAAGGGAAACTGAGGCAAAATCTTCCTGACCCTTCGCCAAGTTCTTCTATAGATCCATGTAGGTCACAACCTCTGGGTGGGACCTCACCCGATGTCACTAGTGACAGCTTGTGTTTACTTCCTATACGCTGGGGAGGAGGGGTATGACGCCTTGCTATTCGTGAAGTCACCCTAGAAAGGGATCCTTCAAGAAGTAGATGGGGTCGAGACTAAGAAGACACCTCACTGTGCACAAACGAAATCTTCCCCGGCACCATCAGGATGGCCATCTTGAGGCTCCCATACAGCTAGAGCGTCTGGAAGTGGGAAGCTGCTTCAGGTAATGCTTTAAGTTGCCAGCGATAGCAGCCCTTCAGACTGTCACTTTTTATAATGTTTGCCTATAAACTTTTCCCGTGTGGTTTCTGAAATGGCGCCCGACTGCAAACAGAGAACAGATGGGCGTCCAAGTCCTGCCCTGGCCAATCATCTCCCGCAGATCGAATGCATGGCAGCTTCCCTCCAACGCAGGGAGAAGGAGCCACTTTGGCCAACCACCTCTGGGGCAACAAATCACCCCGCACCACACCAAGCCACTTCTAGGGTGTCCCCAGAATGACTTCTTTGTCAGCATCTAAAGGATCTGAGTTAAAGACACCTCAAACAGCCCCATTTAGGGGGTCTCCCCACAAGGCACAATCTGATCCCAGAACACATTCTTCTAGAAAGAACAAAGCAGAATCAGAATAGATTCACCTAGAAAAGGGAAGTACAAGGAAGAAAGAGGACAATGAGGAGAGGAGAGAGGAGGCTGGAGGGAAAGGGTAGGAGGAGGGTGGAGGAGAAGGTATAGCCTCAGCAGGCATGTCCTGTCAAGGGGCTGGGCTGCCCAGCTAAGCTGTCCCCACCTTCCAGCACTCCTCTAACCCAGTAGGACTGCACAGGAACCCTGGGAAGAGGACAATACCATGGCCCGGCGCTCTCCCAGACAGTGCCATCTAATACAAGACAAATAAACAGCCAAGCCACGGGACTGCCAAAAGTCTTGACGGAGAATGGGGATGGAGCTGCCAAATGTCACTGCAAAGTCACAGGACACTGGGTTCATAACAGGTGAGCGGCAATGGGTTGACCCACTCTGCCCTCCGAGCCATAAAGATGCCCTGCCACTCCATGGGCCTGGTGAGCTATGGTCACTGTGCCACAGAACAGGGCACAGAACTTGAAAGGTTCTTTGTAACTTCAAATCAAGGACGCCCAGAATGCAGGGCACATGGTACTGGAATGCCCACCTAGGCTTTTAGAAACCGGTGACACCTGGCAAGACTGGGACCTTGGAAGAGCCTCTCCCGTACTTTTTTTTTTTTTTTTTTTTTTTTGGTATGGCACTGTCAGAATGGAGCTGGCACCAGAGTTCAGTATAAAAGATATTAAGGACAATGGGGTCCTTTGGTGGAGTCAGGAAGAAGAACCTCCTCGCTAGCCTTGTCCCCAGACACAAAGACGACACCCCAGAGCTGGCTGCTGCAGCTCCTACTCTTTCAAAGCTTCCCCTTTATAAGTGCCAACTCGCACATCCTGATAGCATCCTTATAAGGCCTCTGTACAACTCATCCTGAAAAAGAGGAGGGGGCCAACACCCACACAGGACAAAGATGGAAGTTTTCAACCTCAAGAAATACGGCTGCATAAAAAATGGGGAGGGCGGGGGCGGGCAGAATGGTAAGGCCATTATATGATGAGAGGAGAGAGGTGAGCAGGCTGCCCAGGCTCTTTGTTTACAACCAATAGCTGGAGCATTTCTTCAGTCACATTCCTATTAGCATCACCCCCACCAATAGCTATCTACCTCAGCTGCAGTAGTCAGACAGCCCCAGAAAACTCTGGACTGGCTCAAGCCGCCCATCAGAGAGGACAAGAAGGTAGCAAATGTTTCAATATGGGAACCATTACATATTTTGTATTTAGGCACACCCCTCGTAATTTAGGTTTGGCTTTTGAGAAACAGGGTGAAGAGCCCTCCGTGTTTGAACGAAATTATGCCTGAGCCCAGAAGAAAATAAAAATGCAGAAAAGGCAAAAGGGCCTAAGAATGCCCTCGCTGGGGAGTGGATCACTGTGTCACCCAATACCTAGATCAAAGTGGCAGCAGCTTCACTCCTTACCCCCACCCCACCCCTCTCCCACCCAATCCTGTCATGCAACAATAGTGTCCAAGTGACAGAGGCGCCTGGTCACAACATACGCACTCAATTCATAGACTCCCGAGACTGAAATTCCCACTGGGCCACCAAGACACAAGGAGAGATCAAATCTGCGCAGCTACACAAATCCCCGACCTATTGATGCTTTGCTTGAGCAAGAACTGCAAAATGGAACCTTTTGTTCTGAGAGTATATCCCAGAGAACTCAGCCATTAGATTCCATAGCACCCAGGAAGTAGAAACTGGCATTACGAGTTATGTCAAAGTACCCAGCACTCGTGGCTCAGAGGCACAAAGAGGAGTCTGTGTCCTAGGTCTGGCCAGCCAGGCACAGGCCTCCTGCATCCTGAAGGCACACTTGCGAGAGAAAGCACAGGTTTCCGAAGGTCTGCAGGACTCCTTAGGACACGCTAGTCCCAAACCTTGCTATCTAGGGCTGGATCCACAGGCGGACAAAGGCCCCTGGGGAGTCTGTTGAGTCTCATGTGTGACCAGGTTTCTGCTCCCTGTAGCTACAACATCGAGGAATGGCGTAGGGGCTCCTAAAGAGGCAAAGGCCTAAATGGAATGTACCCAGCCTGTAATAAGTGTCTCTCTAGGAAATCAATTTACATTATTACCCAAGTACCACATTCCCCTCTCTCCCCTCTTCCCCTCGTTCATTCACGTGGTGGCTTGCCTAGCCAGACGGTACCGTCTATCTTCTGTCCCCTGTCCCTGTTCCCTGCCCTGTCCCTGTTCCCTGTACCTAAACTGCTACTCTACCTGAGAGGTTCCTGTGCAGTTTTCAAAATTCAAATGTCTCCTCTATAAGATTTCCAGTTTCCCATTATGATACCTGCCGTCACCCCATCCCCATGACATCACAGCCTATGTTTTATTCACGTAGACCACGCAGACATATTCACCCTCACCCAACTGTCTCGTGGAGACATTCCAAGAAGGTGGGAGGAAAGAAAATGAACGCAATGACCTAGGTTTATCATGCATAAGGACCTCCACCCAGGGTCAGCCTCCAGCATGTCCTGAGTGCTCCGGCTGGGTGCTCCTGGGCTCCCAGTTGAGGGTGGCACCGCCAGCTCAGAAACCCTTTGTCCAAAGACCAAAGCTTAAGGCTTGCTGCTGACCTGAATGAACGTGGTCATGCTGAACAGCCCCCTCCGTCCCTGAGACACCAGCAAGGCCAGCTGCTGGCAGAGGGTGGCACAAAGAGAGAACCCAAGGCTTTCTGGTAAGTCCCTCACTGCCCCTGATGTGAAGGGCACACTAAGAGGAAGCACTCTGTGCACACAGTAGGGCAAGTGCTCTACCTGAAGCTCAGCACCAGCCGGGAGGCACCTGAGGCTTGGGTTTATGGGTCACAACCTGATTCTAACAGGTCAGTAGATGAGTCAGCAGAGGGTTTAGACGGCCCCACGAGAATATCCACTTGCATGCCTCTGACTCCAAACCAGGGCTTTCTTTCAAATGAACAAATCTGTCACATCTTATATACGCGGCTTCCCTAAGCGAGGATTCCTGCAATGTTCTCAAGTGGAACTAAACATCTGCAGGTCCTGAAGGTTCTATCTCATACAGACCAGGTCTAATACCTGCTTCAAGAAGCCAATAAGTCAAAAGGCCTACAGTTTACTGTAACCTTTGGGGGCTGGGCTGACAGATAGCTCAGTCCATAAAGTGCTTGCCTTGCAAGTTGACTTTAATTCCTCAGAACCCACATTTAAAAAAACAAACAAACAAACAAACAAACAAATCTAGTTGTAGTGAGTGAGAGACAGATACATCTCTAGGGGCTTGCTCACCAGCCAGCTTAGCCTATGTGGTTAGTTCCCGGTCGGGGAGAGACCCTGTCAATAAAACCAAGGTGGACAACACCTGCACACCTGCTATTCATCCACTCAATGAATACACACACCTGATTACAGCCTGGTCCCTACAGAAAGTCCCTAGAGCATTAGGCTAAGTTATCATAGGCTCCCCCCCACCCCCCCGGATGCTGGAAATAAGGCCCTAACACCAAACTACAGACAGGCCCAAGAACCGCAGTGCCTGAAGCAACTACAGCTTGGGGACCTGCTTGCAATGAACTCGGGCAGTCAGCAGGTGTTCCAGAGGCAGATTCCAGAGGACTTCATGCTGCCTGTGGCTCTTTAGAAGCTTCATCTGGAACAAGCTCACCTCTCTGACACTGACATTCAATAAATGGCATACACTCAAGTGGAGATATTTTCCCTCTAATTCCCTTAAGGGGCAGATCGATGCCCAAATCCTATATGACATTTTCCTTGTTCAGAGCAGCCCCTCCCTTCTCTGCTTGGTAAGTACTTTCTGAATAAAGGAATAGTTTTCAAGTGCCCTGGCTACAAAAGCAAGGTTAAGAGTTAGCCCTAGAGGGCAAGGCTGCCTCCTGCTTCTCTGACTCTACACCTTTGGGGGGGGTATTGTTCAGCAAGTTTATTTAAAGGGCTCGGCCTTTCTCTTCTCAGCGGGACCCCAGTTATAACACCATTCAGAGACTGCAGATGTGTCCCCAGGACCAGACCCCTCCAAAGCTGCCCAGCCAATTGCAAATGAAGGGCCAGCAGCTGGAGACTGAGGAACAGATGGCCTTCCCCTTGAAATGGGTTTGATCCTGTTGTTGGGGGTCAGTTAGCTCAGGCCTGCGCGGAAGCTGGAAGGGAATCTCTGCTAGAGGAATGGTGGACAAGCAGCTGGACAGCAATGACCTCATAGAAAGTTGCTTTCAGGAGAGGGCAGCTGAGGGCCACACCATCCCATCTGGTTAACACCACAGGACCTAGAAAGGCAGGCCAGAGCCAGAAGGATCACTTTTCTGTAGTGTTTTGCTGGGGGGGGGGGGGGGGGGGGGGGGGGGGGGGGGTCCCTATCTGGGGATGCTGTCCAGGAGGACTGAAAGCCACGTCTGCTTGGAAGTTCCAAATTAAGATGGCACCACCATGGTTAACCTCTCTCTCCTGCCCTACACACCTCAGATTTGCCTGGAGGGGAAGGCTTTCTGAAAGCAAACAAATCTGAAAAGTGGCTCCCTTCAGACTCCACCACCGAGTCTAGGAAGATCCAGGCGAGGTGCCCAAACATTGTGGCTTCCTGAGGACAAGGTGTGTCACTGTGCCAGGCAAGGAAGTCCTCATTACTCTGCCCAAGAGAAGCAGGGGTTTTCTGGCCTCTCAGCCCTGGCCATTTCCTTGCCTCCATGATGGCCAGGCAAGAAAGCCATCAGAGTGGTGAAGTGCCAGGAAAGAGACGGCGTGGTGCAGCTTCCTCGGACTGGCCACCCCTTCAAGGGTGAACACTTTTTCTATAACAAAGATGAGATGAAAAGGCTAGAGTGGTGTCTGCCTGTAATCCCAGCATTCAGGAGGTAGAGACAGGAGAATCAGATGTTCAAGGGCTACATGAGACTCTAGGTCAACCGATCAGCCAGTAAGTTGGGAAACTAACTCAAAGAGAACTAATTACCCCGAGACTAGAAAAGCACATCTATAGATGGCTTCTTCTCTCTACCAGCTGGGGAAGTGGTCGTTGTTACGTGCAAAGGCTGTACAGCTCTGAGGGAAGCTGATATGGGTGGGTCTTTCCCTTCAGCAGTGATCCTGCCTTACTTCATACCTCTGAGCGACCCCACCCATTTCACAAATGACCTCTACAAAGATCTGTATCCTAGTCAGTCACAGTCACCTCCATACCCAGCTGTGACCCGAGGTCACTCCTTTTTTTTTTAAGTCACCAAAGTGAGCTTTGCTGGCTTTTAAAACAGCTTCATTTCCTGGCTTCTTTTGCCCCTAGGGCCACACTTCTCATTCTTGGAATTTTTTTTTCTTTTCTTTTTCCTCCTGGGGGAGAGGGGAGGAGACAGAGATGGAGAGAAGATAGGGGAGTCCCTAATCTCTGGAGAAAAGTTCCGGGAAAGGGCCTCCACACCTGTCATTTCCATGACCACAGCCTGAAGGAGTTCCAGGTAGTCCTGTGCAGGTGGCCTTTGATTTCCCACCTTGTTGTAAAAAGGCAGAAACACAGGAAGGAGAAGCTTGAAATGCTATCAAAACAGCAACTCAATGAAGCTAAGGTCTGGAGGATCTGGGAAAAGGAAGATCTCATGATGAGGAGCAGACAGGCAGGAGCAAGGTGGCCCTTCTTGTTCTGAGCTCTTGTCCAGTGAGTGGCTCAGCATAAGTCACCATCTACAACTCTGCTGTGTCCCACTGGTCCCCGTGGGAGCAGAGGGTATGCCTACATAGCACCAGAACTACAGAATATAAGTGCTAGAAAAATTTTATTGCCTGAAACTTCTTCTTAAGGAAGGGGGTGTGGGGAGGTAAAGGAGAACCAGAACCAACCAGCCTGTCCTCTGTTTAATGTCCAAAGTAGGGGTGAAGAAAAAAAAAACAAGAGGGGTGCCCAACACTCCACCAAATATCCTCTTACTGAGGAAGGAGAAACGAGCTGTGAAATCCATCTTCCACCAATAAGTTCACCTAAAGGGTGGGTGTGTGGTCACTGTGAAGTTGTCCGGAAACCACAGCATCTCTAAGAACTGCAAAAATTTTATTCATGAAATGGGATCCTGGGATCTGCCTGTTTGTTGGGAAGGGGCAACTTGTCAACATCCCTAGCACATGTGAGCCGCTTACAGGCACTTAATAAAGGCCTGGCACTCTCAGCCTTAGCACCTTCAACATCATTATCACAAGGCATGGAGTGAAGAGCAGGAGCTCAGGCCTCCTCATGGAAACCATCATTAGCCCAAGGACTGAGTTGAAGGACACAATCTCACCCTGAGCCTCTGCCATCACAAGCCCCTCTTAGAGGAACCATGCACATGAATGCCTAGCTCTTCCACTAGTCTGGACCCCAGCACAGTTCTGTGAGCTCCCTGCCATGCAGCCCACTGGAAGCCCAGCACCTAGGTCCCCTGGCAGGCAAATGGATGATGGCATTGCAGGAGAAGATGCAAAAGGCAAGTGCCACCTGCAATGGTGGGTGGGTTCTTTACCGGCTTGGACAAGGCACAGCACACTACTACACATCCAACACACCCAACACACCCAGCCAAGCTCACACCCAACACACCTAGCCAAGCTCTCCACCAACCTCTCCACCACCCTTCACTGGCCTAGGGTCTATCCTTTGGAAACTTCAAACAGAAGACTTTCCTGCCAAAATATACCCATGACCATGACATATTCTCACTATGAGCTGTGTGGCTATGGTTGACTTCCTTAAAAAAGAAAGGAAAAAAAAAAAGTCAACCTTGAACACCTAGACTGTAAGCAGATAAAGGGTCACATGTCAAAACACCAGGGGGCTTGCAAAAACCCAAGAGGGCAAAAAAGAGTTGGATAAAGGAAAGCCCAATGTCTGAAAATTTGCCATTTATTGTTATAGATTACAAAGCAAGCACCATATTAAGTCTTTGAGATACGGGTTTTATTTACTTTGACAAAGGTGTGGGGTGGGTGGAAATCAGCAACTTACCCTACACCTGAGCTAGGCCAGGAACTACAGTCCAGTTTGTATTCAATCTGCACAATTTAGACAGATATTATCTTAGAATTTCAACCAGGTTATCTCACTTGACTGAGGTCAAGTAGATAGTAGACACATTCAAACTCAGCTCCCAAGGGTGATTTCCTATGAGACTGTACCTCCAGAAAGCACAACACATACTATTCAAAACAACTTTACTAGTTTCTACTTAAAATTTTAAGTCAAGTGTGGGATCAGAATCCCTTAGTCTTTAAAGACCTGAGTGGTTTTTAATCTGAAACATATATCCATACAGGCTACATATTCAGCAAGGTACCTGCTACAATCAGCTAGGCAACAGTCTTAGGGGAAATCCAAAGGGTTGGGGTGGAACAGGGAAGAGGTGACTCTAGGACTAGTCAACTGTCAGCTCTCAACGTGAACTTGAAGGGTTTCCAAAGAGAATAAACTTGACAGAGATCTCTAGTCTCAAAGTTCTCCTTTCAATCCGTAACAAGCACACCAAATTGGCCATTTTCGGTGTTAGATGCCTTTAAAACCCTTGGCCACACATAGGGGAAAACAGTATTTGTAAACTGTCAGGTATAAGAAGTGAAAGGCAAGTTCCAGGGTTAGAAACAATGCTTCGATTTCCTTAGTGCTCGGGATTGAGATGTCTCCGGAACAAACAAATAAACATGCGGCCTGGTTCTCCTTCCTGAATCTGTCAGCATCCTCCTTAGGAGCTATTTTTAACATCCTCATAAAACATGGTCACCATAACCTGAAATTCTCTCTGTCCAGAAACAGCTTGGGATTCATAATTCTTTTAGTTGGACAAGAAGTTAAAGAGGAGGTATGTGATGGTTTAGCTCCCTGACTTGACCCAGTCAAGAGCAAGCAAGTGGACTTCCATTTATTCTCAAAGCGTGAAAAGTCCACAAAGCACATCATTACCTAGAGTGGCTTCAAGCGAACAAGCAGCACATTCCACATTTAATCACAGGGCTGGAGAGCCACGGGCGAAGTGAAGACCACTAGGTGCTAGTTCAGGACCCACGTAGGTCACAACCACATAGATAACTCTATTTCCAGGGGACTGCAAGTCCTCTTCTGGTCTCTGCAAGCACTAGACATACACATGGTGCACATACATACATGCAAGCAAAGCACATGTACACGTAAAAAATAAGTAAACCATAAAATCCAAGCCCAAGTGTTTCAAAATTACAGAAAATCGAGATGCGTGCTCTTTAAGAATGACGGACAGTTAGGAGTGGAATTTGAGGCAGGGGGCAATTGAAAGTTCTAGACCAACCTGGGCTACAGGGCAAATCCCAAGCCAGTCTGTGGGAGATGCCCATCTAAAACATACAAACCATCAGCTACCAGCACAAAAGAATGACCATAGTTAGTCCTGATGGTTAAATACACTTTGTAAAACTACAACTTCAAGCTTTCGGGTGTGTGTGTGTGTGTGTGTGTGTGTGTGTGTGTGTGTGTGTGCAGTCCTGGCACTCACTCTGTAGACCAGGCTGGCCTCAATCTCAAAGAGCTACCTGCCTCTGCCTCCCTAGTGTTGGGATTAAAGGTGTGCACTACTGCCTTGCTCACCAACTGTATTTTAAGAAAAAAGCTACTACTAAACACCTCCAGTCATCAGTGGGCACTACCATCTTGGATTTTTTTTCCCCATCATTCTCTATGAATCCACAAAGACAGTAAGGACAAGGGCAGCCCATGTGAGAAGGGCATCTGCAGGCAACAGTAGGTTGGTCAGAGGCGCTGGCCCCCAGCGCCTGGAGATAAAGAAATCAGGAGCACTTCGCTGTGGGTGTTGGGGACCCAACACTGGTCCTCTGCAAAAGGAGGAAGTGCTCTTAATCACTGAATCATCCCTTGCTCCAGCCCCTACAGGGACAGTTCTGCACAGGAAACCAATAATTACCTGTAAAATAGCCTGCAGCATCCCTTCCCCCAAAATAACTCGTAGCTGCTGACCAAGACAAGACACCCTGCTGGATTGATCCCAGGGATTCGATCAAGAATGGAAACGTTAAGACGGACCCTGATGAAAGGGAGTTAGTTGTCTTTTCATGACCACCCTAACTATGTAAGTAGCCAAACTGTCTATAAGTGTGGCACAAGGCTACTGCATGCACGGGGCTACTGCGTGCACTCCACAGAGAATGTGAACATTAAACATCCCCTTCCTGTTTAAACACTACCCCAGTTATTTCATAACCATGTAATTATTCATTAAATCAGATATTGGAAACATCTCATATTGGAATGCTTGGTTGTTTGAATTCTCACCCTCAACAGAAAAAAAAAAAAGAAAAAGAAAAAATGTTGAACTCTATTGGAGCAGAAGAGATGGCTCAGTTTTTATAAGTATATATTGCTCTTGCAGAGGATCCACATTCACTTCCAGACCCAACTCCTGGGTGGGCATCAAAAACTCTGGCCTCCAGGGGAACCTGCACTCATGTGCACAGGCCTACATGGACCCTGCATGCACCTAATTTAAAATAATTTTAAAATAAGTCTTAAAAACAGCAAAAGGTCTTTAGAGGCTGGCTGAGAAGGGGTGGCTATTTTTTTTTTTTAAGTAAGCGATTTAGTCTTTTAACTGATTGAAATAAACAGGAAACATAGACAGACAGGTAGACACACACACACACACACACACACACACACACACACACAAACTTGCTCTATTCGGATCAGTGGAAGCCAGCAAGAGAGAGTTATATAAATGCCAATTTTCTGGGCCGGCCAGATTTTTGCTCTAGAAGTAATATTAAACACAGTTCTTTGCCCATGAATTGTGAAATACACTATATTCTAATAAAGAATGTGTACTTCATTGTGTGTTTAACAGCATGCGCCTGCATTTGGTTTAATTGACCAAGAATAAGCCCTTGTTCCTCAGCGAAACTATCAAGTTACAGTCAACTCTTAAATATTCACACTCCCACTGAGGAACAGAAAATGCAGATAATAGGAAACACAAGACTTATGTTAAATCATCCACTTGCACCATGCAGATATTTCTTTTCTCTTCTTCTAACTGGCAATTAAATGTGGGGGGCTGAGACCACAGCATGTAGGATACTCTCTGACAAAGGACTTGAACTACCCTGGAGAGGGGGCGGGGTGACCCTTCAGCAGGTCTCCACACAGACCTCACACTCATGAGGTTTTGCTGGGGAACTTTATAAAGGCTCACTTCAATCCAGAACAGCATCAACCCAGAAGACTGCCCAAGAATTAGTGGGTGTTTTTTAAGGCATGTAAATTACTCCCTCACCCTCACTCTCACTCCCACCCCCACCCCACCCCACCCCCAGGCCATCCCTTCGCACTTAGCAGAGGGTGGGAAAGTAATTAAGGGTTTGGGGTTGGGAAAGCCCTTTTATTTTAGCTCCTACTGGGCTGGGGTAAACAGATTCTCTTAATGTCAACAATGACTTAATTAACCAGAGCAGGTGACAATGTCAGGGGGAATCTGAAAGTAAGAGCCGAGACTGGCAGTAATCAAGCTTGACTACACTGGGAACATTCAGAATATGAATCAATAGAACAGTACTTAGAATCAGGACCACCCCTCCTCAATCCGCAACTGTTGATACTGTTGTCCTTTGTCACAGGGATGACCAGTTGGATACAATCATTTCTATTCTGAAATACCCAGTAAAATCTTATAGAGATGACTGTCTTCTTAGGTCAACTGACTTGACCCAATGCTGCTGCTGCCACTTGAGAAAGTGTCCAGAGCCACACAGACAGGATAGGATGGAGGGTGAGGACAAACATTGCATGATTACATACACTGCACAGGACTACATGACTGAACTTCTCCCTAGAGAGTCAAAAGGGCTCCTTCCTTAGTAGTGAGGCATAGGCTCTTTCTAGGAACTTCCTGATTACATATTTGTCCCGGCCAATAGACATTATCTAAACTGAGCTTCTAAATTAGCAAACCAATGTCTTCCATGGTAAAGCTTCAGAAGATAGAAAGCCTGAACTCAGTGTTAGCTGAAGTTCTGGTTGCATCAGATATGGCGGCTGGAGGGATGCTCATACGCACACGTAAGACACCAGAGCCTAACATGGAGCCTAACCTCTAGCTTGATCGCCTGGATATCAGTGGCAATGTTGGTCTAACAGACAAGGAGAGTGAGCACAGACCCTGCAGAATTCCAGTATCACCACCTCCTTCATCTCAAAGCAACAGTTCATCTCAGGGTACCGTGTTTGCTGCACTGAGAACTGGCACCCCCTTGTCCCCAGCTTGCTGGGGATGGTGATGGCCAAGGCCACCATCAATGCCAGGAGCTGTGCTTTCTGCTCTTTCTGTCCAGGTCACTGGTGAAAACTAACCCTCTTGAGATGGCCCTCAGAAGGCATCTGGGGATGTTACTGTTCAATGACTATTGATAAAGAGATCCCACCAATCAAGGCTCTGGGATTTCTCTGCATTTTCCAAGCCTGCTCTGGTGAAACACCACACCTTAAGACATTTTTCTTTTTTTTTTTTTTTCTTTCTTTTCTTTTCTTTTTCTTAGCATCTCCCAACTCTGGATGTGATTCAAACCTCATGCAAACTCTGAACCTAGCAAAGTGCACCCAGGGGCATTGGCAAAGTGTGACCTACAACTTCTGGGACTTCTCAGCCTCCTTCCCTAACCTTACCTGTACCTACAGGTCCCCAGGTGGTGGGATCTGCTTTCAACAATGTGAGCATTGTTGGGTATCGGTTCTTACACAAAGAGCCATTTGGGGGACTCCAGCCCACTGTCCTTCCTCTCTGTCCTCCCCCACCTGTCTCCTCCCTGCGAGTACAAACATCTTGTAACCTTTCTTAGGTAATTAGATGCAGTCCAGGAAACCCTCCAGGACCATTTTATACTCTGCAACTGAAATCAACTCACAGCAACACTGCCCCGAGAGTCCAAATGAAAAATGACAATTCTTTCCTAACCGGGGCTGTTCCTGAAGCCCACGCTGTAGGAAATCCTAGCTCAGCTTCCTTAGTTAATGCTGAGCCACACACTCCAGGGAAAACCAGCAATTAGGGGAACATCCATTTTAATTATTAACAAAATTTAAAAAGTGCAGACCAGACTTTCAGAAACCCAATCCTTTCCCCTCACATTAAGCCCTTTGAAAACATGTCACTGTTGCAGATTACACTCTCCCTGACGTCACAGGATAAGTCACAAAGAGGTGGTTCCAGAAAAGGATGTGAGGCTGTCTGTTGAACATACCTCGTATACAAAACTCCTACCACATTTTCTTTCCAAAGATACCTGGTAATTTATAACGTTTCCAGGCATCTGTGTGGCCCGACATCCCCCAGACTCATACACACAAAACCAGCAAGAGTGTCTGGGTAGATCTTACTGGAGACCCATTTCTCAAGCCCCCCTCTCAGATGGGTACACAGCCCTCCTTGGGGTCATCCTTGGGGGGGACGTTCCTGTGCCCCCTAAAATCCTCATCTGGATGATCACATTGTTCCTCGGGACCCTGATTCAGTGTGCATAACCACAGCAACTCAGCTGACCTGCCAGCACTCAAGACAGTGATGGACTCCAAAGCCAGCCGGCACCAGGTGGGCCCTCAGCAAACACGTTCATTAAGTGGCGATGAGTGCTGCGATCTGCAGTGTCACGCTCGGATTACCACTCAAAAAATAACTCGCCTACCAATATTCCCTCCTGATGACAGATTCCCGTGCGGCACCACGGAGAGAGGCTTGGCCATGGACCATGTCTCTGAAGGACCTGGGAGAAGGACCAGCACTTTGCCCAGCTCCGGATTCCAGCCATGTCCTCCTCACAACTAGCTTCTCACATTTGCAACCAAGTGTGCAAAGCCAAACACACTAGTGAAATCTGGCATTTCCTCAGATGGGGGAAGACTCTTGGCAAATTCACTTTCCAATCTTCCCAACATGAAACCTGCCCCCTCTGTGATGCCGGGCGTAAGCACAAAGAGCTTACACCAGCTTAAAAACCGCTCCAGCATGGCACGGCTCTCCGTGCTCAACTTCAGAACCTTCTTTTCTCTTAAACAATGCAGGGGGAGAGGGAGAAGTCAGCTTTCAGAGGCTGCCTATTTTCTTTAGCCAAAAGATAGTGATTCAAGGCTTTTCCCTCAATCTAGAGAGCAACTGCAGAAGGCCACAGTCACCCTGCCAAGGTACGTCCCCTCCAGAGTGCTGTAAGGCACTGGCTAAACAAGAACTGCCACAGCCTCCCTCACCCAAGCACAAAGAACAGAGCAAACCAAACCACTCCACTCATGCCTGAGCGCCAAGACCCTCCCTTCTAAGCTCCGATGTGGAAGATGCAGAGAGAGACTAGCCTCATACGGCAGCCAGCTGAAACAGGCCTCCCATTTAAAGACCACTTCCCCCAGACACGTCCCCCAAAACGACTTGGTACCCTTAAAATGACATGCAAGAACTTACCTTCTGGTTCTAAAGTGGTATCCTCAACTAAACTGAAGGAGGGCCGGGCCAGGGACAAGGTTGCCATGGTGACCAAGACCAGGCAGATGAAGCGCCCCCAGCTGACCATGGTCACGGTGCCAATCCCTGGTCCTCTTCCATATCTCCACGTGGACGGTAATCCCATCTGCACACTTCTTCTGAGACCATGGGCTACCTGCAATGCCTTCAGCCCACAGGGGGCTCAGGAGCCAAGGCTCTGCTGCTGCGGTGGCGGCTGTGTTCAAGCTGCTGTTGCTGTTGTTCCTGCTGTTCCTGCTCCTACTGCTTCTACTACTGCTGCTGCTGTTGCGGCTGCCACTGAAAGAGAGAGATTCAGCCAGATTCAGTCTTTCCCCCGTGCCAACTTGCTTAAACCCAGATGGGATAAAACCATTTCTCAGCCTCTCAATACATTCGCAAACACCTTCTTTCTCATTATCGGTAAAGCCTTCCATCCTCACCTCAATGTCCCAGGTGTTTCCAGGCTACTCCACAAGCTGGAGTAGGCTAATCTTTTTTTTTTTTTTTAAGCTTACTTTTAAGAGACGCAAAGATAAACCATCACTGAAGGACCCAGCCACCAGTTATGCAGCGTGCCCTCCCATCCACTATCAAAGCTAGGAGGTTGCTGAAGCAACTTGACCTTCCTCCCTTTCAAGGGCAACTGTAGAAAAACCTGAGTTTAAAACGCTGGGCTTGGCATGACCAGCCTCATTAACTTCTCTTATTCCTGCTGGCCTTTAAGATGCTGACCGGAGGAAGGGTTTGCTCTGAGAACCGAATTTCAGCTGAGCTGAGCCGGCAGGCACGTCCTCGCTTCAGAACGGTTCTCAGAAAGGAGACCAACAGAATCAAAGAGTCTCAGGAAGGCTTCAAAAAAAAAATTCCCACCAGTTTACACTTGTCAGAATTCATTTTCAAATGCAGGCATGTATTTCAATCTTCCGCCAAGCAGCCACTTACAAAGAGTGAGTTTAATCCAACTGGGGGATTCAAAGTCTGAATTCCCTTCCACTGACTACAAGGCAGTGTACAGGCATACTAACTAAATATCTTCAACCGACGTCAAAGGGGTAAAGATACAGAGCAGATACAACTCCTGATGAATAATTCAAGATTTTATTAGTAATGGTGATGATACATACAAGTTGCCCTGGTATGTGATTGGCCTGGGAACTTTCAATATGCTAACCTATTGGCTAAACCTCCAAAGTATCAGTTACAAGGGGCACTCAACTTACTAGATCCAAAGCAGAGAAATTTCCCAAGAAAGCTTACCACAGTACAAATAACTTTATGTTTGTTCAGTGTCTTCAGTGACTAAGCTTTGAGTCAGAATGCACGAGCTTTAGAGAATCTGCTGAAACCAAAGGCAGGAAAGGCTCGCACAAACCCATGGGCTGTGGATCCTGGGATGCCCATTTTATGAGACTGGGGATGGGTGAGCGTTTTAATGAAAAAGAGAGAAAGAAAAATAAGTCTAATCCCGAGCGCTTTTGATGCTTTCAATTATGACACAGGATTTCGACACTGCCAGAACTTCCCTGTCCTAAAATCTGTTCCTTTCAGCCTTCACTGAGACTAAGTCAGAGAGGATGCACCATCTCTAAGGGGGAAATAAGAAGCTGCTGTTTGGTTGGTTTTGAAGCACTGGTAAAATGGTATAGCTAACAACAAAAGCCAGGTGTGTGTGTGTGTGTGTGTGTGTGTGTGTGTGTGTGTGTGTGTATGAGCAGTTAGGTACCCAGTGTTTTTAGATGGCTTGAAGGATTTTTGTTCCCCAAGTCCTCTTTTCTCTTAAAGCCAAGAGTCCCAAAAGATAATTCCTTGTCTATTTCTACATACCTGTCAAAGGAGAGTACACAAACATTCTCATTGATTTCCTAAGAACTTTCAGAATGCAGGTAAACGTCTCCCCTCTCCAGCAACTTTGCAATCCCAGGTCCTAGTAGGTCTTGCATCAGAGTGCCTGGGCCCACCGTCCCTACCAGCCACTACCCAGGAGTACCTCAGCTCCAGCTGAATGAGGAAGATGGCCAGTGCCCCAGGCTGACTCAACTTGAAGGTTGGTTCTTCGAAGTCCCAGTCCCCACAGGACCCCCCTCCTCAAACCTCTGTAAGGCGAGAAGTTGAAGGCAGCAGGTCTGCACAGCTCCTCACCGGAGTGGACAAAAGTGCTGAGCGACCTCCTAGGCAGGATAATTAGGTCCCAAGGCTCCGTGTTGGGAACACAGGCCCAGCATGCTGCTGGCGGCCACAATCCCAGCTTCCTGCCTTCAATACCATAATCCTTCCTGGAGGCTGAACCCCAGAGAAAGCCCCAGCGTGTTTATTTTTCCCCCTGAAAGGAGACTCTCTTCTCAGCCTACGAGGGAGGAGTCCTCACCCTCGCTCTGACGGATGGCTCTTCACGGCCACCCGCCCTTTGGGGTCATCTCCACACAAGTCTGCCTCCAAAGACAGGCAAAGTGACCGGCCGAAAGGGCCCGGCTGGTGAGCTTGCGCAGTGTTGGACACGTTTACACACTCTTCCCTGTCCTGCAAGAAGGCAGGCTAATTTAAGGCAACGGGGGGGGGGGGCAGTACGAGGGGTGCTGCTACCTTAAAGGGTAGTTCCAGGATACCTCAGCGGGCAGAGCAATTGGCATTTTGTTCTCAAGTGGATTTCTCCTGGGAGAAGGCAACACTCCCAGGTTAATACTAAATGTAGTCCTCTACCCTGGTTCAAGGCTCCCTTACTTCTCCACGGGGTTGAATAGGGAAGGGAGCTGTCATGGGCTCATGGGGTGGGGGGCAGGGGAGGGGGCCTAGGGGGGTCCTAAACTCAACGAAACCCCAAAAATATAAGCTGTGGTAAGTAAGACCATAATCTCTGCCCTACTCCTTTAGTGGGTACTCCGAGCAGTTTGGGGTGCACATCGCCACCCTACTTCATTGTAGCATTTCTTTCGTTTGTCAGCCTGAAATATCCTGTTTTGTCCCACTTCTTGGGGCGCTAAAGAGCTCTGAGAAATCTGCATTTTAATTGACATTCCAACGAGAGCGAGAGGGGCGCCTGATTGCTTTTCTATTCAAACTAAACAGGCTTTTCAGATGAAAATGAGTCCAGGCTGGTGGAAGATTTGCAGGGATTTGGGACGCTTGGGACAATAGAGTTTTAAATGTTGATAGCGTTTCACACCAAACACATAATGGGTGCCGTGGGTTTGAAAGCAAGTCTGCCTTTAAGGGTAGATTTTATTGAACTGGGGTTGCGGGGGTTGGGGGGGGGGGAGAAGGAAGGTCTTGGGAAGTTTGCAGGGGCGCGGAGCCGAAGCCGGCCTCCCGCGCCTGCCCCCTGGCCGCGAGGGTGGAAGCCAGCGCCTCGCAGGGCCCTCGATCGTTTCCCCCGCGCTGAAAGAATGAGCGCGCAAGTTAGAACTCGCCTGTGCTTTCAACATCTCGGCGCGGCTGCGGTCGGAGCAGCTAGGCGAACTAGGAAAAGTCGGTCCAGTTCGCCCCCTAGCCCCAAGCGCGAGGCGATCCCTCCTGCGCCAACCGCTGTGGCTGGTGAGGGATGGGCAGCACGGGAATCCCGGACCAGAGCTACTGCCTCCCTAAAGCTGTCGTCCCAGCATCTCCCTCCCTTTGGGGATGTTGCCTGACCACACTCCAGCAGTTTCTTCCCAAGAAAGGATCTCTCATAAGGGTTTGTGTAGTACCAGGCTGGAGCTTCCAGAATCCAAGGACCAGGCACCCCAAAGATGCCCTTCCCGAACCGCCGCCTATGGGTTGTGCCACTGGCAGGCGGCCCCACGGCGCGCCGGCTCTGAGCTCAAAAGAACGCACCCAGTAGCCAGGACTGTGCCCGCCGGAGTCTGACAGGAAAGGGGTGCCAGCGGCAGAGGCAGATGTCAGCATTTGGATGGAGGTGCTGAAAGAACTCCCCTAAAGCCAGCAATCCGCATTCATCCACTCCCCCATCACCAATACAGTCAGACTGACAGGGCGCGCCCCCAAATAGGTTTACCCGCGCCTTCCTCCCGGGGATCCTGCGCCCCGCATCCTCCCACGGCACCCACTTTCCTGGCTGGCGAAACTCCCAGAGGCGTTCGGCACGACGATTACCTTGAATGGCAGCGCTCCTCTGCGCTCGGTGCTGCGCCGGAGCCCAGAGTGGATCGGATGGAGCAGGCGATGATCTCGGAGGAAAACTCCAAAAAGAGAACGATCCCTTGGGTCGCAGCCGGCGCCAAGGTTCCGAGGCTTCACGCGCGCTGGGGATCGCAGAACAGCGAGGACATGACGCCGGAGCTGCCCTCGGATCTGGGCAGCAGCAGAAGAAAGGACTGGAGCTTGGTGTTGCCTACTCCAAAGTTTGCTGGCGAGTAGTGAACACTCGCAGCGCTCAGGAACGCTGAGGCCCGGGGGCTCACGCCCGGCCCCCGCCAGCCCGGAGAGCAGTCGCCACGGCGGGCCAGGAACACACACAGGCAGACCCCGCGCCGGAGCTGTGGCGGCCGCGCGTTCGATCGTCCGTGCGCCCGTTCCGCGCCTGCCGCCGCCGCCGCTCGCCTCTCCCGGCGCTCTACCCTCGCCGCCCGCGCCGCCGCCGCAGCCTCCTCGGGCGGGTCACGCCCCCCGCTGAAACCCGAGCCGTTTCCTGGACGGCGGCGCCCGCTCTGCCAATCAGCGCCGCGCGCTGGGGCAGTCCCGAGCCCCGCGCTGCCCCCGAAGCCTAGCAGCCGCAAAGAGACACCCGCCAGGCAGGCGAGGGGCCCCGCCGCGCTGCCGGCAGGGGTGCACAGATGACCTCTCGGAACCCTGTTGGTGAACGGCCCGTGTACGCCACTGCCCTAGTCCCTGGCCAGCTTTGGTGCACAGTGGATGCGTTACGTTGCTATATGTCAAGTTAGGAAACAAATGACAGAATGCTGTGCAACTTCAGACACCTTAGAATAGGTCTAATCCCAGCACTTGGGAGGCAGAGGCAGTGGATTTCTGAGTTCGAGGCCAGCCTGGTCTACAGAGTGAGTTCCAGGATAGCCAGGGCTATACAGAGAAACCCTGTCTCGAAAAAAAAAAAAAAAAAAAGGTCTGCAGCATACTGGGGCCAGACATTTCAAGTCATGACTTTGAGGGTAGAAGCAGCGAATGTTAGTGGGAGATGTTGCGTTATCTTGTTCCTCTGAACAATAGACAGGGGACGTGTGTTTGGGAAACCCTCCTTTAGGAAGGGAACAAGTGAATAGGTAATTGTACTTAATCCGCACATCTGCCTGCAGAGTAATATACCCAGATTCTGACAAGAAAACTGAAGATCGGAGAGGTTAACACAACTGGCTGGCTTTATTGTGGCTGCCTTGGGATAAGCCAAAATCTACAACCGGAAACATCTTTTAATGGTATCAATGTAGATTAACAGAAAGAAATCCAAAGGAGGGTTGGAGATGGATCAGCAGTTCAGAGTGCTTCCTGCCTTCTTAGAGGCCAGAAGCCAGTTGCTGGCATAGTATCAGTCACTCACAATGGCCTGTAACCCCATTTGCAGAGGCATTCAAGGCCTCTGGTCTCCTTAGGAAGCTGCACTCGTGCACACAAAGATACAGGCACATAGTTTAAAAATAAAAATAAATATTTAAAAGAAAGTGAAGCTGGAGAAATGGCTCCGTCGTTTAAGAGTACTTGCAGAGACTGGTTCAATTCCCAGCATCCACTTGCAGGCTCACAACCAGCTGTTCCAGGGGTCCCGACGCCCTCTTCTGGCCTCCGGGAATACTGCATGCACCATGTGCAGACAGACATGCGGGCAAACATCCATACCAATCAAATAAAATGAAAATAAATAAATAAACAAATAAATGAGAGAGAAAGGGAAGAAACCCGAAAGAGTCTAGAGAGGTGTTGGAGACGTAGCCTAGTGGTAGAATGCTTGCCTTGCGTAGCCTAGTGGTAGAATGCTTGCCTTGCGTGTACAAGGCCCTTTGTCTGATATCCATGCCCCCTAAGAAAGAAACAGAGAAAGAAACAAAGAATCAGAAACAGAAAACACACTCACTCTATCAAAAAACAAGTCATCTGATCTTGAACAAATTGGATTCCTCTCCCTGACTCTTACACTCTTCTGTTGCAAAGCAAGATTCTTTAACTAAATGTCAGGCCGGGTTGTAATGATTGGCATCTCCCATTTGTCTCTCCCACTAGACTATCTTGAAATCGTTTATCTTTCAACATGCATTCCCTTTCCCTCATTCAACCCTTGAGCAATTGTGCTTAAATTCAAGGCCATATAAATTGTAATCCTCAGAAGTGTGAGGCAGGAGGATTGCCTTGAGTTCCGGGACAACTTGGTCTACATAGTAAGTTTGAAGCCAGCTACATTTTGTCTAAATAAATTAAATCTTAATTATTGGGTCAATTATTGAGGTCCCAGACCTCACATGATAAAGAGAAGCTTGGGAGTTTGAAAACAGTTTCAGGTACCTGCTGAGTTTGTATCAGCCCTGGGCTATATAAGACCCTGGCTCAAAAAGGTCACTAAGTTCAGAAAAGCCTTAGACTCGCTCTGGTGCCTAAAGACAAACAAAGCCATCCAGTAAAGTCTACCTGGGAAACAGGTTCGGAAGAGGAGACATACCAGAATCCCTAATACTCTACGTTATGCCATTTGCACACACGATTCCTCAGGCCCCACATAATTAGAAGATCATCTTTGTTCACAGCATAGCCTGGGAAACTTTTATGCACATCTCTAAAAAGCGAGGGGTAGCAAATCCATGTTCAATGCCTTAGGCAAATTCTTATGAAATTAGAATTTGAAAATTCCAAACGAAATTATCTATGTTTGGTGGAATTATCTATGTTTCGTTTGGAAAATTCCAAACGAAATTATCTATGTTTGGTGGAAAGGGGTGTGTTTTGGATGAGTTCTGTGGCCCGGGTGGGGACACCTCAGTCAGGCTGACACTGAGTCATTCACTGGGGATGTCACTGTGTGCTCATTCCCTGTCCTGAAGTCACAAGGGAAAGGCCATGGTCCTGCTCCAGGCTGGCACTTCTATCTTTATGATCCCCACTGATGGGAAACGCCATGTCTCAGGACAGAGCTCTTTCCCTACTGCAGTGGGTCCACCAGCCATTGAAAATGAGGTTAACACATTCTCACATAAATTAATGGCCCAGGAAGCCGCTGTCCCTGTCCCCCCATTCATCTCTAGCTTTATAGATGCTGAATGGGAGGGAAGCCGAAGGCGGCTTTTGTTTTTGTGGAAGAAATTGATTGCAGTCTCCGTCACACGTTCTTAAATAAGAAATACCTCTACTTTTCCATCGGTGGCAGGTTTCCGGGACTAACGGTTTCTCGTGGAAAAATAAATAAATAAATAAATAAAAAGGTTCAATCCTTTCGATGTTTAGGTGTTATCCTTTTAAAATTCAATTTTTTTATTTTTTATAAAAAGCATGCTTGGGATTTTTGAAAAATAAAAACTTCGTTTTGCATCACTTAGACTTCAAGTGACCTCAGTGGTCCAGGAAAGCTTTCCTCCCAGCCAGACTTCTGAATGAGAAAATCATCTCTTTGCAGGATTTTTAGCCCCTCTCCCTTCTTCAAGTGGCTGGAACCTCTTTTGTCAATGGCCTCCCGTGAATGCTGTTACTAATAAGCCTATTAATGAGTTTCCATGGCCGAGTGTGAATAGGTAAATAGGACCCAATCTGTTGAGGTTTTGGGGGTGAGGGCAGAAAAGCCAGCAAGAACTCAAGGTGACAGTTTGAACTGAAGGCAGCTAGGCGGCAGGTTTCAGCTGAAAGAAACCCCAGACAAGGCCACATTCTCCACCCTCCACCCCCTACGGGGCCTCCTTTCTTCCCAATTTCGCCCTTTTATAAAATGTCTTGAGTAGTCGCCCTTTTCTCTTTCCCCAGAAGGCCTCATGACGCCCCCTCCCCCGCCACTCTAGGAATGAAAGAGAACTGAGGGCAGCAAAAAACAGCGATCCTATCCATCCATGGTGAGGAGCAAACTGTCTGGTCAGCGCATCCCTGGGAGAGGAGAGGAGGGAAGGGGCCGCTGGGCCGCCGGGCCGCTGGGCTGCTCTCTGTTGAAATTCGGATGTTTAATTTTAGTCATTTGTGTTTTAATGGGTTGACTCTCCTCCACCCTGTGGAAAAGCTGGGTGAACAAAGGCTGTGTAGGACCTGGCTACAGGCAAAACGATGGCTTTCAGTCTTTACGTGACATCTCTATAAGGTCTGAAGCATGGCTGAGTTTAAGCTCATGGTCCAGGACCACAGCCAGGCAACTTACTCCAGGATGAGAAAGGAGCCCAATCAGTTTGTAGCATTTCATATATATATATATATATATATATATATATATATATATATATATATATATATATCCTAGTGAAATGCCGTGAGTGTATGTGTGTGTGTATGTGTGTGTTTGTGTATCCCCCCCTTCCCCATATTCACACTGAATGTCACCCAGAATTCTAAAATATATGGACCTATTTCCCTGGGAATGGATATAGGGAATATAAGGTCATGGCCAGACATAGTGATGAATAGCTGTAATCCCAGCGCTCAGGAGGTAGAGACACAGAGAGAGAGAGAGTCAGGGGTTCAAAGACAGCCTGATGTAGAGAGCTGGGCTCCATAAGACTCTGGCTTAAGGAGAGTAATGTCCTCTGAGTAGGACTGTCTCCCTTTGACGCCGAGAGTATGTACCCTTCGATGGTGGGAGGCCTTGTGGCAGCTCCCCCTGCTCTGTTAGGTCCCAGCATGTGCGAACTGGAGCCAGGTACTTCAGTTCCCTGGGTCATCTGTTTGCTCAGTAGGTAGCATTCCAAAAAGCATGAACGGATGAGGACAGGACAGACACTAGGCTACTCTCAGGGGTTCCCAGAAACTTTGGCACATGGGAGAAGCCATGTGTGTTCTATGATAATCACCAACCACTCCCACCTCGCAGGACCATCGAGAATTGAGCTTGTGGCTGCCCTGTCATTACTGTGCTACTACTAAGAATTAGTAAGAGCCTCCATTAATATATTCTGGAGCCACCACTGCCGAAATGCCCCCCCCCCCCAGCAGAACGGCCCAATGAGAAACACCCAAGAGGTCTGCCTTAACACGGCCTTGGTTGCACAGAACATGGTTTCCAGAGGGGAGTAAGGCAGCTCTGTGCTGGTCAGTACCTGCTGTTTCTAAGTCCCTGAGGATATTGGAAGGACTGTATGGGGCTGGGGAGGAGGCACACATAAGGAGATATCTGGCCCCGAGGACCACCCTGCAAGGGGAAAACAGCATAAACACAGAAATCTAGCAAATCTGATGTATCTACCGCTTCTCTCTGGAGTCCACATAACAGGGTTGCACATTCTCCTCCCCTTGCTGGATATTTGAATAAGTTCATAATTTTAAAAATGTAGAGGAAATGCCATAGTAGATGGTGCAGGCTCTCATCTCAACACTGCCCCCTTCTGCCCTGTCCCCAGTGGACAAGGACAAATTCCTGCCATCTGTTAACCTGAATCTGAGAAGGGAGCCAGTTGGCTAGCTACTTGGTTAAGGCAGCCGCATGCACAGTTAGGATGCCATAAGTCTCTTGGTGGTTGACAGGACCATGGGACAATAGAAATCACATTAGGTCCAGGCACCCGGGTGTGGCTTTCTTCTTCTATCCGCGTCCCTTAGCATATTTGGCTTGAGTCCACATGCACGGTTGTCAAATGGGCTGGGATGCGTATGGTGCTGTGCTCCGTACTATTTGCATAATTAAGGTGCCACCACCCCCACACTCCCCTAGCCTAAAAGATAAGCTTCTGATGATTGCTGGCAGGTCTCTGAACATCCTGGCCTACACCTGGACGCCCAAAGAAGCTGAGAGGTTGTCATTTACCTGTCACTAAAGGGCATGATGTATTACAGGAGCTTGGCATCTGTGTGGAAGAACAGACAGCACTGCTCTTGACCCTTCCACTCAAAATGAGCCTCTCCCAGAAAAACACCTCCAATCCTGGCCCATTGCAGGTTCAGAGCAATGTATGGCATGTCATTCCTGGCCTGCAAGCCTCAGGCCCTTCCACGATCGTCGTCGTCATCATCATCATCATCCTCACCCCCAGCACACTGGGACAGCAGCCCACCCCACACCCCTTCAGCAGACTGCAGAGAAGTTATGTGTGTGGTTGTAACCAGCACTTAAACAAATTATCATATGCAATTCTTCCTTTAGTTCCCGCCTGCCACCTCTGTCCCCACCTGGAGCCCTGTGCTCCAGTTTAGTAGCACTAGCCACATTCTGAGAGTTCCAAAGCCATGTGTAGCTACTGGCTAACACGGTGAACAAAACGCAGATGTGAGAGGCTTTTGATGCACTGAACTGTGGGCCAGGCGCTTGCTTACTGCCTCCTCCTCCGGGAGGACCTCAGGTTCCTTCCTACCCATTCCCATCCAGGCTACTCCCATGACCTGTACAGGAACATCTCGTATTGCCAGTGGGACTCGGGACAGTGACTCTCAACCTTCCTGATGCTGGGACCATCTAGTAGCGTTGTGATGACTCCCCTCCCCCAACCGTAAAATATGTGTGTTTTCCAATGGTCTTAGGTGACCCTTGTGAAAGCGTTGTTTGTCCCCAAAGGGTCAAACCCCAAAGAGATCAAGACCCACAGGTTGAAAACCACTAATTTAGGAGAATGAACTCTGCTTCTACTTAGCATAAAACTGCTGCTTAGCATGACAACAGCATAGGAGAAACACTGGGGAGGGCTCCTTCCGTAAATAGACTGTTTACCTCTGCTCCTGTGGAAGTGAGCCCATCCTGACACCCCCTTTCGTCAGCCCTTGCTCTCCGAGGGACTTTCTATGGGCCTCCAGCTCCCCACTCTAAGGCCTCACTGTTCCCTCAAATCCTCAGAAATTCTCAGCTGTAAAGACCCAGTGAGAAGTGCTTGCTGGTTCAAAGTGGCCATGATTCCAAGCCCAGCAGAGACTGACCTTCTACAAGAGTCCTAGGAAAAGGAGCTGGGTGGGCAGTGTTGAATTATCACCCGTGGAAAGGCATAGCCTCTGCCTCTCCAGGTTCACAAGGCTTGGCCCTGCCTGGCATGCTAGAGCAGTCTGGTGAGCTGTGCTTATCGCTGACAGGCCTACAGATAGATTCTCGCTGATTGACGGTGATTGAAACATAGCCTCTTTGGATCTCTTTATAAGGTGTCCAGGAAGCATATTTCAATGAGGTTTTACACACAGCGAGGTCTACCTGGAAATTAGGGAGAAAGAGCCATTTTTGTGCAGGTCTGACTTGGCCCTGTAATTCCCCTTGTTTGCGGTGACCCAGTTTCCACGGAGCGTGCGCCTCCTTTTCTGCCGATTTCTGCATTTTCGTTATTCTGTTTCTCCAGGGTGTGTGTCTATTTTGTCCAAATGTGTGAAGAGGTTGCCTTAATAAACCAAAAGGGAGAAAAACCAAAAGGATTTTGCTGCCAGGATCCTCCTAAACTCGAAGGAGGAGGCAGGGAATACAGGTCAGGATACACATAAAACCAGAAACCCAGTAACCCTTTTAGGGTCTCAGAGCTCCGGTATTCTATCTCCAGGCTGGGGATAAAGGGCATCAAGGAGTAGGGAGATTTCTTCAACAGATTTCTAAGAGCAGTGCTTAGCAAAAGTTAACTTCTAATTTGAGCTGACACTCGGGGAGCCAGGAAGCAGAAGGCTCCAGGTGAAGGAGACCTAGGACCTCAGGTCGAGGCCTGGAGGCTCTTTGTTCTTCATCCTCTGTACAGGAGGTAGATGCTCAGCAGACGCTCGCGCCCTCGTGTGGCCGTGGGCGTCCCTGCGGGCAGAAGAAGGGAGGGCAGGCCGGAGGACAGCATTCCATGGCCTGGCAGGGTGCAAGAGAAGGGGCTTCCAGGGCAGCAGGAACACGGTCATTACGGTCATTCCGACACTGTTCCTGGCTCATTCCGACACTGTTCCTGGTTCCTGGTGTGTAGCCGGCTTCCAGTGGTTCCTGGTGTGTAGCCGATGCAGTGATTGGTGGGGAGGCGTGTCTGTAGAAAGAATCCAGCTGGTTACCCAATCCTAGCTGAGATGGACAGTTTTATCCCTTGGTGTCGCGGGGGGGGGGGGTAATCCAGCCGGAATGGCGAGCATTAGCAGTCTGGAATGCTACTACTTAATTTGCCTTAAGCTGGTCTCCTTTCTGCCCTTAGCACATCTTGCTGGATTCTACCTGCACTGTTGGCCTTCAGGCCTGAGAATTCCAGCTCCCTTCTACCAAGGCCAGTCAGTGCCCCACTCTGGGCTATATCCTTTTGTGAAAATCATCATATAGCCATCCTTTTTTTTTTTTAAAGGACTTTCTCTCTCTCTCTCTCTCTCTCTCTCTCTCTCTCTCTCTCTTTCTGTCTTTCTTTCTGTTTTTCAAGAGAGGGTTTCTCTGTGTAGCCCTGGCTGTCCTGGAACTCACTTTGTAGACCAGGCTGGCCTCGAACTCAGAAATCCGCCTGCCTCTGCCTCCTGAGTGCTGTGATTAAAGGCGTTCGCCACCACGCCCGGCTTGGGAGGAAGGATTTCTTTTGGCTTAGTCATGTCTGGAATGTCATGATGGTAGGTCTTGAGGCAGCTGGACATTTTGTTCCAGTGAGGAAAAGTGAAGCCCGATTTTTTATTCAGTCCAGGAGCTGAATAAGATGAGTAGAATGGTGACACTCCTATTTAGGATGTGCCTACCTTCCTCAATTAATTTAATCTAGATGATCCCTTACAACTACGCAGAGACACTTGTTTCCATGGTAATTCTAAACCTCATCAAATTAGCAGTCATAATTGATCATTCCAGGTCCCTTTAGGATCCTGGCCAGTTCTGCCTCCTTTCCACTAGTCACCTGCCCAGAAATGGGAACCATTACCTTCCTTGTCCACAAAGTCATCTTGAGTTTTGATAGGTTCTCATTTACAGGACCATGATTCCGTGTTCTTAGTATGGGTAGGGGCTTCCTGGAAGACATTCACTAGGTGTTTACTTTATCCTAGAAACTGTAATCATGGTCTTTTAGGGCATATCTGCCTTCAAGCACAAGATACCTGAAACGTAACACTAGGTGACCCTAGTAACAAGCCAAGCTTTGGTGTTTGGAGCTTAGCCAAGTACACCGTTGTCATGGGGAAGGGAGCAGCTTTAGAGATGCTGACAGTGGCTCTGTGGGCTGCATCTTTGGCTGACCCTAGTGCCCACAAACCTACAGCTGTAATCCAGCTGTAATGGACGCTGTGTCTGATCCTTCTTTCTATAGACCCATGTATAAAATGAGGTCCAATCAGCTCTGTGGATCTCCAGGGAGGTCCTCTGTCTATGCTATTTTTTTTTCCCTGCATAGTCCTGGTTGGTCTGGAACTCATTCTGTAGACCAGGCTGACCTCAAACTCAAGAGATTCACCTGCCTTTGACTCCTGAGTGATTAAAGGTGTGTACCACTAGGCTGGAGAGATGGCTCAGCAGTTAGAGTAGATGGATGCCCTTCCAAAGGTCCTGAGTTCAGTTCCCAGCAACCACAGTGGCTTACAACTATCTATACTGGAATCCGATGCCCTCTTCTGGCATGCAAGCAGAAAGAGTATTCATATTCATAAAATACATAAATAAATCTTTTTAAAAAAAATTAGAACGATTTCAAACAAATTACCTGGTAGGCCATAAGTTCTTAGAAAGAAAAAAGCAAACTAAAATATTCTGAGAGAGACTAATGAATGGGAACTGAGGAACAGCAGGTTCAATCACTCAAGCAGAGTTGGTTCTTTAGGGGCTTGTGGGGGGGAATGTGCTCCACCATCACCCAGCTCCATGTCCACAGACTCAACCAACTGAGAGAGAGATTTGGAAAAATACTTGCATTTGATGTATACATACTCTGTGTGCCTGCCATTTTCCCCAAGCCATGCAGTAGAATAACTCTTTACATTACATTTCTATTGTTTCAGGTATCACATGTAATTTAGATTCCTGGAAGATGTGCAGTTCATATGAAAACACGGTACCATGGCATGTAAAAGGTTTAAGCAGGCACTGATTTGAGTATCCATAGGTGGCCATGGAGCAAGGCCCACGCAGACAGAAAAGGACACGTGGGACACTGGCACCTCGTTCACAGTCTGCATAGACCGAAAGCCCTGTTAAAGGGCTTTGTTTACCTCGAACCACTGGCCCATGCTCTTTGCTTCATTTCTGTACCAGAGCTTCTAGGCCTCAACTTTGATGGAGCCCTGTTGTAACCCTGGTCTCATTTGCCTCTGCTTCTCTCTGCTGAGTGACACTGGGCAAATGGTATGGCCATCCAGAGCTCCTGCTTCCCTATTGATGAGCTATAACTCTCAGACATAACTGGCTTTGAAACTGGCCATCCTTAGGTAGTGAGTGACAGTCTCAGGCAGAGTGCCTCCTCTCTTTCTTCTAATAGGCCCTCCATGTGGCCCAGAAAGCCATTCTATCCGTAGCTTTTCTGACAGCTGGGAGAGTTGTTTTTATCTTTTATATTCCTGTTTGTTCCTTTCTGTCCATTTGTTTTCTTTATTAAAATCCTTAATGTGCTGAAAAGGGGATTATAAACCATTACTCTCCTCATTTACCCCAAAGGAGATACCACTTCAGAACTCTGAAGGCCCTGGCTTCCAAATCCGAATTAAAAAAATTACAGGATGCCTTGATATATCTGAATTTTGGGTAAACAGCAACTGTTTTTTAAAAATTTTTTATTGTATGTCCCCAGCACCATATGAGCATGTGTGTGTGTGTGTGTGTGTGTGTGTGGTGTATCAAAGCATTATTCATTATTTATTTGAAGTTCAGATTTAATTGAATATCCAGCATTAAATATGGCCTCCCCATTCAGCCCCTTCCCACACTAAATAAGAGCCAGCCTCGTGGTTTTCCACATTGCTTTTCTATTACTGTGATAAAACACTGACCAAAAACAATGTTGGGGAGGGAACAGTTTATTTCACCTTGTATGTTACATGTGTTCATCATGGAGGGACATCAAGGCAGGCAGGCACTCAGGGAGCTGGAGGAGTTCCTGGAGACAGGAACTAAAGCAGGGACCGTGGAGGAGTGCTGCTAATTGGCTTGTTCCCAGGCTCATCTTCAGCTACCTTTCTAAGGATGGTACCACCCACAGTGGACTGGACCCTCCTGCATCAGATGGTAATCAAGACATGCCCACAGGCTGATCTGACATAGGCAACTCCCCAGTTGAGGTTCCACCTTTCCAGGTGACTCTTGGTTGTGTCAAGTAAAACCAACCAGGACGAACGGGTAGAGTGGCTGGGCAAACCCAAGGAAGCAGGTAGCTAAAAGCCTTCCCTTCTGGATTTACACAACAAGAGCCTTGTGAGGGTAGGAGGGTAGGCCTGAAGAAGACTGTAATGACTTGCGTGAGTTTTCTTTCCTGGGCCTCTGTGGTAACCTGGGCTTTCATAGTGACTTATGTATACATTGATAGAGCTTTTCACACGTTGGGCAGTAGTTACAATCATGTCTTTTTCCCCTAGGCTTCCTGTTGAATGAGCTACCAGCCGGAAGTAGAACCTGAACCACTGAAAATGCTCTGCTCGTTGGTCGTCAGCTGTGTATGCAGAACGCCCATCAGTTCTTGCTACCGTGATGGTCATCATGAAACCCCAACTTTAGAGCACCAGATTCTCCAGGAGACACAGTGGAGTAATGACTCTCAGGAGGAAGCCTGGACACTGTCTGTCCCTCAGCATGCAGGAACCACATGCCCCAAGAATGGTACACCATTGGTCCCCCAGGTTTTCTGCTAGGTTAGCTGGGGACTTAGGAGGGGATGGTACCAGCCTGTTACAGCACTCCTCTCAGCCTGTTGATGGGGCTGTGGCACCCCATCTTGACAACGCTATAGGGAACTCAGGTACAAACAGAGCTTTCGTCCTTGAAGAAGACAGAAGAATTCCTACTCCAAAAGTGTCCTGCCTCCAGATCCTTTTCTTCTCAGATCTTGCCCTGCTACCAGCTCTGGTCCTCCGAGAGTGCTTTCCATTGGAATCTCTTCATCATTTGTGAGTCGTCTCTGGTGACCTCACCCGTCCATATGCCTCTACCTCATCCTCCTTACCTCTCTGCCACTGTCTTATTCCCAGATCCCGTCTATCTACTCTGTTTGCCTCTGCCACTCATTCCTTAGCTCCAGACAGCTAACTCTGTCTGGGTCTTTGGTTTCAGTTTGACTTGGGTTCCATGGCAGCTAGGTCACCTAGCCTCCCTATGCTGTGCGTTGGTTGCCACATCTGCTCTGTAAATAGCTTATAGCTCCCTATTCTGCTATAACCAGTTGCCGTGAGCTCACAGACTAAAAACTGCATAAAGATGCTCTTGCTGGCTCAAGGACCAGAAGTCTGGGTGGGCTCTGCTGCTCACATTTGCTCTAGGTAAGGATCTGCCTTGACAATCATACAGGGTATCAGCTGGATTCTGCTCTGGCACTCTGCATCTCAGGGCAGATACGTCATGCGTTCATCAGGAAGCCTATCTCAGCTTCTCTCTCTAGTCTCAAAGTCAGTGCAACATCTAAGTGCTTCTCGGTGCCATGCAGAGCAGAGACTTATCTACAGTTTCACATCTCTGCTCTAGCTTCGAGAAGTTGTCCCTTTTGAAGAGTTCATCTACTTGGAGAGATGGCCCATCCTAATAACCTAGTAGGTATTTTTGTTTGTTTGTTTGTTTGTTTGTTTGAAACAGGCTGTCCTAGAACTGGCTCTGTAGACCAGGCTGGCCTTGAACTCAGAGATTCACCTGTTTCTGTCTCCCAAGCGCTGGGATTAAAGGCGTGCACCACCACCACCCTGCAAATAACCTCCTAGTTTAAAAGTACTTTTTCCACCAGCAAAGTTATTTTACTAGATTCAGGGTATTGAAAGAGGAATGTCCTGAGGGGAACCAAACAGAGAAGAATACGCCTTGCTTCAGAGAGAGAGAGAGAGAGAGAGAGAGAGAGCGCTTCTCCAGAGGCTGTTGTTACAAAAACTAAGTGACTGGTGGACGAGCCAACTCTCTCACAGGCCCTAGAGGCTGCAAGTCCCTAAAGAAGACGTCTATGAGGCTGGGCTCTCTCTCTCTACACCCACAGGAGACTCCTTCCTCTCCTTTTCTAGCTCCCAGAGATTGCCTGCCATCCCAAACCACCAGGCATTCTTTTTGGGTGGGGTGGGGTAGGGGGTAGGTGTTTCAAGACAGGGTTTCTTTGTATAGCCCTGGCTGTCCTGGAACTCACTTTGTAGACCAGGCTGGCCTCGAACTCAGAAATCCGCCTGCCTCTGCCTCTCGAGTGCTGGGGTTAAAGGCGTGCACCACCACGCCCGGCTACCACCAGGCATTCTTACAATCCCTTGGCATGTACCTCGGCCCTTCAGTGGCTGCATCTACTGTCACTTCATCTGGTGTCCCTCCCACGTGTCCTTGGTTAACTTGTCTCTTCTTAGAAGGACATCTGTTGGATTGAATGGTCCGGTCTTTTTTTGTTTGTTTGTTTGTTTGTTTGTTTGTTTGTTTTTCGAGACAGGGTTTCTCTGTGTAGTCCTGGCTGTCCTGGAACTCACTTTGTAGACCAGGCTGGCCTCGAACTCAGAAATCTGCCTGCCTCTGCCTCCCAAGTGCTGGGATTAAAGGCGTGCGCCACCACGCCCGGCTGAATGGGCCGGTCTTAAGGAACTTAACTTGGTGACATCTGTGAGACCCCACAGTCAAACAGTAATACAACCCTAGGTGCTCCAAACAGAGACGATGCCAGGAGAGCCTTTGGCACAGGGCTGCCACTAGCTGGTTTAATACTCAGTAGCAGTCAGCCATGCCCAGAGGGGGTCCCTTCTAGGCCTTGGTGAGCACCAACCAGAATGGCAAGTGAGAGAATGCCCATAGCCACGCCTCTCCGTAGCCACGCCTCTGCGTAGTCTGCCAACCTATCCCAACCCTGCCCACATTGAGAGGAACTCTTCCACTGCTCTTTACTGGGACTGGCTCCTGCCTCTGTGAGCTTTCACCTCTTCTGGGCCATCCAGGTCCATATCTTGGGCAGTCTTCAGATCTCATTACTCTGGGAAGCTGCTGACCTCCCCACCTCCCTCTCCCCCACCCCAGGATGCTGTCCCCTCTGGCAGTGCAGACTGAGTACAGGAGCTGACATCCTCACCATCCTGCTCCACAGCTGGCTAGAAAAAGAGCCAGGCTGTTAGGAAACTCAGAGTGAAGATACCACTCACTGGGGGATTAAGACCTAGGACGCGTCTGCTCTGGGGCCTGCGCAGTTCAGATGAGTGATTTTCAGGCAAGATATGACCAGTCTGCTCATCCTGGTCCCACACTAATCCGTCTTACAATGACCTTTTCTTTCTAGAAAGAAAAACGACATTCAAATGCTTTGGCAAGGTAGCCTACCTCTCCCCCCCAACCCTCCCTCCCCTTTTTTAAGACAGGTTCACATAGCTGAGGCTAGCCTCAAGCTGACTGGGCAGAGGATGACCAGGAACTCTTGCCCCTCCTACCGCCACCTCCCAAATGCTAGAGTTACAAAGCGCATGCCACCACTCTTGATTTATACCACGCTGGGGGATGGAAGCCAGGATTTCACGCATGCTAGGCAAGCACTCTACCAAATGAGCTACACCCCAAAGCCCCCTAGCCCTTTCCCCTCCCAGTACCCGCCCCTGACTCACATTAAGGATTCAGACAAGATGCTGGGTACCGACTGGTCCCTCATGCTTGTTCACTTACTGACCTAACGTTGGCCTGCCTTAGGCTGCGGAGGGGAAAGAATTGATACATCCCTTCAGCCGTCTAGGGATCTCACACCATGTTTTCAAGACACATTTAATAAATCAGTACACAGGCAGACACAGAGCGGTCCCCAGCCACAGTTTTGTGGAGAGCAAAGAATGACTTCCAAACACTTCAGCGCCCTGACCTTCCTCATTTCCGGAAGTGCCCTTAAGCTCACTTCCACAGGCACACAAGGGAGCGGAGCTGGAGAAAGATGAGGGACAGCTGTCGCTGCTGGGGGAGCAGAAGAGGCAGGCAGAGCCTCACAAGCCATTGTTCCTCTTTGGAAGGGGAGCGTTTCCCAGAGTCTCGCCATTTTGACCTCACCAGAGACTAACACTGCCCCGGAAGGAACAATCATGGTTTGTTAAATGAACAAATCAATAAAATGATTTCAGGCTGCTGGAGAAGATTCTAGAACACCTCTACTCACCCACCTCAGCCCCTGACACACACTACAAATGAAGCTTGATTTTGAACCCACACATGTCAGAAGCAGGCTGCCCTCCTCATGCCCTGTCTGAGGGTAGTGTGTTCAAGAAAAGTAGAGTGGCCCCCTCAGCCACAGTGGGTCAGAGCTGAGAGCTGCAGCCACAAGGGAGGCAAAGCCGTTTGCAGCTGCTTATGTGATGTGTATCTGATGGATAAATAAACTTCGTTTTCCAGGGCTGCCAATCCCTAAACACGCACAAGTATACATTCGCTCAGAAACTTAAAAAAAATAAACAAGTACGGTATGTTTGACTGGATCTTCTTAGCACCCCAGCTACTCGCCTTTCAGCTGCTTAATAAACTCAGTTTATGGGTCCCTCCTACAGGCCTGTGTGGAGCAGTTCCGCTCTGAGGAAACATTCCCTGTTAGGCTGGAGGCCGGAGGGAGAAGGGGAAACTCAAGTGGAAAATCTTTGTTACAGCCCCTGTTTTTTCTGGGCAGGTGACATTCTAAGAGGTAGTACTGAAGCTGCCTGCTGCCAGCTGTAGCTCAGCCTGAATTGGGGATGTCAGTTGAGCCAGGCAAGGAGCCCCTGGGGTGGCAAACTGTGACTGCCACCCAGGCATCTTAGAATAGAACCCGCCATTCTCATTTCTCTGTCCTCTGAGGGACATACAGATCAGAACAAGAGGAGGACAGAGATTTGGCTATAGGCTTTTCCTTTCTCCATGTCAATCTGGAATCAGGTACTAGAAATCTTTTGCTTCCTCTCTTGACCCAAGCTGCCATGATGGGAAGAAGGGTCCACTTACCCAGGTCTCTCCCACAGCATGCCTGGGAGCTCCACAAGAGGCCATCATCTGTTCCCTGAGGCCCTGGTTTCAGTGCCCATTGGCCATTCTTCGGTAAGTAATACAGTCCAGCAACACGGAATCCATCAGGAGATGGAAGCCCAGACAAGTCTAAAGAGTTTGAGCGAGGACTTATATGAAAGAAGAAAGAAACACAGAGAATCTTTCTAACTAAGATTTTTCTTCCTAAGAAAGACTAGAAGAAAACTGTGAGAGTATTTTCAACTATGCAAACCAAGACCGAACTTTCAAAAGCATATGTTACTGACAGGCTCAAAGTGGGGGTGAGAAGGCATGCAGATGACATTGTAATCTGTAAGAACCCCTTCCCTTATTTGAATTGAACCAAGTCTCTTAAGATTTTGTGTGTGTGTGTGTGTGTGTGTGTGTGTGTGTGTGAGAGAGAGAGAGAGAGAGAGAGAGAGAGAGAGAGAGAGAGAGAGAGAGAATAGGCACCTTTGGGACCAGAACAGGGCATCACATCACATCCTCTGAAGCTGGAGTTGCAGGCGGTTGTGAGCCACTCAGTATGGATGCTGGAAACCAAACTTGGGTGCTCTGGAAGAGCAGGAAGCACTCTTGACCAATGAACCATCCCTCCACACTGAACCACAATTCTTTCACATGTTAGATAAGTGAGTTACACACCCATCCCTGCAACCCGGATTATAGAAATAACTTGAAGGGCTGGAGAGATGGCCCAGCATTAAGAGCACTGGCTGCTCTTCCGGAGGGCCTGAGTTCAGTTCCCAGCAACCACATGGTAGCTCACAACCATCTGTAATGGTATTTGATACCTTCTTACGGTGTGTCTAAAGACAGCTATAGTGTACTTGTATACATAAAATAAATAAATATTTAAAAATAATAACTTGAGGTGGTCCCCAGGAAAAGATTAATTCCCCAGTTCCAGGGTTCCCCTATGCTCCCGGGACAAGGTGGGTAGTCTGCCTGGGAAATGGAAGGTGAGTGGGGTTGACTGCAAGGACTCCTTTGGTGCTGATGTTGGGGAAGTCATTAACCAGGTCCAGTGTGCATTCTTAATTCACATCCTGACCATCATAGCGCTCTGTAAGAAATGAGGAAAACATGTTGGTAGCCTTCAGAAATCCTGTTAGCAAGCCCACTTCTGGGCTTCTCAGTATATTAAAAGGTTCGAATTGCAACAACCGTTTACTACCACATAGATCTGCTGTTGACTGGGCTCGGAAGGGTGGTTCTTCTAAGGTGGTTCTTCTTTTTTAAGGTGGTGATGCCAAACAATACTCTTTCCTGAAACTCATGTGGCTGGCAGTCCATGCTAGCTATCAACAGAAGTATTTCACTTTCCTACCATGTACCTCTCCACAGGACTGAACTCCTCATAGTGTGGTGATGGGTTCCAAGCAAGAGCATCCCAAGCAAGTGGAAAGCTGCAAAGCTCCAGCCGGGGGCATAATCGAGCATCATAATCGAGCATCATAATCGAGCATCATTTTTTACATCTCATAGAGCAGATGGGAGGCATGACAAGAAACTAAAAGTCTTCACCCCACCACAGGCCATTGTGGGAGAACAGAGAATATCCCTTACTTGGACTGCATCCTTATGATGCCAAGGACCCTCACTTATGGGAAAGGACAGGATAGTCAGTCATAACCAATGAGGAGACACATGGTATGTAGATGATATAGATATAGGTATAGATATAGATTAGATATAGATTAGATATAGATTAGATATAGATTAGATATAGATTAGATATAGATTATAGATATAGATGATATAGATATACACATAGGCTCAGAGTCCTAAAAACAGAAACATCTGCACCTTCTCATCTGCATATGAGAGGGGTGGGGCCTGCACTGACCTGTTCTAGCCACCATTTTCTTCTTTCCTCTTGCGTTTGCAGGTTGTCTATACAAACAGGAAATCTCTGTTGATCACAAACGCCAACTTCAGGACCATGGGTGACATTAGACTAAGAAACACACTTCCCTTCCTCACCTTTTAATTCCAAACTCCAAAAACAGTATCTCCGCGCTTGCATTTTACCAGTGGCAGAACTGTGAGTCACAAGGCATGGCGATGAATCCCAGGGCTTCGTTCACGTGTGAGAAGTCACAGCTCCATAGACACAGCACACACAGGACAGAAAGGTTCCCCCTTGCTCCTGGATTTTAACTCATTTCCCTAACCCTGCCTGACTCACATATACAGGCCACAGATGTCACATCGTCAGCCCAGCTGGGCCCTCAGGCCCTCCTGCATATCCAGAAAGACAGTTCTATTCATTCTCGGGCAAGTTGGGGAGGGGGGTGTCAGAAATCACTTTAAATGCCTCTCCAGAGAGTAACAGAGAAAGCAGAGCAGATATCCAGAATCTCTCATCCCCAAGGCAATTCCAGAGCACAGGAAGGTGACAGCATCCCCTCCGGCTCTTCAGCCTGCACAAGGCTGGCTGCTGCCCTCAGACCCTATGTATTCATCAATTTAAAAATTACACTTATTCTCTCTCTCTTACCCTCCCTCCCTCGCTCCCTCTCTATGTGTGTATGTTCATACATATGGATATGTCCGTGTACCACTGGGCATATGTTGAAGTCAATGTGCAACTTGTGGGGGTTGGTTCTCTCCATCAACAGTGTGAGTCCTAGAGATAGAACTTGGGTTTTCAGATGGGGTGACTTAGCTCATTGAGCCATCTTGCCAGCCTGCTGCGTATCTTTCTACCTTCTTCTGTGAGGTTTCCTCAATGCTCCAGGAGATACAACCTTTTTTTTTTTTTCCCTCCTGGGGTACCAGGCACACACACAGAGTTCTCAATGCAATCAAACACTCAAACACTGAAAAATAGACTTTAAGAAAATATATAGACAACCTACAATAAATAAACAAGAAATTCTAGATATGTTCCACCAAATCATAGGTTTGTTTATTTATTCATTCAACTAGCACTTAACAGCAAACATGAGCAAGATGCTCGTGTCATTTGGAAGGGAACACTGGGGCTGAACAGACAATTACAAATGTAAGCGGAAGGGCATCAAAGGGAGGCCCCTGTGCCCAAAGGATGTACACATATATGGATATAACAACAATTAATTAAGAAGGAGGCCATGAATTTGAAAAAGGGCAAGAAGGGGTATGTGGAAGAGTCTGGAGGGAAGAGAGAAATGATGTATTATAATCTCTAGTAAAAATAAAAAATAAAAAATAAAAAATAAAGTGACTTGCTGGCTGGCGAGATGACTCAGGCGGTAGAAATGCCTGCCGCCAAGTCCGATTATTCCAGTTCCCAACACTCGCAGGTGGAAGGAAAAATCCAACGTCAATGCAATTGGGCTCTGACCTCAGTGTGAGCCCTGTGACACAAAGGCTCTACCCCACCTGTGTGTGCACACACAATAAATAAATCTAATATTTGTTTTAATGAACTCTTATATTTTTGGTTGTGAGCCTAGCCTTGAGTGGCTGAGCCATCTATCTCTTCATCCTGTTAATGAATAGCGTTGTCTGTTCCATATATTTCAGTTCTGTGGCTATAAGCCAAAGTCTTTAGCTGAAATGTAACGTACTTTGGACAAATGATTGATGGCCTGCCCTGCCTGGCACCGCATGCTGGTTGTTCTAGTTCCCCATTTAGGATGGGCACCAGTGACCAAATATCATACACAGATGTGTCTAAATGTCACACCACTGAAGTAAACAGACATGACCTCAATGGGAAGCCAGCCGCCTCTCCTGGATGGAACCCCAGAGCCTTACAAGTAAGACAAATAACAACCAGAACTTAACTCCTTTGGGGGTTTGATTTGCTTGTCTGCTTGTTTATTTGTTTGGGAAGTGAGTAGTGGTCCCCCAGCCTCTGTTCTAGGCACCCTTTCCTGTATCTATTTTGCATGATAAAACAATTCACATTGGGGCTGGGGAGCCAGCTCACTGGGCAAAGCTCTTGCTGCTCAAAAATGAGGACCTGAGTTCAGATCACTAGAACCCACTTAAAGCAGGCATAGAAGCAACATCTGTACTGCTAGCATGCCTATGGCAAGAGGAGAAGCATAGACAGGAGAACCCCAGAAAGCTTGTTGGCCAACTGTGCTGAGAGATTCAGCAGTGAGCAATGACAGAATCCCTGTCTTAAACAAGGTGGAAGGCAAGGACTGGCAAAGGAGGCCATCTTCTGATGTCCACATGCATCCCATAGCATATGTGTGCACCCATACTTACACATGAGCACACACATACAATAAGATAAAAAATACTGAAAGTAGCAGTAGTAGTAGTCGTCGTCGTGACCTCGTATGGACTTAGTAAGGATCTCAAACTGTTGTCCCCGTTACTGGAGGCCTGCCTTGTGAAGGGGCATGAACAGCCTTAGCATTACTTTGATGGAACATCAAGTCCCTGTTCTGAACCTGTGGAATCTGAGAAGGTTTGTTTGCATTTGTGTGTGTGTGTGTGTGTGTGTGTGTGTGTGTGTGTGTGTGTGCGCGCGTGTGTGTGTGTGTGTGTGTGTGTGTGTGTGTGTGTGTGTGTGTTCCAAAGACACATAGCAAGGGTCCAAACAAAAGATACAGGTATTTCAGAGCTATCCCCAGACTGCCCCCCAGAGGAAGAGCCTTCTCTCAGCTGGGCATGTTGGTACCCTTGGATCTAGAACCCAAGGATACTGAACACCTTGATTGCACATGTCATCTAAGTTGGTTTATTGCATGAGACTTCTACTAAAGATCAGTGTGATAGCTGCCCAAATCAGGGATTCCTTCTAGCAACTTCACACCATTCTGGGTGCAGTTCTAGACTAGCAAGTGTGGGAAGTAAGGTAGTGAGGATCCAGCTACTAAATAAAACATCACCTTATGCCCATACAGATTACATTCCAGGAGAGAGAGATCACAAACAAGTAGATAAAAAGACAATCAAAGCCCCAAACAGTCTAAAGAGAAAGATGATTGATGTCCTGATTGATGTGTCCACCTGAAGAGCAATACATGCACTGGGCATTTGGAAACTTCATAGGAATATAGAGCCACTAGGAGGCTACGGGCCATGTGTAATATAGACACAGGATTGAATGCTCCTTGCTGAGACCAGTGGTTTCTTTCTCCATAGAAAGCACCTGAGGGAAACTGAGTACAGAGTCAGCAGGACTTGAAGAATTCCAGGGATTTCAGACAGGTAGACCTAACCTGCATACCTTGACCCATATGACCTCTGCAGTAGAACCCCAGGCCAACTGACTCAGCAGGCAGGTGCCTCCAGAAACTGTATAAAATAAATAAATAAATCTGCTTCCACCATTAAAACTGCTATCTTCATGCGTGTGTGTGTGTGTGGGGGGGGGGCACATACAGAACAGTAGATTGGACCTGAAGCTATGAGATGTAGCTCTGTACCTGGCTCTGGCTGCAACCACTCAAAGCAGGAAAACCACTTTGGACCCATCTTCTTATGCCAAACACCCTGACAGCTGCCCTAGCACTATGTCCCCAGAGTGCTACAGGCAATGCATACATTGGGACCCAGTGACATCTGAGCCAAGTCCCGTCCCTAATGAGTACTCGCCGTCCCAGCTCTGGCATCCTCATCCACCCACAGGGCCAACATCACCTGCCTCCTTCCCTTGCAGCATCTTGGTACAGTGCACAGGAGACAGATGGTTTTAGCTCAGATCAGGAAGCCTGAGAAGGACACCCATCCACAAGATAGACAAGCCAGGACCCTGAGCCGGAGTTTGAAGACTGTTAGCAGCCATGACTGGGAGTTCTAGAGATTTGGTGCTAGATGCAAAATTTTATCAGGAAATGTCAGAAGCCACAGAGAAAGAAGTATTTAGAAGAACCATTGAAAACTGCTGGCTAAAGGGCTGGGGAGATAGGTCAGGCAATAAGTGCTTGCCTTGCAGGCATGAGGACCTAAGTCTGCTCCCTCAGAACTCACATAAAGAATCTGGGTGTCAAACGCAGACACTATTGCATATGCCAGCAAGATTTTGCTGAAAGGGCCCTGATATAGCTGTCTTATATGAAGCTATGCCAGTGCCTGGCAAATACAGAAGTGGATGCTCACAGTCATCTATAGGATGGAACACAGGGCCCCCAATGGAGGAGCTAGAGAAAGTACCCAAGGAGCTGAAGCTGCAACCCTATAGGTGGAACAAAAATATGAACTAACCAGAACCCCCAGAGCTCATGTCTCTATCTGCATATGTAGCAGAAGATGGCCTAGTCAGCCATCATTGGGAAAAGAGGCCCCTTAGTCTTGTAAACTTTATATGCCCCAGTACAGGGGAATACCAGGGACAAGAAGTGGGAGTGAGTGGGTAGGGGAGCAGGGCGGGGGGAGGGTGTAGGGGACTTTTAGGATAGCATTTGAAATGTAAATGAAGAAAATATCTAATAAAAAAACTTTTAAAAAAAGAATCTGGGTGTCAGGGCTGCAGAGATGGCTCAGTAGTTAATGCACTGCTCTTGTAGAGGACCCAAGTTTGGCTACCAGCTCCCAACTCACAATTTCCTAAGACTCCAGCTCCGGGAGTACCTAATACCCTGACCTCCCCAGGGCAGGCACCTGTAGTTCTCACATGTACAAACCCACATTTACACACACACACATACACACACCTGCATACACATACTCACACACGCACACACATATGTGCGCGCACACACAATTCTAAAATAATAATAATAAATATTTTTAAAGAGTTATTCATTTATGTTATGTATGTGAGTACACTGTAGCTGTGTTCAGACACACCAGAAGAGGGCATCGGATCCCATTACAGATGGTTGTGAGCCATCATGTGGTTGCTGGGAATTGAACTCAGGCCCTCCAGAAGAGCAGCCAGTGCTCTTAACCACTGAACCATCTCTCCAGCCCCACTAATACATATTTTAAAAATCCAGCATGACAGTGCCTGCTTTTGAACCCAGCATTGGGCAGGTTAAAAGAGACAAATCTCTTAGATTCTCTGGCCAGCCAGCCTAGCTAAGCTGACATGTTTCAGGTCTGTGAGAGACATTATCTCAAGAACAAGGTGAATGGTACCTGAGGACTACAAGGGAAATTGACCTGTGGCCTCCGCCTGCAAACACATAGCATAAAGACACACGCAGGTACACACATACATACACATATGGCAGTAAGTGCCATGCAAGAGACTCTCTCAGACAAATGTCGGCAATGGGATGCTCACACTTCCTGCTTTTCTTTGACTACCAAAGCTTTTATATTTTATTTTATTTTTTCCTATTTCGGACCCTCATTCAAACAAGCCAGCAATATCTGGAAGAACAATGCTGCTACGGGATATTTGAACGTGTTTCTAGTTGTGGTGTGGATCAGCCCTTAGCACACAGCTTTAATCCCTCTGGCTAGAATACGGACAAGTCCTTAGTACTCACCTGCAATCCCAAACAATGAAGGTAAAGTTAGTTTGTAGAAGGAAGCAGCCATATTTGAAAGCGATGTCTAATTGAGTGGCAGAAAAAGGAATGAATCAGAGAAAGATTTGACAGAATAGGATATACCCAACTCTCACGAGAACAGAGAGGAGAGGGAAGCTATTCAAGGGAGAGACAGACAGTACAGGAGGAAGAGGGTACAGTACAGGAAGACAGTAGACAAACAGTACAGACAGCACAGGAGGACAGTAGAGTTTCTGGAGAGTGGTGCAGGAGAGTTGCGAGGGAGAGCAGAGCAGCACAGAGAGGGAGAAGAAGGCAGTGGTACCAAGAGAGTTTTACAGAGACAGATTAGAGAGAGAGCAAGCTAGACACCGGTAAAGAACAAGAGAACGAGGAGCCAGAAGATTAGAAAACATTGCTAGAGTTGGTTTGAGATCAAGCAGAACAATTCAGAAGCCAAGAGAAAAGCCAGGTTGAATCAGTCTGCTGGGAGAGGAGTTGGAGCCAGAACAGCTGAGTTAAACTAGCCAGCGCAAGATCAGGAAAAACTAGAAAGGGTGAGTTAATTCAGCAGCAAGTTTCAGAGGCTGAAAACATTCTAGGCCTAGATAAGATTGTACGGAGGCTAGAAGCTTCCAGGACTAAGCCTAGGTTAGCAGACAGAGGCAGTACGCTCCGGAGATGACAATTACATCAGGTAGATAAAAGTTACTTTTACACAATGCTGTCTCTTTAAGGCTCTCATAGATCTACCCAGTTTTCTTTGGCATCAGGGTTGGGCATCTCTGGGAATCTGACCCACATCTGCTCGCAGGATAAAGAATAATTATCAAGCTGAAACATGCCTCCGTCCAGCACACCTACTTAATTGGTGCTTTTCTTAAGTTAATGTTTCAGATGATGTGGGCCTCCCCAGGGCACCACGCTGAAGGCAGAGCCCATTTGCTGAATACCTTCAAGGATGCCTGATGCCTCTCTTGCACACAGG
Organism: Mus minutoides; assembly: GCA_902729485.2. Classification (NCBI taxonomy): domain Eukaryota; kingdom Metazoa; phylum Chordata; class Mammalia; order Rodentia; family Muridae; genus Mus; species Mus minutoides. The sequence goes on along the minus strand of LR749802.1, from coordinate 1,160,600 downwards.
TGTACAAGCCTGCCAGCGTGCACCTTGGCACCAACCTAATGCCCTTAGTTTATTAGAAGTGACCAAGTTCATATGCCAAGCTTTCTGAACTTGTTTCCAGAAACTTCTTCTAAGCCACAGGACTAGAACAGAACAGCAGTGGCTAAGAGTGGGTGAGATGTTGGGTGTCTGTGACCAGAGCTGAGTCTGACTGTCTATATTGGTGGCAGCATGGCCCAAGGGCATCTATCTGGTCTAACATTTTCATAGCTGAAAATGCCATGCTGTTCTCTCTATAAATTCACTTAAGAAACGATACCTAGGAGCTTGGGAGATGGCTCAGTAGGTAAGAGTTCCTGCTCTAGGGGACCTGAGTTTGAGTTTTCAGAACTTTTATAAAAAGCGAGGTATGATTAGATGTACCTGTTACATTGGCATGTAAGGGAGGGGCAGAGACAGACACTACAAATTGCTCACTGGTCAGTCAACCTAGACATACCAGTGAGTTTGCAGTTCTGTCACGGACCCTGTCTCAAGGTAATAAAGTCGAGATTGACAAAGATGCCTGAAATCCGGTTCTCTATTGGTGTATGCATGGGCCCATGCACCTGCACACTCAAGTGCATGCAACATGCAAAGTTCTAAAAAGCAAATAGCGACTAAAGGTGATATATACACATTATTGTCCAACAGGAACATTCTGATAGGGAAAGGGACACTAGAATAGCAGGTGTCCCCTAGGACTGTCCCAGAGAAACTAGCTGTGCGGTGACTCTTGATATTCTGACTTACTACTAGAAAGCCTTAGAAACTACCAGCTCAACCTATTTATTGGACACATGAAGTGACTGACTCCAAAATGGATTTCAAATGGCATGAAGTCGCATTGCTTGTTACTAACAGAACACAGATTACAGGTCACTCCAGTTCGACCCCAGGGTCAGGTTTAGCCTGTGGGTGTAAATCTCTCAGCTGTTGTCTCCACAAACACATTAGAAAGAAGCTATGAGGAAGAGGTTGCCAGCCCTCACTAAGGATGTGCAAGGGCCTGCTTTACAAAGGATAGCAGTGAGCTTCCAAGAAGTTAAGGGACCCATCCGAGTCCATATCGCTGTAAATGTAGCTGCTGAAACTGGGAAGATTTGAGTCCTTTAGGCCTGAGCTGTCCTATGCTGGATGCAAGCTACCCCATCTAGTTTCTTACAGTCTACCTCTCTCTCTCTCTCTCTCTCTCTCTCTCTCTCTCTCTCTCTCTCTGTGTGTGTGTGTGTGTGTGTTGTGTGTGTGTGTGTTGTATGTATGTGTGTGTGCATGTTTCAGACTTCCCTAGTCTTTACCAAGAATTCGTCCATTATGTTGACATTCTAGCTTCCTGCTCTTCTATCTATTCTCTTTCACACTGTCACTACTTGCTTTTGTAACTGCTTCTAGGTAAGAGAGAGAGAGAGAGAGAGAGAGAGAGAGCATGCATACCTTGCACTATGGGTGGTACACCATGGCTTGCTCGCAAACACCCTTTTGCTGAATGTGGTTGTTCTGAAAACCTATCAAATTACTGACAACCCTAAAGAACACACAAGCCAGAGAAACTCTCCACAGAAGCCCAGAATATGTTTGCTGAACAGAGTGGCCCACTCCAGTAAGAGGAGAGCATGGTAGCCTGCTATTCCTGAGCTGAGCCTCTTCTCTCCAGCTAGCTTGCTCCTCCCGGGCTTTGTCCTAAACTGCCTTCCCATTTCAACCTCTTCTGATCAGGAGGGTGCAGATTTCATGTGTGCTGGAGCCTGTTTCCTCTGGTTGCAGGAGCCAATGGAGTCCATTCCTTCTCGAGGAATGTTCAGGAAGTCAAGTGGAGAGCTTCCAACTGGCTCTCAAAGAGGGATTCATACCACGGCCCTCAGAAAAGACTACAAATTAGGGCCCTTTCCTGTCTTTCTTGAGAACCGGTTGTTAAACATTGACTGCGGGCTTCCAGCTTCCTTCCCCACACCCTGTGTGTATGCACCCCGTGATGTTCCCCTGATTCTCCAGTCTCCTCCACTTCGGGCTTTCTCAGCAGAGCTATTCCCCCACCCCTGTCCCCTCCTCATTTCTCCAATGTTCTGCTTGTCCCCAACAATTGCAGACAATCGGTACACTCCCCCTTGTAAGGTACGGGTTACCTACAACAGAACCTTGGTCAACCAAGTCTCTCTTCACAATGAGTCAGTCCTGAACACGGCTTGTAAAAATGTGTTTACAGTGTCTCTCAGATCTCTGCCTCGCACATGCCTTTACTTGCTAAAAGAGTTACCCAGTTCTCTTCCACCACCACCCCCCTCCCATGTCCCAAACAAAGTGTGATCACCATATTTTTTTAATCTCTAGCACGCCCTGGGTCTTGTCAGGCACCCACATATGGACTGAGTTTCTTTTAAACAGGCTAAAGTTTCTCCTGTCTACATTTAGTCTTCACAGACCTGACTAGGGCAAGAAGCACTCCCCGCTTCCAAGCCAGGCTGCCAAGAAAAGGCACAGTAAAGGCACCCTGCCCTGCCCCCAGGCCCCGTTAAAAAAAAAAAAAACAAGTCCCCTTCAATTCAAGGAATGCTGCTTTACAGAGTTAAGTTCCAGCCAGACAGCAAGCGGACAGTCACAGACTGTGGTAACGCAGAGGCCGAAATCCAAGCTGCCTGGTACGGGGACTCCCTGCCAAGCCCATGGCCTTGCGAAATCCACCTTCCTGCTCGCATTCCAGTTTCTGAGCATCAGAGTTCTTTGAGAGCAAATACCCAAAGGTTAGGGCGCCCACTGGCTCTCCCCGTCCACATCTAAAACGATAGCTTTAAAGGTCAAAGAGCTTTAGCCGGTCTCCAGAAAACCCTTACCCACCTCCGGGTTCTCACAGCCACTCAGCCCTGATTTGCCCAGCATGTGTAGTGCGTTCCCACAAGAAGATGGGAGTCTCCGAGAGTCATGACATGATCATGCCTGATTAACTTAGCTGGAACTCAAATATTTTGGAAGCAAAACAAAGAGACTGTGAGAAAAAGAAAGTATTGCTGCAAATTAGCCAGATTGCTGAAGTGGAAGAGGTGGTTTTGATACGATTTGGAGCAAGGCTGATACTAACAATGATCCTAAAGGCATCTCTGCTCACAGGGCATGAAGACAGCAAGCTGGACCCTGGCAGTAGCCCTGGCTCTTAAATTCACTCTGCAAGGGGGCTGCCTGCTGCTCAAAGACCGCACTGTATGCTTATGATGGGGAGGGGCTAAGGTGTGGGGCCACTGGGGAAGCTGGAAGCCATATTCTGGCCACCTGAGTAGCATCAGGTAGGAAAACTGCAAACAAGTCCCTTTAGTTGGAAGTTCCCTTCACTGCTGGGTCCAGAGCAGAAGTTCTGTGCTCACTTAAAGATACTGGCAGGCAAACTGCTTTCTCTCAGTGCTAATGATCACAGACCCACAGTGCCCACAGTCCACTCAGGTTATGAGCATCACCGCGGATGTTAACCACCATCTACTTCCGGTTCTGTAGGATGCAGGAAGCTTTCATTTGTTAAGTGCTTACAATGTCCAGTTCTTGTATTGAAGCGGACATAATCTAGACTTCCTCATATCTGTCATCTCACATGAGCCTTCAGCCAGGATTTAGGACATTTAGGGCAGTGCCACTCTGCCAGTGCTAACTGTCTCTAGAGCGTCTTCAAGCTTCCAAAAGGAAACTCTGTCTTCACTGGCAGTCTCCAATCTCCCAGCCGCAGTGCCATTCTGTTTCCCGTCTGTAAGGATTTGGCTGCTCCAGGAACCCAGTCCCTGGGTGGGACTACAGTGGGGCATCCTTGGAGATCTGCCTTGTTGAACTCAGCAAGCAGTGATTTTTCTTCATATCATTTTTATATGTCTTTATTTTTTCATAACTTAAAAAACCATTTTTAAAAATCTCTCTTACCCCTGAAGGCTATATGAAAATTGGTAAGTGTGCTCCATTTGGCCCGAGGCTATAGTTTGCCACCCTCCCCTTGTTCTAAAGGTTTTCACTAGTCTGATCACACATGCCTTTTAATAAACACTTCAGCTAAGACACAGAGAGACCATGAGAGTTATCTACTATAACACAGCCACACTGCGGTCATAAGCAAACCAGAAACAAGGGGGCAAACGCCCCCACATTAGCTCCTGCACATGGTTCCATGCTGTATGACAGAGCAGGAAGTTGCTATTCTCTCTGGTAAACTCGCAGAAGAGGTCTCTCTCTCTCTCTCTTCCAGCCTGGAGATGGGGGATGGGTGGTGCCTGGAACACCGCTGAGTGACAGGGAAAAATGTCAAGTATGCACTTGTCCTCTGACTATCATTCAAGTCAAAGGCACCAGACCCAGCAGTGAATAGTCAGCTTCATACACATTATTTCCATATACACTGACTCTCCAGACATTTAAAAGATGCATTTTAAAGAACACTGAACACTGCTCTGCTCCTTGGGGTGGGCAGGTGGATCTTAAGTTTCCCACCCCAGGCTCTCAGCAAACACCCTGACATATTCTGTCTTTTCTTTACCCCAAGAAGTCAGGATTCACACACTTAGGTTTTCTGCAAGTTGGTAGGATGGGATAGTGGACCCAACAGGCCTCACCCTAGCTGGTCAGCAATGTGGACCTTGGTGGTGGCCAGTGCTGCGTTTCAGTGCTGCCAGCACCCTGCATCAGTAGATGGTATGTATGTCAAGGACAGACAAAGTTTTTTTTAACAGCTGTCTTTCAAAAGCAGGAAACAGAGAGAGGCTGTGTGTCTTTTACTGGGTCATCTGGGTGAAGTCACTACTTCCTCTACACAGACCCTCCCCGCCAGGATCCTAGAAGTTGAATTTCTGAAGATCAAGCCTTGGTTCCTTGGGATCCTGTGTGGCCTCTGATTTGGGAGAGAACCTTCTCTGCTGGACCATATGCGGCATACTCATGGAATAGGATATGGGCCCAATAGTTGAGGTAGCCCATTCTCTCCCTGCAGGAGCCATGCATAATGAAACAATGGCCCAGTTTTTCATCGATAAGGGACAAAATAATCTCTTTTGGGGGGAGGGTTAAAGATGTCTGACAAGTGAGTCTGGTTCACTATAATTTCCAGATGGACTGCCTGATCAATCAAACCAGCTCCGTGGGAATGGACAATAATGACAGCGCTGGTGATTAGAGTGAACAGGAGGTGTGGAGGAAACTGCAGCTCTGCCTGCTAATCCGGTAGCCAGAACACAGTTCTGTGATGCTCTAGGGGGTCCATAAAGGGAGACTGGTCCCCAGAGGTGCCTGGTTTAGAATAAAGATGATGTCTACCAATGAAGACCTGTAGCTCAAGGCCAGGTCAGTGAGAACTGAGGAGGGCGGGCGGTGTGCGGCTGCTGGGGTGGGGTAAGAAAAACGCAAAGAGAGCCCAGAGCTACCAGTGTCTTCATGTTTCCCCTTCAAGGCCCTGTTGTGGCAGGTGGCTGCGCTCTGATGCTCGCTGCTTTGCAGATGCAGTGGTTTCTGCTGGACAAGATAGTTAATTCTCACTGCCATTAGGGAGGCCCCAGCTCTGGGACTTGGCCAGGGCTCTCAACTGATGCCCAGGTCGTGCAGATGTAAAGCATCTTAGGCTTCCTTGAGAGGAGTCCAGACCCAAAACAATATGCTGTCTGCAGAAATGCAGGACCCCTGCCTCTCAAAGGGGTTTCCCATCTGAGAAGGACCTGTGTGAACATCACGAGGTCATTCCGCTAATCTGGTCTCAAACTCCAGGTCTCTAAGGGCCAGGCTTCATCTGTCTGATTTCTATCCATGCACAAGCTGTGATGAATTAAAGGTGTCCTACACGGTAGCATGGACCATGGCAGGAAACAGCTGTCCTGGGGCTGGGGCAAGCTAAGAACCAACCTGTGCACCAGGTGATCCAAACCCCCCACGGGCTGTGTGATAGCTGCAGTCCGCTTTGGGGCTTGATGTGAAGGAGGGTCCAAGCTTGAGTTTTCCTATTGCACTGAAAGAAGAAACTTTTGTATGTTGCACTACGTATTTCCCCAGTGCTCCTCAGGACAAGTTCCCTCAATTTAGCCACAGGGGAAAAAGTCAAAGTCTAAAGACACTTGCCACCAAACCTGATGACCCAAGTTCAATTCTCCTCTAATAGGAGAGGACTGACTCTCACAAATTGTCCTTGGGACTCCATACATGGCGCACACACACACACACACACACACACACAGAGAGAGAGAGAGAGAGAGAGAGAGAGAGAGAGAGAGAGAGAGAGAGAGAGTGTTCTAGCTTGCTTCCATTATTATGGGGGTAAAGAAAAGTCTCTGGCTAAAAGCAAGTTACAAGTCACAGTTCATCAATGAGGAAAGTTAGAAGTTAGGGTGAGAACTCAAGCAAGAGCGTAAAGCAGAAACCGTGGAGGAACACTGTTTTTTGTTGTACTTCACCAGCTTCCTTACACTGCCCAGGGCCACCTGACTAGGGAATGGTTCCTCCCATAGCAGACTAGGCCCTCCTGCATCTGTTGTCAATCTTGACAATTTCCCACAGACATACCCACCCAAAGGTCAACCTGATGTGACCATTCCTCAATTTAGATTCCGATCTCAGGAGACCCTAGACTGTGTCAAGTTGACAGTTAAAGTTAATTAGGAAGAAAAGAAATAATTAAATGAAAAATCAAACTTCTATGTAATACTATCGTCCAAACTAAATGTCAGGCCAAGAAAATGATTTATAAAATATACAGCAAGAGGTGAAGATATCTACTAAATAAACAGGTATTCTAAAAGAAGGAAAAAAAATGCCCTCTTTTAAAACATGGCACAAAAACAGAGCAGCTATTGTTGAGATGGAAATAAACTTTTCTGATATGTATGAAGAATAATCACTGTCCCTAATATCAAATGACCTCACAGTAGAGCAGCTTTCAGATGTAGTGTCCTACCTGTGAGAAAGCCTAAGAGCATAAAAGATGTATATTTAGCCAGTGGCAAAGACACCCATATACTTTGATGGAACTGAAGTTTGGGCAACTTTTCTGAGAAAGAGTTTCTAACAGATGTCAAACACGTTTTGGAAAAGTATTTGGTTTTGATCTCAGCAGGCCGGTGTCCAGAACTTGTCCTAGGGAAAGAAGAATGAATGTATACAAAAATTTGTTTTCTAAAGCTCATTGGCTTCCTTATGGATTATAATAGTGAAAGGCAGGAAGCCAGCAGAAGAGCCAGCCATGAAGTCACTAAAAATAAAGAGCCAAACAACACAACGGGACATAAACATGACAGTTCTGAAAAACATTAATGACATGGAAAGATGTCCACGGTAAAGTGAGGGGGGAAACGCATAATGCAAAATAGTCTGATTTGGTGACCTTTTCTGTAAAAAGAAAAAAATCCAACTGGTTTCGCCATAAAGAAGCATCTGGAAATGTGGGCTCTCAGGTGTTAATGGAAGCTGTTTCTGAATAGGTGGAATTGTGCGCACGAGCACGTACACACACACACACACACACACACACACACACACACACACACCTTCTTATATTTACTTGTGTTACTTGTATTTTCTGAACAGTCATGTGTTTTTTAAACAAAGAGGAAATGTGATTTTAGCAATAAAAACCCATACACCGTTAAGACTGAAAATAACATGGTAAAAAAAAAAAAAAGAAACATGTTAAATATAGAAAAAGTGGAAAACACAGAAGAAATAGAAAAGTTAGTAAAAAAAAAATATGGCAAAAAAAAGATGAATGTATTTCCACAAACAAAGACATGAGAAGTCAGAGCCACCAAGAAAGCACAGAAGGCAAGAGTGCTCGCTGTTTTGATCTCTGAAACACACAGTAAGGTGGAAAAGAGAACAAATTTCATTCCACTGGTTGTCCTCTGAACTAGACACACACACATATCTTGAACAATCCTGAAACATACACAAACAAAATTAATAAATAAAAAATTAAAAGTAGTTAAAAATTATAAGTAAAATATAAGTAAATATAAAATATTTAAAAATTATAAGTAAAATATAAGTAAATATAAAATATAGTAAAATATAAGTAGTTAAAAATATAAGTAGTAAAAGAACCTCAAAATCAATAAATGAGAAGTCATGTTTCCAACTAACTAAAATATTCAAGTTAAAAAGTAAGCAAGTTTTTTATATATATATATATAAATATTTATTCTGCCTCAAATGTGAAAAATCTACAAACTCCTGTGATTGGGTTTTTACATGTTTATTTTTGTTATTTCTAACTATGTGGATGTGTGTCTATCTCTGTATGAGTGTATGCATGTGAGTCCAGGTGACCTTAAAGGCCCAAGCCATTGGATTCCCTGGAGCTGGAATTACAGACAGTCGTGAGCTGCCCTACATAGGGGTAGGGCATGGGTTGGAAACTAAACTCAGGTCCTCTGCAAGAGCAATACCTGAGCTTAACCACCAAGCCATCTCTCCAGCCTGTTACTCCATCCCTCCTTCTTCCCTGGCTTCCTTCTTTCCTTCCTTTCTTCTTCTTTTTTTTCTTCAATTTGGTTTTTTGAGAAAGGGTTTCTCTGGCTGTCCTAGAACTTACTTTGTAGACCAGGCTGGCCTTACTCTGTAGAACTCAGAGATCCACCTGCCTCTGCCTCCTGAGTGCTGGGATTAAAGGCATGAGCCACAATACCCTATTTCTCCCTTCTTTCTTAAGCAGAACATAAAGAACACGGTCTTTCTGATAGTCCACAAGCCTCCTGGAAATCACCTCTGCCCCCTCGCTGGTCTAGCTGCAGGATAGGTGTTGAGTGATGTAGAAGGTAGGGGTAGGCAGCAGCCCATGGTCCTTAGAGGTGGTAGCATCTTGTTCTTTTTCCCAGCCTATAAAACTGCACATCCCTCTCACCTATAGAGAAAAGTGTACTTCTTATACAACCAAACTCACTAGGAAGGTGGAGAAGGAAGCATAGCTCCATGGCTCTCCTATCACCCAAGTGTCATCCTTAGAAGCCTAGGATGCATCATCACATTGCAAAGTCTCCAGTGACACTGCCATTGATGATAGATGACCACAGAGTCCTGCAGAGGTAAACACGGCAGCCTTGATATCAGCTAGGAACACGTCATTCCAGAACTCTGGGGTCAAAACCTACGTTTTACCAGGATCTCAGAATGCTGTGCACAGGCGATAGAAAAACCAGAAGAGTAGATGCCGAGAGCAAAGTGCAGAGCTGACCTGGCTGGGGCATCAAGGCCTCACTGGGAAGTCCTCAGAGATGTCTGCTCATAAATATAGGCAGTAGGATTAGGTGGTCAATGTCACCTTCATAGGGAAGTAGCTGAAGCAGAGGAAACACAGGCAGGGGCTGAGATAACCTGACCAGGCTCCGCGGGCACACACATTACCACGGAGCCATCTGCACACCGTTAGAAATGGAGTCACCAGGCAGGAGAGCTGGGCAGTAAGAGCGTTACCGATGGAGGACTCTTTCTAAGTCTAACCCACTCTCTAGTTCCCTCTCCAGTTTCAAGGAAGCAGAGTTGAGTGTGAAAGTCTACAACTGTGTTCTCAGTACATAGAGGATGGAGGCAGAAGAATCGTGAGTTCAAGGCTAGTCTTGGGCTTCATGGTAAGACTTTATCTTGAAAAATATACATATATTTGCATGCCTACATCCATAAACACATAAAGGAAGTACAAAGAGCTGGGAAATGTGTGAAATCACACCACAAAGATGAAAATTAAAAATTCAGAAAGTGAAAAAAATGCAAATAATTTGGCACAAAAAAAGAAAGCGAGAGACTATTCTAGAAGACTAAAAATCATCAACTCAATCAAGAGATTGATGGTTGTTCCCTGATGTGAACATATTGACTATAAAAGGACATTTGTATAGGCAATCTGAAAACTGGACACACTCCAAGCATCAAAGGATACAAAGGAATGGCTTTGGGGACCATGAAGATGGCATTGTGGTCACATAAATAGGGAACAGTCCTTACGTGTTACATAGACATGCTGCAGTGTTCACAGGTAAGATGACGTGGTACCCGCATTAAAAACTCTAGGAAGCAATGACAAAATGAGGAAGAAAGCTAAACTAAGAAGTCCACGAGCTCGCTGGTAGTTATTCAACACAGTTGATGTGTGTATGTGCAGATCAGTTATGCAATTTTATTTTATATACGTTTATAGTTTTCTTAAAAGTTTTGCTTCACCTATTTGTTTTTAAAATATTTTAGTTTTATTTGTGTGTGTGTGTATGTGTTTCTACTTGAGAGAAGGCCAAACAAAGGCAAGAAGAGAGTATTGGATGCCTGGAGCTGGAGCTACTACAGTTGTAAGCTGCTCCACGTGGGTGCTGGCAACACTGATCCTCTGGAAGAGCAATCAGTGCTCTTACCTGCTGACTCATCTCCTCGGCATCCATGTTTGTTTGTTTGTTTGTTTGTTTGTTTAGGGTGTGTGTGTGTGTGTGTGTGTGTGTGTGTGTGTGTGTGTGTGTTTCTGTGTGTTTCTGTGTGAATGCACAGACAGAGGTCAGAAGACAACATTGTGGAATCTGTTCTCTTCTGTCATGTGGGAGCAAACTCAAGATGCCAGGCTTGAGTGGCAAATGCCTTTACCCACTGAGCGATCTCGCCACACACACTGTCTGAAATCACACCATGACTCCAACACTGAGTGACTGAATGTCTCCAGGATCATTAACCCATTCACACACTAAGTGAACAGTCTTGTCAGATAGCTCACATAAACATATTCAACAACATCCAGCACATAGTATATACTCAATAAACACTTGCCATCCAGTCGGTATTTATAAACCAATTTAGAAACTGCCTACCTCAGGTTAGGTATAGCAACAGATGGAGGTAACATCTCTCCAAATACCCTGACTTATAAAATCCTTAAAAATTAATCCTTAGCCAGGCGTGGTGGCGCACGCCTTTAATCCCAGCACTCGGGAGGCAGAGGCAGGTGGATTTCTGATTTTGAGGCCAGCCTGGTCTACAAAGTGAGTTCCAGGACAGCCAGGGCTACACAGAGAAACCCTGTCTCAAAAAACCAAAAAAAAATTAACCCTTACCTTATGAGCTGACACAGATACAAACATGGTCAGCCTGCCCCACCCCCATCCTTCCTGAAAGTAGCGGGCATTTGCCAGCATCTGCTATCAATAAAAACTCTCTATGGACTTTAAAAAATTTTGTCTGGCCTTAGTTGCTGCCCAGAAATTTGTCTCCTGAAAAACTTCACTCACAGGATGCTTCTAGAAGGTCACCTAAAGGTTACCTATTACTATTTACTCTTCCCAATGAAGCATCCACAGGCACTGTATCTCTGCTTTTAACATCAAAATGGTCCTTTTTGGAAAATGGCAACCACCACATAACTCCCAGACCGTGTGGCTCAGAGTCACCTGGGGAGCTCGGCAAATACAGTTTGCTTATAGATATGTTCCACTTCTGGGGGGCTACACCACTACATTCAGTTGCACCTGTCAACAAGCCTCAGTCTCCACCATCTGTACATAAGGCACAATACATGTCATCTCCGTGGAGAGGGGATGAATGAACACATAAAGCTCAGGGAAATCCTTGTGTCAACCTGCTCCTTCCAGAATTGCCAGGTGTCACCCTTCTGCCTCTCTAGCACTCCTTACTCTAAGAAGAACCCTCTTACCTCTTCCCACCCACCTTTATCTGACCCCTTCTTTCTCAACACCACCAGGCACCCGTGGGGCCAAGCAGCTTCTCTGTGTTGGCTCTCCACAGTGCTGCTTAGCTCTCTTCCTCATTTTATACCTTGGGTACCAAAGCATCCCTGGCTCCATCCTGAGGCCACTCTTGCCTGGGAGTCTGGCTCCTCGGCCCTGGATTGGAACCATGGCAACTTGAGATGCTTCAAACTGGTTACTTTCAGCATGTCACCCCAACACGGGGGCGTCAAGGCCTCTCACTCAGTTGCTCCCACCGCATTCCCATCCCACACCGAGTGTCCAAACAGGGACAAAGGTTAATTCCTGTCCCTCTTGCCTTGAAGAAAGGGGACAGAACACATTCAAGGCTTTCTGCTGCTCTACCCCAGCTCCAAAGGAAATGGCTGCCTCATAGATGACCAGAAAACCATCAAAACCCCCCAAGCTGGGACACTGTAAACCACACCAAGCTCAGGGAGACAGAGTGGGCCTCAGGCTCTGCCAGGCCAGCTTGAAGTAGCTCACTCATTCCCTGCATTCTCTTGGGATTAGGGTGTATTTTTCCCTCTGGACTTAGAATATTCCAGATGCCTGAATGTGCTCAGTCTCTAGAGCCCACTCTCCCATGAACATTGAGCCCCTCCTGGAGATGCTAACTCAGAGACTGGCCAAGGCAGCCCCAGGAGGGGAATCAGTCCCCCTTCTTGTCCTCTGCATCACTGAACAGCCCATGTGGCAGTAATATGACACCCAAAGCCACACTAACAGTTTACATATGACTGAGCAGAGACTGCAGCCATGGAGAGGAGCCCAAACATCCAGTGTTTCCCACAGGAATACCACAGGACAGTCTTTATGCACATGAGTGGAGTTTCCAACATCCTGAGGTCTGTGCCCTGAGATAAGAGCAGCCACAGGCTCTGAAGAGAATATTTGATAGCCACAGAGGCAACTTGAGCTGTGGGCATCTGACTGTTAGCACGGCAGAACCACGGCTCATCTCTTGTCAGTCAGGTTGGTCATGGATGACAGGATGCCTACAGCCATGGACGAGTTCTGCCTTGGTCCTATGGAGTCTGAGAAGTCCTGGTACAGATTGTCTACAAGGCCCCATGAAAGCTGAGTCAAACATACAGCCCAGGAACAAGGATGATGAAGCCCAGGATAGACAGAGTTCAATAGCTTTGAGGCTCACCTGGGTACTTGTCTTAGGGTTTCATTGCTGTGAAGAGATACCATGTTTACAGCAACTCTTATTTTAAGAAGCATTTAACTGGGACTGACTTACAGGCTCAGTGGTTAAGTCCATTATAGTCATAGAAGGAAGCACGATGTCATGCATCTGTCCCAATCAGCAGGCAGCAGGAAGAGAGAGTGAGACACTGGTCTGGCTTGAGCTTCTGAACCTCAACCCAGTGACACACTTCCTCCAACAAGGCTACACCTACTCCAACAAAATCACACCTCCTAATCCTTTCAAATGATGCCACTCCCCATGAGCCTATGGGGGGGCATTTTCATCTAGACTACCACAGTCCCCCAGGCTAGACCACTCAGTTGGCATCTGCATTCTTACATATGGCCAGCTGACCTGTGAGCATGTTTCAGGAGTTCAAGAAGTGTCTGTTCCATTAGCCAAACAATACAACATGGCTATCAGTACCATCCAGATTATCAACTGAGGAGTATCTGGGATCAGCAAGATGGCTCAGCTGGTAAAGGTGCTTGCTGCTAAACCTGAGGGTCTGAGTTTGATCCCCAGGACATACACGGAGGAGTAGAGAACCAAGTTTTCCAAGTGGTCCTTTGACTTCCACACTAAAAGGCTATTTGACAACCTCAGTTCAACCCTCAGGGCTCACACAGTGGAAGTTAAGAACCAATTCCCATAAGTTGTTCTCTGACTTCCACATGCACACTGTAGCACCTATGTACACACACAAGCACAAACGCAAAAAATACGTGTAATTGCAAAGTATTTTTATAAACATTTTTAAAACAGAGAAATTCAATCTGTTCTCAAAGCCACCACGTAAAGGATGTTGGGAGGGAGAGCCCAAGAATAGCCATGTCTGGCTCCAGTCTGGTTAAATGTGAGCCATAGCCTGGCATGCAGAGCCCCATCTGCTCTCCACGGCTCTGAGTGTGGCTGGAAGCTCTGGTTTGCAGCCAGGCAGCCATAGGTGCCACACAGTGATGCTGAGTTCTCGTTAAGACAGGACCTTAGAGCCGGGCAGTGGTGGCACACGCCTTTAATCCCAGCACACGGGAGGCAGAGGCAGATAGATCTGAGTTCAAGACCAGCCTGGCCTACAAAGTGAGTTCTAGGGCATCCAGCACTATAGAGGGAAACCCTGTCTTAAAACTAAACAGACAACAACAACAAAAAAGACAAGACCTTAGGTCTTTGCTCTCATTCTCTCTTCCCCACAGGGAAACTAGGACAGGCTTCCAGCAGAGGCAAATCAGCCATATACATGTAGCTTCTGCACAGCTTTTTTTTTTTTTTCCTTGTTCCGGTCAACCCCGCTCGCTCCTGCCGGCTCTGCTCGCTCCGGCCAGCCCCACTCGCTCCCGGCCGCCCCCGTATGCCCCCCCCCCCCGCTCGTTCCAGCCGGCCCGGCTCGCTCTGATCGGCTCCGCTTGCTCCGGTTGGCCCCGCTCGTTCAGGCCGTTCCCATTCGCTCCGGCCCCGCTAGCTCCGGCCGTCCCTGCTTGCTTTGGCCGTCCCCGTTCGGCTCCGCTCGCCAGACAGCCTCACTTGCTCCGGTTGGTCTCTCCAGTCAAAGGATTCATTTCTTATTATTCTTCATAAGTATGCTGTAGCTGACTTCAGACGCACCAGAGGAGGGTGTCAGATCTTGTTATGGGTGGTTGTAAGCCACCATGTGGTTGCTGGGATTTGAACTCATCACCTTCGGAAGAGCAGTCGGGTGCTCTAACCGGCTGAGCCATCGCACCAGCCCCTGCACAGCTTTTAAAATACTGTTAAATTAAAACATTAATAATTATTGTCATTAGCTGTGTAAGTATTTGGTAGGGATGAAGTGGGGGGAGGGAGACTTTGGTCTTACTTTGTAGCCCAGATTGGTATGAAACTTGTACAAATCCTCCTGCCTCAGCCTTTCAAGTTCTGGTGTCGTGAGCACGAGTCTCCAGTGCTGCGTGATGTCACAGAGTTAAAGCGATACACACTGAACACTTACCAGGACCTATGTAGCTGAGGCCAAGGGAAAGCCTGAGCCAGCCCCCACTCCAGCTCCCTGGTCAAGCTTTTAGGCTCTGCCTGCTCCACCTGCTTCTCTTAACCTCCAGTCACCTTGCCCCTCATGCAAATCCTCATGGTCTCCAAGCCTAGCTGTGGGGAACACATGCGAGACTTGAGTCTCCCATCTCCTCACACATTGCCAACTTAACCGCACTCGCTGTTTCTATGGCTAGTGTGCTACAAGGTGGGCCACATGGTCTTAGTTCAGTTACACAGTTAGCTCACAGGGCTATCCCAGGAGTCCTCATTCCTAACATAAGTATCTTGTGTTAGGGTTCAGTGATCTGTCCCCTGTGGAGGGTTCTTGTGACCATAGAAAAGAGGGGAAACATAACCTTGAGTCCAAATTGGCTGGGTGCTAATTAGGAAGCACCCAGGACAGGGAAGGGAACGGTAAGGATGAAGGATCAGGACCTGGCCCTTGATCTAATCTCCTCTCTGGAGGGAACAGCCAAGAGCTTTGCATCCAAGTTGCCAGTGACCCTGGGCCAGCCAGGGTTAAGCCCAGCAAGAAATCATGCCAAGCTCCAGTCGTGCATATCTACATAAGCTATACAGTTATGTGTGTGGGTGTACACCTATATGAAGGTCAGAGATCAATGTGAATGATCTTCCTCTGTTGCTGTCACCCTGATTTTTGAGATAGGCTCTCATTGAATATTAAACTCCCCAGTTTGATTAGACTGGCTGGCCAGCAACCTCTGGGGATCTGCCTGTTTCTGCCTTCCCTGTACAGAGATCACCGACACACTCTGCCGTGCTAAGCTAAACATGGGTTCTGAGGATCTGAACTCGGATCCCCATGCTTGCACAAGTCCTTTCTTGACTGAGCATTCTCCCAGCCCCTTTCTTCATGTTCAGTTTCCTTGTTGTGTATGTAACTCAGGCTGGCCTCGATCTCAAAGTCCTCCTGGTTCTATGGAGCGGTGGGTGTACACCACAAGGCCTTGCTTATCTTTCCTTCTGACCTACTCTGTGCTTTCCTGGGGGGTACCTCCATGTCCTCAAGGTCATGGCTATGTCATGGACTTTTGGGCAGAAGGGAGTCCACCTGGGCTAAGATGCAGGGCTACTTCTCAAAGCTGCCTTGCAGACTCTGATGTCCCGAGGAAGTAAAACCTTTCCTTAGAACCTTATTGAAGCGTCAATAGCCTGGATGAACAAATTGGGGTGGGGGGAGGGGAGGTCAATCCATTCAAAGTAATGTTGTTCATTCATTCACAGAGAGGATTGAAGTGTTGGTGATCGACTGCATCACGCACTTGAAACTGCTGTGCCTTGTCAGAAAAGCCAGACACAAAGTCCACATACTGTGTAGCCTTCTGTGTACAAAGTGCTGAGAAGAACCCATTTCACAGAGCCTGAAAGTAGATGTTGACAGTAAGGGCTGCCCCAGGCTGTGTGAGGAAGAAATTGAGACATAACTGGCAGGGGTGGGGAGGGATTCTTTAGAGATAAGGAAAACAGCTCAGAATCATCCATGGTTGTGACACAGCGTGACACAGTGAGTCTGCCAAATGCCACGGAAATACATTAACCACATGTGGATAATTATTGAGACTGTAGGCAGTGTCACCGTGCCTGGTTTATGGGATGCTGGGGCTAGAATCCAGGGCTTTGTGCATAGCAGTCAAACACTCTATCTCTATTGACTGAGCTACATTCTCCGTCCCTACATGGTAAATTTTATTAATTTTAATCTCAGATTTTTTTTTAAAACTGGGATGGGAGTCTTCAGAGGCTCCAGATTTAGAAGAGGATGCCTTGTCCTCTTTCTCAGGCAGAAAGATGTCCCTACTTTAGCTCGTAAAACTCTCAAGGCTTGCTATAGCCAAGACTATACTTAGGCCCCCACCATAGACCCAGGAAAGAGGGAGGAAGAGAGAGACAAGCAGGCAGGCAGGCAAGCAGAGTGTTCCCAGAGTGTTCCCACTCTGCTCAGCTTAGCTTGTGTGCCCTTGAGCAAAATGTTAATAGTCCCTAAGCCTGGCCTCTCCTCTGTTAGAAGCGGGAGGGGCAAGTGTCATGGGTTCTGAGTCTCTCACGGCTGACAGTAAGGAACAAATGGAACAGAGCTATGGAAAGCATCCCGATGTCATCTGTAATTACTTATGACAGTGGATTCATTGGCTAGAACACAGGAGAAGTCTTCTGAACTATTACAAAGAAAACCTACCGAAGGCAGAGCCCAACGCTGTTGAAGTGATCGGCTCCAGCTCGCAGCCTTCTGGGAGAAACTGACAAGCCAGGCCAGGGGACTCTGAAGCATTCACATGTTCAGAAGGGCTGTGGTGGAGCTGATTCTGTACCAAGCTTGCTCATCAGCCCTGCATAAATGGAACAACCCGGGCAAATGCCCACCCTCTGGGAGTGTGCACTCTACCTCCACTTGGCAAATATTCAACAGTAGGTCATTCCACAATGATGAGATGAGACAGGGCCCCACAGTGGGCAACTTGGAGCATTTATGATGCGAAATAGCAATGACACATCTGAATCAAAAAGGTGTCCCAGGTTACCTGCCCAGCTAGCCAAAATGCTGCTCTTTTGAGACCAGCACCATCCCCTTGGACTAGCGTTTAAAATGCAAGATCCCATAACCTTGATGTAAGACCAAGTGTTAGATAATTAGTCAACCCAAGAAAGAAGAAAGGTGCTGATATAGAACATGGGCCCTGAAAACAGAATAGAAAAATGCCCATTCTAGGCCAGTTGGGCTCAAGGAGGCTGAATGTCTGGGTCCTGAGGAAAGCCAGGGTACTTGACCTAGTAAGGACGTGGAGAAGATAGTTATCAGAAGCCTGCTCTCAGAGGATGTCATGGTGACAGAAGATGAGACATTAGGTCACTGGTTCCAATGGCTGCCTGGATTCAAGTGAGATCAGATCAACCAGACAGCTTTGTCCAGCCAATATCTCCTGGAACCAAGAGTCAGTCATTTTCACAGGCTCCTGGGGTGTATAAGGAAGGTAGTTAAGGGCATATCTAAACAAAAGGAATCCTGGACTGGGATGACAACCTACCCAAAGGAGAGGCAGCAGGAGGGCTAGAACCTTTGACTGGTGGGTAGCTGCTGTACAGGCTGGGAGGGTACAAGGAAGGGGAAAAGGGGAAGAGTGGGAGAGAGCAAAAGAAGCTGAGGCTGAACACAGAGGAGCAGCCATATTGTTCACAGACCAGGCAGCCTATGCCAGTCCAGGGCTATCCTGGCACTGTCCTCAGCCTCCCGAGCCTGCCCACAACCCATCAATACCCCTTTTGTGGCTCAGGTACAATCTCAATCCTTCCTCTGGAGGCCCTGTTGTGTCCAGAGGCCTGGCAGCATCTGGTGCCCCAGGGTGGGGTGAAAAGCTAAGAGGCAGCTTCTCCAACTGGCACCAGACACCACAAACAACCAGCTGATCAGTATCCTTTTGTTCAGGGGAACAATGGGCCCCAAAGAGCCCAGCCCACACCACCACCCACCCGCTTCCTAATTGGCATGGAAATGAAGGGATGAGAGAAACCCCAGTACCCTATATCTGAACCTGGTGACCAAATTCCTTACCTGAAAGGTACCCATGGCCTCTTAACCCACACTTGCAGGAATTTGCCCTAGCCACATCTGCCTGGCATCCCAGGATGCCAATACACCAGGATGCTCCTGATCTCCATGGAGTCCTGCTTGATGTGGATGTCACCTCCAAGCTGGCTTCTGTCACCATTTCCCATGATCCCAGGGCTGCCATGAGCTCTCTTTCCCACCGTGCTTCATTTCTACCAGCTGCCCATCTGGGCCCTCCAACATTGCACATCTGGATCAATCTACTGGGGATGCCACAACAAACCACCACAGCATGTGGCTTAAGCAGCAGACACTTACTGTCTCTATTCTGAGACTGGACATTCAAGATCTAGTTGTCAAACAGGCTTGGTTTCTCCTTGACCCGCCAAATGGCCATCCTCAGGTTGTGTCTTCCTATGGCTTGGCATGGATGCCCAGTCACTCATGGTGTGATGGTTTGTATATTATTGGACCAGGGAGTGGCACCATTTGGAGGTGTGGCCTTGTTGGAATAGGTGTGACCAGGTTGGAGTAGGTGTGTCACTGTGGGTGTGGGCATAAGATCCTCACCCTAGTTGTCTGGAAGTCAGACTTTCACTAGTAGCCTTTGGATGAAGATATAGAACTCTCAGCTCTTCCTGTGCCATGCCTGCCTGGATACTGCCATGCTCCCACCTTGATGACAATGGACTGAACCTCTGAACCTGTAAGCCAGCCCCAACTGAATGTTGGTTTTTTATAAGACTTGCCTTGGTCATGGTGTCTGTTCACAGTAGTAAAACCCTGACTAAGACACATGGTGTCTCTCCTTTTTTTTCATGGCACTGATCCTATTGGATGAAGACAGAACTCTGAGGTCTCATCTAAAAATTAATGACTTTTCCAAAGTCCCAATTTGCAAACAGGCCTACTAGTGATTGGGGCTCAAGCCTACAGACTTGGAGGGATACAATTCAGTCCTAAAGAATCTCGCAATAACGTTGGCAGCAGCTCCTGTCATTCCCCAGTCTTATGAGCATATGCTCATGATCTCCATAGAGTCCTGCTTGATGTGGCTATCACCTTCATGCTGGCCTCTGTACAACTAAGCATAGATTTCACAGCTTGCATCTTCTACAGGGTTTCCTCATACCAGATAGTCCTCATGGCCACCACGTCAGCCTTAGTTCACATTTTTCTTCTCATTGGCCTAGAACCTTGCCAAGTAGACTGGACTAACTGGCAGTGAGCTCCAAGCATCTTCCTGCCCCACCTCCTATTGCATTATCAGGAGGCTTACAAGTGTGCACCACTGTGCCTGGTTTCTACACAGATTCTAGGCATGGGACTCAGGTCCTCACACTTGCAAGTCATGAGCTCACTCATTACAACATCTTCCCAGCCTGTATGCTATGACCCTCTGACCTTACCATAACATACGGGTAACGTAGGCTTATTTGTTTGCTGTTACATTGATGGCTGAGATGCAGATTTACTGGAGACAGGGGTCCTTCGTCTGTTTCTTTGGGCACAGATATACCCATCCCTAGGACAGGGTCTGATACTCAGTAGGTGCTCAGTGAACATCTGTGGAAGAAATGAAGGAATCCCTTCCTACTTGCTACACTGTATTTTGGTCTCTCCCTAGATTTTAAACTCCCTAAAACTGAACCCTGCCTGCACTGTTCCCCAGATCTAGAACAAACACTGAACCCTGCTTCATCAGGACACATATGTCTTTTCTAGCTTTCGACTCCAAGGAATTCACCTGCAGATGCTTGTTCTATATCCCTGGGTGGGCTGGGCACTAGGCTGCAGGCCACCAAACTCATCACATTGCATTGAAACTGCCTTGTATCTGTGACCGCAGTGGTCAAACTAGGCTGAGAACTCTTCAAGGGCATGAATGTCCCATCTTCTACACCCAGCACTGGGTCTGGCTTTCAACTCATGTAAGTCAGAACTAAACATAGATCTCACAACCAGTCTACTCTAAACCTTCATCTTCTTATTCATGTATCAAATAAATAACAATGGAACATTTACAACAGTTTCTTGAGGAATCTGGAAGGAAGCAAATTATACGTTTAATTTTACTAACCCACAACAGTTCTACACTCCCACCATGAATACAGACTCTGTCTTAGTTTCATTTGTATTACTGTAACAAAACACCCTTGCAAAAGCAAGTTGAGGGGGTGGGTATTTGGCTCACATTTCCAGGTTCCAGTCCATGAAGAAAATTCAATGATCCAGCTGAGAGGGGTGGGAACAGGGTTGAGGGAGGGGAGGGGACTGCTTCCATGCGTGGAGAAACCTGGGAGAGGACAGGACTGAGACCCGAATGATAAGGAGTGAACTAAACAAACCTTTGGGAAGGAAATGGCAGAGCAAAGTCCTGGAGCTAAGCCGGGCTGTGCAGTTCCTGCACCTAGAGGAGCCGTGGGGAATAGAAACAAGGGTACTTGACCTGTGGAATTCGGAGCTGGGTCAGGAGCTAGTTCCCATCCTTAGGACAGAGGAAAGTTACTAGAGTATCTTAGCAGAGTTGCTCAGTCTAGGGTAGAGTCCAAAGGTCGTGGTGGCTTCCAGGGGAGTGTAGACGCTGGGGCAGCCGAGGAGGCCACCACAGAGAAGAAACAATGGACTCTTCAGCCAGGATGGATGCACCCACTGGGGAAGGTGGTTGGGTTGGGGGTGTTTGAAAGTGGGGCAGACAGATTCCGCTAGCCTGAAGAGGTTGAGGAGGAGGCAGACTAATGATGCATCATGGTGGCTCTACTGGTAGCCTGAATAACATGATGGTTAGCTGGTGGACTGTGAAGTAGAGCAAGTCAGGAAGGAACTCTGCTCCTGAGGGCACAGGATCCAAGGTCAAACTTCTGTTGTCTGGTACTAAGTCCCTAAGACCTCTACCTGCTCTACTCCCTAAGGCCAACTGGGCCCAGCCAGATGAGTGTGTAGTCAGAGCTCCATCTGAGTAACCAGCGACTCACTCTCCCTTCTGTCTGCCTCATCCTTCAACTCCAGCGTAACCCTCCCCCTCTATGCTGGCCTCCTGTATTTCATACCCCACCCGTCCGCAAGCCACCTGTCGGCACTTGGTGTTCTTTCTGGTGGTACTGGGTCTTTGAGGGCAGGAGCGGGTGCTCTTCAGTGGGCATGTGTGTTGGTCACATTTTGTTGTTGCTGTGACAAAAATGCCTGAGACAAGTAACCTTAAGAAGGGAGGTTTACTTTAGCTCGTAGTTCCAGGGCTCAGTTCACTATGGCAGAAGGAGCAAGAGACCACTGATACCTGTGCCCGTCATCAGGACGTAGAGAGATGAGTGTGGGTGCTCACCATGCTTTTTTCCTTATTCAACAAAGGACCCCAGCCCATGGAATGATACTGCCCTCGTTTAGGGAGAGTCTCGCCACCACAGTTAATGCAACCTGCATAATAGAGACCTGTCTGTCTCCTAGTTGACTTCAGACCTTGTCAAGTTGCTGACCAAGACAAATCATCATGTGTTCTGCACCCTCACCCCAGGTAAACGTGAGCCCCCTCTGGGGCTAGCCTGCTAGACACCGCTCACACTCAGTCTCTCTGTGTAGCCTTGAGCCTGCCAACAGCAGTATCTGTTTTGAAATCGTTTACTTGGCAGCTAGCTCCCAACTTCGATGGTTAATTTTAAAATGGCAGCTATTAAATGAAATGTGACATTTCAAGGTATCTGTGAAGGGGCCTGGCATGGATGAGGCCTTGCCACCACCCATCCCTAGCACTCCTTCAGAATTACTAAGATCTGAAACTCTCCTAAGGTCGGACATTCCAGATCCAAACACGAAACCAGAGTACAGATTGTACAGAGCACAGAGTACAGGTTATCTCTTCTTCACTAACCTTTAAGCCACAGACAGAACCAGATGGGCGTTGTCCTGTGAAAGCACATCACCTCATCCACCTCCTCCTGATGAGTCCCTAGGTCACCAGACCCCGGTTCTGGCTTCTCTTCTCACTCACAGCACCCAAATTCCAATGGTTCTCCGTGCACAGCCGTCTTGAGTCACAAGTGCATCTTGTTTTCCATAAACACTGCCTGGTGCTTTTCGTTCTTCGCATGGATGTTTTCAGTTGCCTGCCAGAGCTGCCTGTGTGCACAGACCCCACCTGGAGGCAGAGCTGCTTCCCTGGAGGCAGGATAAGAATGCGACCAGTGTGACGGCCTGGAGACCTGGACTTGCCTCGAGTGATCAGGATGAAGGAGAAGGGACTCATGATTGTAGACATTACTTTTCTGCTGCTGTGATGAAACAGGAAGGAAGACTTTGATTTGCCTTACAATTCCAAAGAGGCAGGAAGACTCCATCAGCGAAGAGCATACACACAAAGCAGAAGAGGTGGCTAGCTCTCCGTGGATGGCTCACATTGCCATAGACACAACAGGCCTAGGGGGCTTCCCAAATAGCTGTCTTGGCTCTGTTTTTATTTTTATGTTCTACTGCTCACCTCTCATATCAACAACCTGCTGCAGCTAGGAACTGACCTGCCCCTCCCCCATCACCTGCAATGTGCTTACCTAACAGTCCGGTGTGGAGGGAGCCTTGAATGCAGAGCTGAGGATGGGGGACATTGATGGATGTCAAGAGGACCAAGGAAGATTTCATGAGCCAGATAGATTTTTGCAGTCTATTGATTTTGGAAGGCGGTTTGCACAAGTCATCTAAGGGACATTCCAGGAGGTCAGCCCACAGTGCGGCGCCTGGAAACATGAAGCAGAACACTTGTTAATTCCTTCTGTGGCTGTGGGACCACAGGGCTGTGCCAGGCCCTCCTCATCGACTGCAGGGCTCATTCCACACCTCAGTTCCCCTGAGGAACCTAAGCAGGGCAGCGATTCCCTGCTTCTGTTTCTAAAATGGTGAAGGCATGGACAGACCAAGGAGACTTGGGTTAGAAGTAACACCTGATTCCACTCTTCCACGTGCATCTCTCTTCTGCTTAAATGTACGTTTTTAATATTTATATGATTACTTGTACAATGAGCCTAGTATAATCTTTTATTATTTTTTTTTTTAAGACAGAATAGCACTCTATAGTCCAGACTGCCAGACTAGCCTGGAACTTACTATATAATCTAGGCTAGCCTTAAACTCCTGGTGATTCTCCAGCCTCAGCTCCTAGGTGCTAGGATTTTAGACATATACTATCAAGGCTTGCTAAGTTTGATAAAATGTCATGGACACTCTTGCCCTCTCACAGATGTCAATCACCATACCAGGGCCAGTATCTTCTGTTTAGACCAATGACTGCTGGGGAGACCCTGCTGGAGTCACCTTATATCTTGACTGAAATTCCTACATTCTTCTACACAGATGAGGAAGACTAGAACAGAAAGCAGGTAGAGTCTTTGATCCAGCCTAGGTTTCCCCTGTAAACAGTAATGTCGGCTTGGAAGAATCATCTTTGCATTTTGCAGTGAGTCAAGAAAGCAGATTTAGGGTTGAACCTCACTTGACCTACTCACTAATCAAGACTGTTGCCCACCCTGCAGGACTGCTGCAAGCCCGAATGTTCGCATAAAGAGGAGAGAACACCACCTCTAAGACCATGATACAAGCTTTGCTTCTCCCACCAAAGAGAAAATTGGCAAGTGATCCCCCCACACCCCCTATGTGCAATCATCGTATGGCCCATGAGTTATGGATGGATGGCGCTGATACTTGCAAAAACTCAAAAAACTCAATAGTATTTCTTGAGACATGGAAATTAGGTAAAATCGAAGGGTCAGTGTCCCACAACATAAGCTGTAGGTGAGCTCCTTCATGCTGTCTCAGTGGCCCTGGCATTGAGCAGAGCAGTCAACACGGACTGCAAAGCCTGTGGTGCCTACAGGGTTTATTCTCTGGCTCTTTGCCAGTCCTCAGCTTAGATGTCTGCTCTGTACTAATTAAGAGAACTCTAGACTTCTTGGACATAGGGGTTTTCTATCCTATGTGACACATCAAAGAAATGTTAACTGCAAATGAATTCAACTGGCCAGGCTGTTCCCAAGTCCTTATCCTCTTCACAAACCCTTAACAGAGCTGGCACACTCAGACTTTACCTTGGATATTGTTCTTGGTGTCTGCTGAAGAGGGCCCCTTCCTAAGAGCCTCGTTCTGAGAGAGATAACTTTTCTCGGAAGAGCATCCTGCTCTCACTTCTGGCATTTTGGGTCAAATCACTCCCCATAGAAATGCTGATATCACATGGAAGCATTCATGTCCGCATCAGCTGTGTGACTGACAGCTGGGGCCAAACATGCCTATGTTGCAGAAGTGTACACGTCGGAATCTATGAAATGCCCAGTTTAGTTCACTTACCAGGC
The DNA here is from genome assembly GCA_902729485.2 of Mus minutoides. Classification (NCBI taxonomy): domain Eukaryota; kingdom Metazoa; phylum Chordata; class Mammalia; order Rodentia; family Muridae; genus Mus; species Mus minutoides. The sequence goes on along the minus strand of LR749802.1, from coordinate 1,135,802 downwards.
ATGGGGGAGTTCTCAATGGCCACCCTAAATGTCCCCTCCTCCACCCCACCTCATTCTCCCTGTGCTCTTGTGTTCACAAGGAAATGTTTATGAGATTGCTTGGTGCAAAGCCACAGAATCTCACTGACTTCAGGAAGTGTGAGGGAGCTAGGAGGACTATTACCACACAAGCAGAAATTCGAATCTCTGTGGGAATCAGGAGGCAGCTCTTGGGTCTAAGCCCTGAGGCCCAAGGCTGGAGTCACTTGCTGATGCCGCTGCAGCCTGCCTGATTCAGGTCAGAGAGAAACAAAGCAATTTTGAGAAGGGTCATGACAGGCTGTGGACAGAAAAGAGGGAGGAGTGGATGTATTGTATATGGGTGAGGCTCAGCCTCCCACTGAGGGTGCTGACTGAGGAGGCCTGAGAGAGCTTGCAAAGCCACCTCGGATGCCCCGTGATACCGTCAAGCCAGCCAGCTCAGTGTTTTACACGTGCTTAGTGGAGACAAGTGTCAACCACAAAGCAGGCTGGTTGCTTCCTGAGGGTAGAAAATCGTACAGACAAGATGGCTTGGCTGTAAAAGTGATCAGCTGTTAGACTATGGAGATGTATTGGTCACCAGAGTACAAGCATGATGACCTGAGTTCAGTCCCCAAGAACTCACAAAAATAAAACAAACAAACAAACAAACAAAAAAGGTTGGAGTGGTACTGTGTGCTTGGAATCTCAGTGTTGGGAGATGGAGACAAGGTCCCTGGGGCTCACTGGCCAGGCAGCTGAGCCTACTTGCTGAGTTCTAGACCAGTGAGAGACCCTGTCTCAAAGAACAAGGTAGATGGTACCTAAAGAACTATAACCAGGGTTTGCCTCTGGCCTGGCACACATGCATGTACATGTGCCCGCCCACACAAAAAGTGATAAATTATCCTTAAACCTGACTGTGTACATCTGTGCAGTGGCCACGAGGGAATCAAAGAAACCCTAAGCCTTTGAGCAGTTCTTACCCAAAAAGATAGCCAATTCCTCCTCTAACTGTGGCACCGGGTGAGAAGATCCTCTGTGCTGAGGGCACGTCGCTCCTCCCTCCCTTTCCACATAACAGTTCTCTTGAATGTCCTGGCTCCCTTGCTATAATAGTCTGGGCTTTCTGGAAAAAATAGTCACAAAGTTAAAGAGGTTGGCAAGACCCGAGTGCTGGGTGGTCTGGCGGCCGGAGACTCAGAGAAGTCTGTTATTGAAGTTCAAGGTTAAGGGATGTCTATTGGAAGAATACTCTCTGTTTGGAGGAGGTAACTCTCTGTTCCACTCTGACCCTCAACTGATTGCACAGGACCCACCCACTCTGTGGAGGGCACCCTGCTTGTCTCAAAGAATATTGATTTAAAAAAAAATGCTAGTCTCATCCAAAAAAACCACCCTCACAGAAATATCCTGTGTAATGTTTGGCCCCATCTCAGGGCGCCATCCCCAGCCAAGTTGACACACGAAGTTAGCCAACACAGTCAGCATTTTGTGAAGACTTATCGAGGGGCAGTTCTGATGGTAATTACTAGCCCAGTACATGTTAGTTGGAAATAATGGTTGAGAATTAACATGTACAAAGATGGCAGCCCTGAGGGTCAGACATCTGCCACCATGTTTCAGAGAAGGGAATGGCTCCAGAAGGACAAAGTCCTCTGAGAAATTTTCACTTAGCAGAGAGGCTGGACCTGGGATTTTTTTTTTTTAACTTTCTCATGGGAACGATGTCTCAATGCTGTGCGGTGCCCAAACACACATGGCAGGATTCAAGGATACAAGGCCAGAGACAGCTGCTTATGGAAGGCCTTAGTGTACCATGCAAAGAGTTCTCCATTTTTATAACAGAGTCCTATCCAAAGCTCTTAGACACCCTGTTTGGTTATCCTGGCCCCTACTGGTCTCACATTAAGGGGTTTTACAGAGTTTACAGAGCAGCCCCTTGGAGGGCGTTCTCATTTGTTCTGCAAAAGGTTCTCATGTCAAAACCAAGTTTCTGAGAGTTGAAGAGAAATATGGATGTCTACTCCTGCAGAGGACTGGCCCCAGGAAGGTGAGGCCCCCCTCAGGCAGGAAGATGCGGGAGGCCAAGCAGCCAGCCAGCCTGCTTGGTGGTAGGGAGCAGCCCAGAATTTTCCAAGGAGAGAGCCAAGGGTGGAAGCGGCCTTCAGACACTTCTTCCGACCCTCTGGGCAGGCAGGGCACATGGTGCCAGACCCAACACTGACAAAGTGACCTAGTGGAGCATTGGACTCACCCCCCCCAGCCCTCACCCCCCCCTCCTGCCCTGGGAACCTAGGCGCCAGTTAGCAACACCAGGGGAAAGTACTATCCAGAAGGGACCACTGGGGGCCTGGGGGAGGGTATGGGAAGCAGCTTTGCATGTGGGGACAGGGCTCCAGCACTTGCCTGTGTGCCACCTTGAGAGCATCGTCAAGTGTCAAGCACACAGGCACTGCTCCTTTGCCAGCTATTCCATGGGAAACTTGTCGTGAAGGAATACTGAAGCAAGCGCCCTGGTGGAGTCTGTTGGAAATGCACCATCATGATAGGTAATTTGAAATACTAACCTCCTATTGTCCTGACAGTGACAGACAGGGGAGCTCAGGTCTTCCTGTGTAGAAGAAAGGCAGCTGACTTCAGGAGAGGGAGTCAATTCACTCACACACACAGCATCTTGATTCCAGGAAAACAAACTCTTAAGACTCCTTCTAAAACTAGCGTCTCTTCCTGGTTCCTCGGCTCTGGTGGTTACAATCAGTGGATTATCAAGCATCTGTGTGCATGTTTGTCTGCATTTTCATGAGCCTTGGGGATACACCAGTGAACAGAATCCATAAACATCCCTGCCTACACGAACCTTGCATTTGAGCTGGAGGTGGGGCTGGGGAGATAGGAACTAAACATCCCGTGACATAGGTACATTATAGATGGTGTGTTACAAAGGGGCAGCGGCTACAGGGGACCAGCGTGGAGCCAGCGGGAGCAGAGGGAGGCCAGCAGTTCCCTGCCTGTAGATATTGACCGTTTTGGAGATCGATCATCAGATAGCTTGCACATTAGATGTTTACATTACAACAATTTTACAGTAGCAAACTCACAGTTATGGTGTAGCAACAAAAACTGGGAACAGGGGAAAAGGCACAGTATGCATTGAAAAGGTGGGTAGTCTGAAATCCTCCAAAATCCACCGGACTTGGGGGCTAGCTTCGCCAACAAGAGAACATAAGACTTCCCTGTAGATGAAGGTGTTCCCCCCACCCCCCAAGTTTACCTACCTGCATGTGTGCATCCTGCCAATCTGGTCTGCATCTGGCCTCCCCTTTGCTGAAATCAGCCCTCCATTGCGTTCTATTGTGGTTGGATGACTCTTCCAAGTTCCTCCCTGCCCCCACCAGCTTCCTCTCGCTGGAGGTGCTCCTAAGAAACTTCTTGCTGGCCTAATACCATCTGCTTCCTGATGCTGGAGACTTCGTGAGGAGGAAGGATACTTTGGTGGTGAAGCCCTACATGGAGCAGAGTCTTATTCAAGTAAGTGCCAAGCAGTCCCCCTGCTTGGGTTAGAAGCTGCTGGCTGGACACTCTGCTCTATGTATTCACTGACAGATCTTTTCTGTCACCTCTGAAGTGTCTGGTCAACTTAATCCCTTGGTACCGGTCCTGCTGCCATATCTCATTAAGTGTCTTGTTGATCCAACAGATGGAGGCCCTGGAGCTGCTTCCTCTCCCATCCTCAGGACCTCCCGAGAAGCTTAGCAGACCTCAGCTTCTTGCTTCTCCTTCTGACTGCAAGTCACCCTAATTGGAGACGTACATGCCCTATAGGTTACATGGGCATAAGTGTGACAGAGATATCATGGCCCCCGAGAAAATCACTAGGAAGACTCTTACGTCCAGCAATTCTCCACCTGTGGATCGCTTCGCAGATATGTCACATATCGGACATTTATATTATAATTCATATGAAGTAGCAACAAAATAGTTTTATGATTTGGGGGTCACCACAACATGAGGAGCTGCACTAAAGGGTTGCAGCATGAGGAAGGTTGAGAACCACTGCTCTAGACTGTCACATTTTTGGATCACCACCCTTGGTTACAGACCACCAGCTAAGGACCTAGTTGGTCATTCCATCTCTACCTTTGCACCCTCCTATCTATGCAGACCCAATGACTGGCATCCTGTAAGCATGTTACCCAAGTTCACTTTCCTTTTGATTCCAACTAGTTTCCTAGAAACACTTCCCTAGAGTCCAGGGCTCTAGAAGACATGCTGAAGCCACCTCCAGCCCCCTCTTCTATCTCTGTAATATTATCTCCTGCCTGTGAGGGGCTACGAGGGTTAAGGAGGCTGGTCACTACGGCCACTCTAGAATGCTGACTAATTGTACCGAATACTCGAATCTGGCTTGTGATAACAGAGTAGCAAAGTTCAGATACTAAGCTTGCAAACTCTGCCTCCACTGCTGAACCCCTCAGGCCTGGAGCCCATTACACTTCTCTGGGCTGTAGTGCTCCTAACTGCTCGATGTGGGGAATCCTGGAACCAATGTTCCCCCACTCTGCCACCCAGACTGAGTTCATAATTCAAAGCTCTTAACACAGTAACAGGCAAGTGCTCCGTGTTGACTAGCCACTTAGTAAAGATCTTGTCTACCTGTCACTAATTGTTGAACTGCAAGCTGGTGTCAGTGTCACTCAAGCAAATACGTGTGAAGGGATATACTACCCAGAGCCTTGGGAAGCTTGTTTTCAGTTTTGAATGTTAAAAGAACCTTAAACGCACACCTGAAATCAGAAGCTGCAAGGATAAAACAGGACCAGTGTATCCCAGCCCTACATCCATCGGTTTGGATGGATGGCTGTACTGAAGCCTCTCTCCAGTCCTCTCCTCTGCTCCCTTGCCCCTTCTTTTGTTTTGTTTTATTGAGATGGGGTCTCATGGAGCCTAGCCTGACCTTGGACCACACAGCCAATACTGGTCTTGAGCCCCTGGTTTTCCTTTCTCCTTTCTCTCCAAGTGCTGGGATTACAGGTACCACCAACCTTAGGACCTGCTCACTCTCTCAGCAGCTTGATCCATCCCTTTTGTTTTTCACGTCCAAACGTGAGTTTCCCAACCTCAGAGAGATTCTCCTTGGTAACCACAAGCTGAAGAACTTAATCCTGACCTGTTCTATCTTATCTATAGTTCCTGTTCAACTCTGGTCCACAGACCCAATTATTTCTCATACTACTGTCCTCTAATCCAGTTCAGATTGGGTACCATATCTAGTTGTTCTAATGTTCTTAGAAACTCATGATTCCATCACCAATGAGGCCTTGTCCCTAATATTTGTAGGAAGAGAAAGGGCTGCTGCGGCACGCCTCCCTCTACCAGAAGAAAGTCACGCCACCACCGGGATCTTCTCAGTCAGCTTTATTCAGGAGCACCTTGATATGATTCCCAGGACCCAGAACAACAGCAGAGCTGCTGCTTTTATACTCTCCCAGGGAGGGGGGGTGTCTTAGTGGATGCGGATTGGTGCACCAAGCCACATTCATTAGCATATTGCCCATTCATTGGTGTCACAAGCCACACCTCATTAGCATATTGCCCATTTGGGAGGGGCTATTGCTTGAGGAGGGCCTGAAGAGGGAGCCCGGGTTTTCCCGAGCAACTGCCATTCCTGAGCAACTGCCATTCCAGAGCAACTGCCATTCCAGAGCAACTGCCATTCCAGAGCAACTGCCGCTTCCTACAGGCTGCTAGAGAGGTCCATGTACCGTATCTCTAAATGCATGAAGATTAGCTTTAAAAATCAACTGTTGATGTTCTCTACTCTTACCTTGACAAACATGCTTTCATAATAGCTGGAAGCCCATGTTTGAATGTTGCCTTCTTGAACTCTGTGTTAGAGTTAGTGCTGTAGGAACAGCGGACTCCTGACCTCTAACCTCTTCCTCCTCTCTTCTCATCAGTTCTGGCCACCGCAAGGGGCCTTGCCTGCACTGTATGAAGACTCCAGTCTGCATTCCCAAGGGCCATCCACTGACCACCGACAGCACGGGAACTCAGTATGGGCTCTAAGGTACCTACACTAGTGACATGATCTAGCCTCAGGAGCCCCAGCACATGGAAGAAACTGCGGAGGCCCTAGAAATGAGTACTTGGATCCGCTGGGGCTGAACATGTCTTTGAAGGAGGACCCCAGGTGGGCATGGCCTTTGGTCTCACACACCAAGCCTCAAGAAGTGGAGTACAAGTAGAGAGGACCAGAGAAGGATGGTTGTACTTGGCCCAGAACTGAGGTCTTCTTGCCTGGGTCTTAGGATTTCCTATTTTTTTTCAAGGGCCTCAGCTAATGAGGAATACAGAATTGCCTACCCTCCATGAGTCCGATGCTTAGGGGTTAGTGAGATCATAGTGTCACCAAGTTTTCATAAGAGTCTCCCCCTTACTCTGGCCTTAGAGTCCTTTGCTCTCCCCTAAGGACAGTGCCATGATTACTTTACTAGGAATATTTGTGTGTGTATCATTGACCTCTTAAACATGCCTTGATATCAGGATCCATGCCTGTTGCCCTGCATTCCTCACCACTCAGTGCAGAGTCTATCAGAGAAGATCATCAGAAAAAGAGTAGTGTGTGGGTGCACAAAGGCACGGGCTATGTCCTAGCGAGATGGGTGAAGGCAAAGGAAACTGGATGAATGGACGGTTGTTTAGCTAGATGAATCAGTACCTGGATGGGCAGGTCTATGTGATGGCGTATACCACCTGGCAACTTGATAGGACCCACCATCACCTAGTAGACAAATCTCTAGGCTTTCTGTGAGAGAATGACTAGATTCTAGATTGGTTAACTAAAATGGGAAGGCCCACCCCATTGACGAAGTGGGTTCTTGACAGACTAGATCAGAGAAAGTGAACTGGACATTAGCATTCACCTTTTTCTGCTTCCAGACTTTAGACATCGTGAGACCAGCTACCTTACATTCAGGCTGACACAACCTCCCACTATGGATGACTGTATCCCCTCAGACCCAAACAGAAGAAACGCTTCTTTCTTCCCTTAAGGCACTTTTTATCTTAACACTGAGAAGAGTAATTGGTAGAGTAGATAAGTGTATGCATATGTGGGATAGGCTAGGTGGTAGATAGATAGAAGGATGGACAGGCAGATGGCGGATGAATGGTTATTCTTATCTTGCCTGAACAGCAGAACCACGTAAAGGCAATGGCAAGTGCTGACAGCTTTAGGAAAAACCTTGAAGTAACTCTGAGATGCTGCACCAGAGAATCTGAGCAGCAGAGCTGGCAAGAGAATCTATCATATTTGTCTCCAAGAACCACCGCTTTAGTCACCAAGTACATCAGCTTCTAATCTACAGCAGTAAATCTCCATCCTTGGCTTAGCAGACATAGTCTGCCCACCGTTGTTGCCTGATACCTGTACACTGGGCTTCATGTCTTCAGCTTGACAGGGGAGGGGACTCATGCCTGCTGCATCATGTGCATCCTGTCCTGCCAAAGGCCTGGGAACAGATTCTGTTCATATCGAATGACTGGGATGCAGCATAAGGCAGGTGGCAGGACTCTGATGCTCTGAGATTGGGTCACCAACAAGGTATCGCTCCAAGTTTCCTAGTGAAATGTCTTACTTCATCCCTAATAATTACAGCATGGGGGGGAGGGGAGGAAGGGAGGGGAGGAGGAGGAGAAAGAAGAAGAAGAAGAGGAGGAGGAGGAGAAAGAGGAGAAGGAAGAGGAGGAGGAAGAAAGAGAGAGAGAGAAGGAAGGAAGGAAGGAAGGAAGGAAGGAAGGAAGGAAGGAAGGAAGGAAAGAAAGAAAGAAAGAAAGAAAGAAAGAAAGAAAGAAAGAAAAGAAAGAGATGAAAGAGAGAGAAAATTCTCATTAGCTATCCTGCTGTCCCAGCTTTCAACAAAAGCTTCGGGCATAAAAGCCAGCCTTCCACATGCGCCCAAACGATTCACAGATTCCAAACAGCAAGAAAGGCTAAGAACTGGCCACATGCAATAAATTTAAAAAAAAAAAAAAGAAGAAGAAGAAGAAGGAAAAAAAGACAAAGAAGATTAATTGCCTATGGAAATAAAAGATAATCGAGCACCGTGATCATATGCACCAGTGGGAAAGGGTTCTCAGAAATGCCACATTAGTGCCTCAGAGAGCTAGGATGAGGCTCCCACTATGACATCAAAGTGCTGGATCATGTGGCCAGTAACTGGGATGCTGGGGAAGGTCTAATAATAGTCCAGTTCTTGCTGCCTTCGCATATTTAAGCACCGAGGACTGCCCTGGGGAAGCTGGCACACAGCCAGGGACTCTCACGGTAGCTCTATTGTGCTTACAGGGCTGTTTAGTTTCTGGGGAGGACCATGGGCCTGGGGACAAGGGGGTGGTCAGGATGCTGGCCTGGAGACAGATCGAGAGAAAGCTAAAAGCAATGCGCTCCCTCCCATCCTTCTCCCAGCCCTCTTACATCTCTGGGCCAGGTTCCGCCCTGCTCTTCTGCTGGGCCTGGCAGCCAGCTCTCCACAGAGCAAATAGGACAGGAAACAGCAGCAGGTCTACAGCTGGGTGCAGAACTGGGCCCCAGGAGGCTGGAGTAGGAGGAAATTTGTTTTGGATGTGGGACCCAGATTGGGGGTTGGGGGAAGATAAGAAGATACTCTGATCTAACTGGAAAGAAGGAGCTGTCCTGAACTGAAAGCGCGGAACTCCCCTCAGCTCCGCTGCCAAAGCTGCCTCCGCTTCCTCAGCAAGCTGGCCACAGGACATGACACCAGTGCACTCTCCGGGCCAGCAGTCCAGGATTGCCAGGACTGAATCAGTAGACCCGTGGCCTGTCACTGCCTGTCCAGTTTGGCAGCAAGGAGCTACCTGTGACTCCTGAGCCCTTAAAAATGAGGCTTGTCCAACTTGAGATGGACCATGACTATAAAACACGAGATGGGTCTCAAAGAGCTAAGATGGAAAAAAAGAACACCAAGTCTCATGGGTGACTACGATAAGGACTACATACTAAGGTGACGACATTCGCATGTGTTGATTAAATCCAAGACGGGGGTGGGGGGGGGGTGTGGAAATCTCATCCTACTATTTCTTTGTATTTTCCTCCATGTGGCAATTAAAAACTGAAAATCACACATGTGGGGCACACTGTGTTCTGCTAGCAGCACTGACCCATAACCTAACTTAGCATCTTTGCCTCCAAGTTGCCATGATACCATCTGATTCAGTAAGAGTCCAAGCTGCAAGACATCATTAAAATGACAGTGCTCTCAAAACATTACTACAAGTCAGTCTCCCGTCAAGCTCTCTTGTGTGCCCTTATGTGTGTGTTCGTGTGCATATGTGCATGTGTGCACATGTATATATGGATCAGGGGTAGAGATATAGGGTGTCTTCCTCAATCATTCTCAGTGTGTGTGTGTGTGTGTGTGTGTGTGTGTGTGTGTGTGTGTGTGTGTTTTACTGGAGAGGAGGTGAGGTGAGTGTGGAGGGATAGTATTGGCAAAGCTGTTAGGCAGCTCCTTTGTGTGCTTAAAAGCCAGGATTCAGGACTGGGCTTCTGGTGAGAGAGGTCTTATAAGTCCAGCCAGAGACCTGGGCTTCATGAAAGAGACAGCTTTAGAAAACTGACAAATTGAGAAGTTGGAGCTTGGAGCCTGCCATCTGTGGGTATAGCAGTTACCAGCTAAGCCAACTCTGGCTCGACTCTCCAAGTATGTGGTGACAGGCATTTATGCAATAAACAGAAGTCTCAGCCATGCCTGTGCCTGGAGTCTGCATGACGCCCCAAGTTTGCCCAAAGATCATAGTCCTTTCCCCCCTATGAGCAGGCTCCCTAAGGTGCTGGTGTTCCTACTGTGACTCCATGGAGCTTGGCCAAGGGTCCTCAGTGTGTCTGCCTCTACTGGCTGTGACATCTTTGCTGTGGTGCTGTGGTGCCTGCTTGCTGACTGTGACCCTGTGGGAGCAGGTGCTCAAGTCCCCCAAGACCTTGCTGCTGCTCTCACGGGTGGCAAGCATGGATCCCCCTTCCTCGTCTTGTGTCGTGCCTACTGACATACAATAACCTTTCATCCTGCCATGAAACAGCCCTTTCCAGGCTTTTGTGAGTAACTTTTGTGACAATCACAGCTCAGGGCAGTTGAAGGAAGCTCTCTGCTTCAACTTGTCAGAACACTCTATAATTGGTCTTAAAAATGCCATCTTAGAGTCTCTGGATGCTGCAGTCAGCCTGGTGCAGACAACTAGGGGTTTCTAGGACCACCTGGGTATACGTCAGCCTGAAACCTCTGTTCTAACCCTAAGAAGGACGCCCCTCAATATCAAGGGCATCGTGATTCTGAATGGCAGCATGTTCCTGTAATCCATTCGCTTGCCTCGAGGAAGTATCTACTGACTCCGGCTGTGTAGAAAGCACCCCTCCCTTCTCACGTGGGTTTCTCTCCCAAAGGTGTTGTCATGAGTAGGATGATAGTTCTGATGGCAACTCTTGGATTTCTTCTCCCTTAGTGTCCCTCTTTTTCCTGTCCATAGGATTTGTTTCCTCTGGGACTGCAGGGCCTAAACAGAAACCTGTTCCAGAAAGGAAGTCCTGGGCCACCAGTGAGATATGACCTGAAGACCAGGGTCCTGGAAGTTGGGGATTGAACGTGTCTGTCCCTCTTAACATCAGTGACTGAGTTCTGGCCTTCCTTCTACTCCATACAGAAAACGGAAAGGACTAGAGAAGTTTGCCTCAGACCACAGTTAGAGCAGTGGGATTTAAGAGGAGGCTGGACTGCAAAACAAACTCAATGATGTTTTGTAGACTTTTCCTCTCATTTTGCTTTCTTTCTTTCTTTCTTTCTTTCTTTCTTTCTTTCTTTCTTTCTTGTCTTTTGCTTGTATGTCTTGTTTTCTCTTTTCATGATGGGTGTTTGTTTTGTGTGTGTTTTTCTTTTGTTGTTTTCTTATTTTTATTTTTGTCTGTTAAAGAGAGAAAGAGAAAAGAGAGAGAGAAAGAGGAGAGAGGAGAAACATGGAGTCGGGAGGGTGGGGAAGCGGGGAGGAACTGGGGGAGGGGAAAAATCAAGATCAGAATATGTTGTATGGAAAAAATATTTCTTCAATTAAAAAAAAGAACAGGAAGGGAATAAACGGCACCACAGTAAATTGTGTCTTATTAATAAACAAAAGAGAAGGGAGGGGCAGAGTCATGGACCATCTAACTATGGACCATGTGAATCATATTTTCCCCTTGTCAATCTACCATGGATGGAGCCAGCCAAATATCCCAGAGTGTGAGATACAGCTGGTGATCAGTTAGCCAGGCCTGGTGGTAAAAGCCTATAATCCAAGTATTCAGGGAAGTTATGGTGGCAGAAACTTGGGGGAGCAGGTCACATTGTGTCCATAGTCACCTTTTATGTGGTCTAGGATCCCAGCCTAGGGAATGGTGGCACCCACAGTAGGCAGGTCTACCCATCTCAGTTAGCCCAGTACAGGTAATCCTCTACTACAGGAATGCTCAACGGCTCATCTTCCAGGTGATTTCAGATCCCATTAAGTTGACAATCTAGATAAACTATCATATCTATATATTCATGTTATTCATGCAGCAACAGGATGAAGGGAAGAGAGATGAGTCTGAATCCTCCAGAAAGGTCTTCTGTGGTACCACTGTCATCATGAAGTGACCCTTGGGAACATTTCTGGCAAAGGTGACAGTGACTAGGGAGATCTCAGATGTTGTTTCTGGCTGGGTTTTTCAAATTAACCGTATTCTAGAGCCATGGCTACTTATATGTTCATTGGCCTGAAAAGCACTTGTTTGCCCATGTGAGAGTTTACACAGCATGAACATTCTAGTCTGGGTTCAAATCCTGGCTGCTGCTGGGTAACTCTAGACTATTTGCTGGATCTCTCTATGTCTTGATTTCCTTATCTGTAAAACAGGACCAACCACCATACTGACCTCACAGAATGTCAAGCCACTCTACTGTCTATCTTAGTCCAGTTTCTACTGCCCTCTAATACTCAAGGCTGATAATGCATAAAGAAGAGGAAGGAAGATGCTCAGTGGGAGACCGCTTGCCCAGCATGCACAAGGCTCTGGGTTTGAACTCCAGCATCACTGACAGTTTGGGGCCCTCAAGAGCAAGGTGCTGAAGCTCATCTCCAGTGAGGACTTACCCCTTTAGCTGTACCACATGGTGGATTGTGTTACATTGAGAGGGCATGCAAGAGGGAGCCATCACATGACAAAAGAGGCAGCTAGAGAGTGTGGGAAGGAGCCATCCATGCTCCTTTATAACCACTCACTCTCTTGAGAACTGTCTATGGCCCCATAATCTCTTTTGAGGGCAGGGACTCCCTATGACCTAACCACCTTTTGCTAGACCTCACTTCTTGAGGTCTCCATCACTTCAACACTACTACATAACTTCCCGTATATGGAAGACAAACCACATTTAAACAGTAGAACCTCAAGAAAGTTCCCTGTTCTTTTTGTGAATCTGATGTTAGGCCATAGAGATGTGATCAGCTGATGAAGAGGAGAGCTTCTCCTTATGGGTGAGTGACTGTCAGCCTCCTGCCAAGGGCCTGCTTCCCCAGTCCTGACTGACTGCCTCTTAATTCTTCAAGCCCTGTTGTGAGCCTGCCTTAACACAACCTCCAACATCTATGGTGGTCAGTGTTGAGAAATGCAGATGTTCAATGTGTTTCCAGAACCTTCTTTAACGAGAGCCAGGCTCCCCCAGTAAGTGGGTGGAAGTAACCAACCAGTGATTTAAATGAAGAAATGCTCCATCTTCCTTCTGAAGGAAGACTGCCACACTCAAATCCTGTTAGATAACCTATCTCACCTCTCAAATGAGGAAGGTGCAAAAGCCTGGTAACAACCTAAGTGTCCATGTAGACCTAGTTAGTGCTGCAGGAGGAGTCTGGTAAAGCCACATGGGCCACGGGGACCACTAAACATAAGAGGAAACTTGTACCAGAGGCATTTTCTCATAAATCACATGTAACAGTCATGACAATAGAGTGCTAACCAAGTGAGGGGAAAAAAAAAAAGAGCAATGTGGGGGCGTGGCTCCACAGTATGCAGCTTGCTCCGGGTGTACAAGGCCTTGGAATTCATCCCCAGCACTGAAAAAGAGGTTGGGGGTGGGTAGGTTGCGGGGATGGGAGAGTATGAACGGAATCTCTTTGAAGTACACCCATCAAATCAGAGCTGTGGTCTCCACCCCTGGGGAGGAAGCTCCACCCAGGGTGTGTGCACACTCTTGGTACCTCCTGGGTTTCTCCTCTGAAAACTGGGTCCCATTGCACCAAGTGGCGTGGCGGGATCAGAGCAGCTGAAAGCATTTATCTGCAGCACTGGAGTAACAGAACAAGCAGAGGCAAAGTTCGACCTACAAAATCCTATGGTTTTTTTGGCCAATAAATCAATATGACCCAAAGCCTATTAACACACACCGAAATCAGCTTAAAGTTTGGCAGGGGAGTTCTGGAAGCTCTTCCCTCAGGGCCACATGGAAAGTTCTAGTTAAACTCTCACCCAGTCGTTTTGAGGCCAGCTTCTAAACGAAGCTGGGTGGAGGCATAAAAGAAGATCTCGCTCGGTTTCCAAATCGAAGCAGGACTGGAGTTGGGGAGCTCCTGGGGATCAGCCATCAAACAGGGCATCGCTGATCCCAGCACAGGGAGAGTCTCTAAAACTGTGATGTGACCATGACATTTATTATTAGCTTGGTTTCCCATATCGGAAACGACCTCGCACCTACCCTCTAGCCCCAGACCTAGCAGTTGCCCTAACCTGTAGCTAAGCCAGGCAACCTCCAAGCCAGGGGTCTGGTGTCCTGTCCAACCCAGCGCTGAACACCAACCTCCAGAATGGTCCTGTTAAGGGGGTTGGCAGGTAAAGGTACTTGCTAAGCCTGGTGACCAGAGTGCAGTCCCCAGGACTGACACGGTAGAAGCCAGCCAATTCCCTATCTCCCTCAAGTCATCCTAGAACTGCCCACCTGTGAATAAATGTAATCGATTTTTTAGAAAAGAGGAACCTTTATACTATGGCTGCTCTGGTTAAAAGCCCAGTGCGTCACAGAACAAAACCAAGAAGACTTGAAAGTGGGAAGGGGACTTGGTGAGAGGAGGGTAAGAGAGCACAGCAGGGGACGAGTGTGACCAGAATGCTTTATAAACGTGTATGAAATTGTCAAAGAATATATATTTTTTTAAGAGGAAGACTTTAGACAGACGAATTTCAACAGTGTTTGTGTTGAGTGCGAAAGCGGTCCAGAATGGCCAGAGCGCCAAGCCACGGAGGCTCCCGCACAGGCGCAGTTTGCAGTCAGATACAGAAGCAGGCGGGGAAATGCCTTGAGTGTCGACAATCATGCCAAGTGTGGTTTGCTCCCTTGGAAAGAGGCCAGCTGGAAGCTCTGCAGAGGTTTCTGATTGGTTAGAAACCAAGTATCTGCTCCTTTCCATTGGGTCACAGTTTACTTCCTCCAAGCCCACTGCACTGGAGCCAACGCAGCCTAATGGCCTCCCAAATAAACTTAAAAGAAAAAAGGCCCGCAAGAGTGGATTCCTCAAAGCTCACAAAGTACGTACGGAGTCAGGGCGTGTGACTCAACAGGTACAGGTACAGGTTGCCTTCAGTGGTGCATAGAAGGGGACGGTTATCAAATAATCTTTGTAATTGGCTTCACATGGTCCTTATCAAGGCTTCCTTCTAAAGGGTGTGGCCTCCCCCTGACTCTAGAAACCTAGGACTGAGGACAGGTAGGAGAGAAGTCAAAAATGACCTCAAGGGTTTAGTCTTTGTTGGAGATGGCGTCTCACTATCTAGCCTTAGCCTCAAACTCACAGAGATCCTCCTGCCTCCTGACTGCATTAAAGTCATACATCCACATATCCAATGACCTACAGGTCTGAAGTCAGGCTGAAAAGAAGGTAGGATGAAACTGGTGGGGCAGTCGGGGCTCGAGAGAGTTGGAAGATGAGAAATGGGGGTTTCCCAAATCCCAGCCCCTTGGATCCCTGTGGTAAGGCTCTGCCATGTTAGCAGAGATAGGGGAAGACACCAGAAAGCATCAGAATGATGAGAATTAGTCAGCTGCCTTCACCAGCATGCTGGAGCCTAAGAAGAGATAAGCCCTGCTCACCTCCTTCCCCGACCTTTCCCTGCCTCCTGTGCTGATTGCCCCAAAATAAAAAGCAGGAGAAGGATACAGAAAAGCCTATGTCCAGATCCACAAACCTTGGGCGGGCTGACCACAGTAGGGTTCAGCATCGGTACCTATAAATCGTGAAAAATCACCTTCTTGCAGAAGAACAAGAGAATTAAACTACATGATGTACTCAAAGCCCAGTGCAGTTAGCAAGGCTTAACAAAGATTTTATCCCTGTAAAATGATTAGCTGCTTCCCTAATGACCAAGAGGGAAAACGCTGGAGGCAGACAGCAAGGGATCAAATATTCCTGTGCCTCAATCTCTGTATCTGTGAAATGGGGGCTGTGAGGATTACATGAGTTACTAGTTTATAAACAGAAAGGCAGTGTGGACATTGGTGCTAAATACTGGCTACATCCACCAGACAGCACATGGTCATTCCTGAGTGTGACATCATACAAGAGCTTAGCAAGAGGACCCCCCACATGGCTACAAGGTTACCTCTCACCAGCTCAACATAGAATACAAGTGATCTTCCTGAATCTGTCTTTTACTGGTCTAATAGAGAGCCACTAGGGAAAAACACTACTTTCCAACCCAGTGTCAGAATGTAGGGGGTGGGGGGTTTGCAATGATCTGTATCCATCAGCACTGGGTGGGAACAGCAGAGTGAAACCTGCCAGAGAAAGCCTCTGGCCTCAGCACCTTCCAGCAGGACTCCAGTCTGGTCCCAAATAGCATCCTTTTCAGAGAGAAATAAAAACATCAACCAACCTGTATCCCCAGTACCGCCTCACTGGAACACTAAATACAAACCTCAGGAAAGCAGCCGGCCATCTGTGGGGGAAGGAATTATAAAAGCCGGCGTGAGCTGGGGCTGGAGTGAAGGAAGAAGCTGCATTATCCACTGATCAAAGAGCACACAGCGCCGAGGAAGGTGGAAGGAGCCCAGAGGAGAGAGGAAAAGTGAAGCTGGCATCAATCCTGGTCCTAATCCCGTGAGGAACAGAGGGGCGACACAGGACAAGGAGGTTGGATTTGTGTTTTGAAGCCATGGCAAACTTCAGACACTGAAACCAAACTGGTGTGCCCAGGAGACCCAGGTCCTGCTCCAGGGATAGAAAGCAGTGCTTCCCTAATCCCTGGCTGCAGGCTATGGAATTCCTGGGCTCATCCTCTCGCCAGCCCAACCCAGAAACACTGTGACAAATCATGCTAAACCCCCAAGGTCTTGCTGTGAATGTAATCCACATGAAATGTCTGGGCTGCAGCTGCCTGAGAGGGCTGCCTAGTGGCACTTGAGGGCTAGGGATCTAAGGACCAGTGTCCTCCTGATCCATCAGTTTGTGGCCCCTCCTGCCATAGGACTGAGAAAAGAATTAAGTCCTGAGCCAAGACATTGAGTGCAAAGATCACACTGCAGCCTGGCCACAGGCTTTCCCCTTCTTCTCTGAACCTGTGGGAGATGACAGCCCCGCATATTCACAGCATAAAGCAGGATGGCAGAGTCTCCGGCCCCCAGAGTTCCATTTCCATGTGCACTACAGGACCTGGATCTCCAAAAGCTGGCTGGTGGAGACGAGAAGGAAGGGGATCAGAAAAGACGAGAGTTCTGTCTCATTCTCCCATGCTGCTCCTTGGCTACCTGTCCTCAGACCTGGCTGAGCACATCCTGCCCTGTGCTGTTGCCCCCAAATTTCCAACCAGAATATCTCTATTTCTCCCTCCTTGATGTTGAGGGATCTGGATGAAACAGGGATGTGGAAGGGCCACTAGAAACGAGAGTGTGCTGACTTATGAGAAAGTAAGTATACGGGGCTTTAAAGCAGACAGCGTGGAATGTCCCAGCTCTGGAGCAGAAAGAGCCCCTAGTGTAAGAAATCAACGTGGGGTTCAGCCTCTGCAATTGTGGCTGTGGCCAGAGATGGTCATAGGCTCCCTTTATGGAAGTCAATCATTGTCACAAGCCCCTCAGCACAGGGCAACAGAGCTGGGTGGCTAAAGATGCATCATGGCTCCCTGGCTTCCTAAACAATGGCATTTCAAAATCCTCTTTATTTTAAAATAATTATAACTTCAAAGGCTGTTACAAAACCAGTGTAGAGAGCCCCAGGGACTCTTTTTCTCAATGCTACATTTACTTTTAAAGACAGGCTCAGTCTCATGGAACCCAGGCTAGCCTTGAACTCATCCTCTCACTGTGTGTGTGTGTGTGTGTGTGTGTGTGTGTGTGTGTGTGTATATATATATATATATATATATATATATATATATATATATATATATATATATATATAGAGAGAGAGAGAGAGAGAGAGAGAGAGAGCGCCAAGGATGGTCTTCCTGCTTCCATCAATATTCCAAAAGTGCTGGGAGTCCAGGTGTGACCCAGCACACCTGGCTTCCAGAGTTAACATCTTACTGAATGCTCACTGAAATACATCAACACTGGGACACTCCACAGGCTTTACCCAGATGCCAATGGTGGCATTTTAGTTGCCTCCTGACATGGCTTTCAAATACTGTCACTCCAGGCTATCAGCACCGTTCTTGAGAGTGGTTGAGTACCCACGTTTATCAATGGTTGAGGTGATCTCTTTACTATCTGTTCCTCTTCCCTCAACTCAGAGGGAAAGTGAGGAGACAGACAGGAGCAGAAACCCCAATGCAGCTAGGCCCTGGGCCATGTGCTTTACCCCATCTTTTGATGGACTGTCCTGGTCCTTCTAGGAGCCCACTGTGCAATGGAAGGTAGGATGCTGAGCCTCTTCCTCGGGAAGCTTCTTCAGTCTGCGCCATCCCATTTAGAGTGATGCGCACCTCAGTTTTATCATCTGCAAAGTGGGACAATACCAAAGTCCCATTTCCTCCTTGTTAAGAGAACTTAGTGAAATAACTTTAAAAAAAACTTGAAACATTCCCCCTGTATTTGACAGTCTACTGTATTTGATAAATTTTGATAAATTAATAATAAGAACAAAACACCTATAGGAGATATTTCAAGTGAGCAGAACTTAAGCTAAGTCTTTTCCAAATAGCCTGGAGTGAACATGCTTTGGAGAAGCATGGGGGTCTTTGATCGAGCGCTTAATTTATACAAGGAAGCCCTTAGCATGTGAAATTGATTTAATATGCAAATCGCTGAGGCTGATTGAAGACTGTAACCACATGCTTTAAATAGCAGTTGTTCTTTGGAACAGCCACCAGCTCCTCCACAGCATTGCTAGGTTCCCTCGTGTGTGTGTGTGTGTGTGTGTGTGTGTGTGTGTGTGTGTGTGTGTTACCCCTCCTTCATTGGTGAATAGCACCTCATCTGCCAGGTCGATTCACAGGCATAGCCCAAGACCATGGTTGGATTTAGACATCTATTGTAAAAAGCCCACAACTTAACGATGGTTCAACTTCCAATGTTTTGACTTTACAATCAAACAAAAAATATACACATAGAACCATTCTGGTTTTCATTTTCAGTCTGGGATTCAGAAATTCAATCTTACCCTTTAAAGTTGGTCTTATATGAGAGGATCTGCCAAGCTGCAGACGAATATAGGTGTTCTCTGTATATTCAAGGCAATGTAGGCTGGGCTTTGGTGTCCAATGCATTAAAAGAATTTTTTAAAAACAGAGTTGTACTCGGTAGCCCAGGTTGGCCTTGAGCCCCAGATCCTCCTCTCAAACGCTGCCACACCTACCTGATATTAAATGCATGTTTGCTCTGCACCTGTTCTGACATCAGTGGGGTCAACAGGATGCAGTGTTGTTGTCATATGTCAAGGAGTACTTGACCTCATTGTTGAGGACTCCGCAGGGCCTGCAAAAGACATAGGCAAGGTCTTGTTGGAGAACTATGTGTGTGTGTCTGTGCATGTGCACGTGCATGCATGTGTGTGTGTGAGTGTGCATATGTGTATGAGTGTGCATGTGTGTGTGAGTGTGCATGTATGTGTGTGAGTGTGCATGTGAGTGTGAGTGTGTGTGTGTGTGTGTGTGTGTGTGTGTGTATGTGTGTGTGTGTGTCAGTGTGTTTTCCAGGCAGATGCACCACTCCTGGCCTTTTGCATCAGGCTGAAGCTCTACACTCAGGTCCTTAGGCTTGTACAACAAGCACTTAACTGGCTGAGCCGTTTTTTCCAGTCTGAAAGCTGCAGTTGTCACCAGCTTGTCCAGGAGTCTTGTACATGTGTGGCTCTCAAGTGTGGTTTATGGGTTAGGGGTGGATTGGAGGGGGTGAGGGTGGAAGGAATCAATTTCAGATGGTCAAAACTTTAGAAAGCCTTGAAGCAGTGTAAACGTGGGAATGGATACAGAATTGTAAAGAGACAAAATCCCAAAGTTGAGGCAACTATTTGGATATAAAGAGGAATCTAGCCCCCAGGAGGCAGAGGCAGGGGAATGGACCTTTGTGTTCAGGGCCGGCTTTGACTATATAGAGAATTTCAGGCCGTCCAAGGCTACATACGGAGACTGGTGAAAATAAAATAACAATGACAAAAAATAAATGACATATTGCTACCTGTACCAGCATGGCCAAACCTTGAAAACATTACGTCAAGGGAAAAAGCCATCCCAGAAAGCCATGTGCTGCCTAGTGCTATTTATACAGAATATCCAGGGAAAAAAGAAAGGCATTGAGACAAAATGCCCTTTGGTGATTACCAGAGAGCTTTGGAGAGGAAGACTAGAGATAACTAAGGACTAGAGATAAGTATCTGGTCAGCCAGAGGACTAGAAATAACTAACTGGTTAGCCAGAGGACTAGAAATAACTAACTGGTTGGCTAGAGGACTAGGGATAACTAACCAACTGGCTGGAGGTCTAGTGATAACTAGCTGGTTATCCAAAGGACTAGAGTAACTAACTGGTCAGCCAGAGGACTAGAAATAACTAACTGGTTGGCTAGAGGACTAGGGATAACTAACTGGTTAGCCAGAGGGCTAGGAATAGCTAACTGGTTCGCTGGAGGATTGGAGATAATTAACTGGTTAGTCTGCTCTAAGTCATAGATATGTTTCATGTCTGATGGTTGCACAACCTTATGAATGTACCAAACATGACTAGATTGTTCATCTTGAAATGGCTGGGGCTGTCATGTAGAATGCTGTGGTGGTTTAAATGAAAGTGACCCCCCCCCCTTGGCCAATTGGGAGAGGTACTGTTAAGAGGTGTGGTCTTGTTGGAGTAGGTATGACCCTGTTGGAGAAAGTGTGTCACTCAGGGTGGACTTTGGGATCTAAAGGTAGAACTCTAGGCTCCTTCTCCAGCACTATGTCTGCCTGCCTGCCACCACTCTTCCTGCCATGACAATAATGGACTAAACCTCTGAACCTATAAGCCAGCCCCAATTAAATGTTTTCCTTTATAAGAGTTGTTGTGGTCATGGTGTCTGTTCATAGCAATAGGAACCCTAACTAAGACAAATGCGTAGTATGTTTCCTCAAAACAAAAGAATAGTGGCTCAACATTCTTGCAAGCTGTCCCATTTTTCTAATGAGTCCCTGAAAAAAGAAATTACAGTTGGCAAGCCCACCCAAATGTGCTGCAGTCAGAGTCAAATACATTATTTTGCTCAGAACCTCTGTGGGGGAATTTCTCCTCCAATAATTCAGAAGCCTCGAGATTCCTAAGGAGTAAGTTAGACAAGCCACACCACAGGACGCTCTCAGAGCGAATGCAGCCTCTCCTCCGGCTGCCAGGAGGGAGGCCCAGCATCCACTGCTTCCCTCTCTTGTTGTTCCTGGCATCAGAGAGCAGGAGGTGGGAAAGAATAACTCAGTCCTTGTGGCCTTCCTGGAGACAGATGCTCTGGTCTGTAGCAGAGAGGAAAAGAGAGTCCTGGGCAATAGTGCCAAGCTGGAAGTCTTCAGGATATGGCTCACCGAGCTGGGGCTTCAGCCTGGAGAGGGGAGAACACAGCACAGCAGAACCTACTAGCCCCCAACAAGATGCAGGCTCAGGAAACTGTGCAGAGCAGAGGCCTGCCTTCTCTCTCTCTCTCTCTCTCTCTCTCTCTCTCTCTCTCTCTCTCTTTCTCTCTCTCTCTCTCTCTCTCTCTCTCTCTGCCTCCCTGGCAGGTCTCAGCCGCCCTCAGATCTGCCAAGACAAACAGCTCCAGGCTTTCTTTCAAAGCAGCTCTCTGGACAGAGCTCTGGAGGCTGGGCACAGTTCCTGGGCCCACCTGAGGGTGTAAGGACCCTACCCACTGCTGAAAGAAGTAATGTTCTGATTGCTGTTGCCAAAGCCCAGCATCTTCAGGAAGGAATTATGTCTGGTGGGAATAGTAATTGATTTGCTGGTCCCCAGGGACAAGAATATAATGAAGCATGGGAGAGAGAAAGAGAGCTTGTGTGCATGCGTGTGCGTGTGTGCACGTGTGTGGCTGGGTAGAGAGGGTGGACTTTAGTCTTGCCCTCCACTGGCCTGTCTCTGGAAGAGGCACAGCTAAGAGGGTATATGAGAATTCCCAAAGTCGGGAGCTGCCATGGATGGTGCAACCAGCAGAAATTCATTCCTGGATGTGGAAGGAATTGCCACTTCAGATTTCCTATGCTGGCTGAGGGCTGGCAGCCCGGAGCTGAGGAAAGCACTCTCCTCCCTAGCACTGAGGATGAGCACGGTGCCTTCGTGATGGGAGGATGTGGAAAGGGCCCTGTAGAGCCCACCCTTCCTGGGCCGCCTGCATCTTCATTCTCACTGGATTCAAAATAGACCCAGGATGCTCCTGTGCCATTAGGGACTCCAGGGCTACACAGGTTCCTGCAAGCAGAGACTAATGAGGTGTTTCTGTGAGGAGGGGCCCTAGCACCTCATGTCAGGAGATCCTGTCAGGAGCACGTGTGCAAACCTGAACTTCTCATCAACCTGAACATGTTTGCTGCATTCCTATTCTTTTGAAATATACGGATGAATATATTTTTCAGATATTTGACCTGAAAAAATAAAGTGAGCTACATGAGTTTTTTTTTTAAAGGGTAATACTATTGGACACATTTTCTTTTTATTATTAAATCAGTGCCAGTCTAGGTAATAATTTTTTTTCAAATACATAGTCAGAAAAATCTCTAAATAACTATTAATAACTTTAATAAATAAATAAATAAATGCTGTTGATGGTAAAGGGAAGAATTGTGTTGTACCCCAACCTATTAACTGACACAGAAGGACTTGCTCTAGGCTTTAAAGTTAGAGGTTTTGTATCTAAGCTTTTGAAAGCAATGAGGAAGACTAATAAACTACAGTTACAGAGAGAGAAAGACAGAGAGAGAGAGAGAGAGAGAGAAAGAGAGAGAGAGAGAGAGGAAGAGAGAGAATATAATTAGGTTATGTGCTCGCTTCTTTATATATGTTTGTGTGTGTGTGTGCACACGTGCATCGTGGCCAGGAGAAGTTGCCCTCTGGGGTCTTCCTCTTCCTCCTTTCCACCTCATTTTTTGAACCTGAAACACACCGATTTGGCTGGATGGTCAGCAAGCTTCGGGGATGCTCTTATGTCCCCCAGTGTGGGGATTACAGGAGAATGTTGCCTTTACAAGAGCTTGAACTCAGGTCCTCCTCGTTGAGTGATGAGCACCTTCTCAACTGAGCCATCACCACTGGGCTTGCTTTCTCTTAGAATCTGAGTGATCCTCTTGTCTTCTGCTTCAGAGACTTGGGGGTGCCTCATCTTGGGGAGTCTCCAGCCGTCAGCTGGATCCTGTTTTATTAGTTCATCTGTTAAGAAAGCCTGTGGGGCGGGTACTGTTTGGGGGGAATTTGTGGAACCTTTAGGAGGAAGCCCATCATTGGGGGTTGTGTTTATAGTCTCATCCCACTTTCTCTTCTCTCTCTGCTCCATGCTGCTCCGTGCTTGGATACCCACTCTCAGCTTCCGGCTTCTGTCACCATACCTGAAGCTGCCATACTTCCCTACCATGATGAACGCTGACCCCTGGAAACATTAAGCCAAGGTAAACTCTTTTTTTTGTTTTGTTTGTTTGTGTTTGTTTGTTTGTTTGTTTGTTTTGAGACAGGGTTGCTCCGAGTAGCCTTGGCTGTCCTAGAACTCACTCTGTAGACCAGGTTGGCCTCAAACTCACAATGGTCTGCCTGCCTCTGTCTCCTGAGTGCTGGGATTAAAGGTGCACACCACCACTGCCCAGTCCAAAATAAACTCCTTCTTTCATGAAAAGTGAGGGAAGAAAGAAAGCCCATAGCAACCACGGGCTGCTGAGAAGGTGCTCTGAAGGGTGCACGTGGGAGCCAGAGAAAGCCATAAAGAGGGCAGCGGGGGCTTTAGTCTTTTATGCCAGAGGTTCCACACAACACTTCAAGTAGAAGTGAAGACAGTTTTTAAGAGAAAAAAAAAAAGCCCTCTCACTTAGGACATAGGCAAAATAGGCTCAAAGCACTGGGTTCATGGGGCGTCTGCTTTCTCATACAAATTATTCAGCCAGCAAAGCATTCTGTAGAGGAGGCAGGAGGCCTTTGAAGTCAGTTGTTTCCTTGGATGGCTTCAGTTTTCCTGGACAGCTGATTTTCACATATCCATCTTCTGGTTCTAACTTGGTCTCCAGTGAGCCAAACAGAAGCTCTACCTCGTTGTTCATTAACCAGGAGGAATGCATATGGGGCTTAAGGGCTTGCAAGAACTCTGCCATTGTAGGGCAGCTGATTTATGGCCCCGTGTTTACAGCTTCAACAAGGTCCAGCTTGTCCAAAGAAGGGGAGGTCGGCCCTCGTGTTCTGATTAACAAAGGCCTGGTAACCCTGCGGTGGCGCACGGAGGGCTGCTTTGTTCTGGAAGAACCGTGAACAGCAAACCTGAGCCCGCAGGTGCAGGCACCAGAGACAGTGCTGCCTCTTTGAGGGCATCTATCCCCAGGTGTGGGCTGAGGGCCTGTTGGTGGCAGATGTACGGCTCTGGGTATAGGTTCCACCTCAGAACTTAGAGAGACACCATTGCTGCCATGGGGGCTCTGCCTGAAGACAGCTGAGCAACCGCCAGTATTCAGTTAACACCGGGGTGACTAAAATTTTGCCAGTGAATTCATTCATACGTTCACCTGTTTATGACAGGGTCTCACTCCGTAGCTCAGACTGCTATCAAACTCTAGATCCTCCCACATCAGCCGTCCAAACACTGAGGCAACAAGCAAACACCCCTGTGCCCACAAAAACTGAAAACAGTTCTCTTCTCTTCTCTTCTCTTCTCTTCTCTTCTCTTCTCTTCTCTTCTCTTCTCTTCTCTTCTCTTCTCTTCTCTTCTCTTCTTCTCTTCTCTTCTCTTCTCTTCTCTTTTCTTTTTCCTCAGGGGGAAAACAAAGTGTGTTTCTCACCAATAGTAGGAGCAAGCCATTTTGACCAGCTCATCAACCTACCCTTCTCATGGGAGCCATAGCCTTCTCACGGTGCCGTATCCCTGACATCTCACCTAGTAAATGTCGAAACCGGTGTTTGCTGATTTCTGAGGATGGCAAGGCTTCTCGTGAGCCTCCCTGGCTCGTTCTGGGTGAAAGTAAACAGTTCATGTAGAAACAGAACCAGGCTTGAGTGGGCCAGCCAACCTGGCTTCCTAGAGGAGGCTGGGCTGGTGGAGGGGTCACTTCAGACTGACTGACCTGGCTCCTTCCTGCTTCTGTTGGGCTTTCCGAAACTAAAGGGGCTTTTGGATCTTTCAGAGGCCGTATCAAGAACTCCTCACTGCTTTCTCGAACCCAGGTTGCTGGAGAGAAGAAGGGCCCTTTTCTTTTTTCCATTTCGATTTTGTATTAGCATCTGTTAATTACATATAATAATGGGCTTCATTATGACATTTTACATGTGTGTAATGTATTCCGATCATACTCCTGCGGCTCCCGTCCTCTTCCCAAGTCTCCGGTTCCCCTTCTACTTTCAAGTCTTTGTGTTGATGTTGGTGGGTTGTCTTTTTGATTTTTTTTTTAATCCAATAAATGTAATCAGGGTTGCTTCCATGAGCATGAGAGAGGACATTTTTTACAGGAGTACCAGCAACCTACATTCTCAGAAAAATCTCTCCTCCTCCTCAGTAACTATTAACTGTCCGGGTCCTCACCTAGGGCGGAGCTTCGTGAGCTCCTCCCCCATGCGTGATGGACTATTGCTCCGCCCTATCTGCTACAGTTATCCAGAGCTGCTGTGAGCATGTGCATTCAACAGACACTTCCGACCTGGAAGACAGAGTTCCCAACTTCACGTCTGGAGAGCTGTGCCTGTGTGTGTGTGTGTGTGTGTGTGTGTGTGTGTGTGTGTGTGTGTGTGCCGCTGTTAACAGGAGATTCGAGACTGGGTCTTTTATCCGGAGCATGCCTGTATTGGCGGACACAGAATTGGAGGCCACAATGTTAAGGACGAAGGTGCAGCATCAGTCCTGTAGTTTCTTGAACCTTTTCAGAGGCCAAACCTAGAATGGCACCAAAAGAGAGGCAGCAAAAGAGATAAGCTGGGCCTGTCTTTGACGGGAAGCCCACTTCTGCAATCCCAGCAATGACCCAGTCCCTCTGGCTCTTCTTCGTAGACGTCGCCTCCCTTCCCAGTACCACTGCACTGGGAATCAGGGTTGCATCTCATGAATTTAGGGACACACAGTCATGTAACAAGTCAAGCCTTTGTGTTTATAAAGAGTGTATGCCATTTTCTAGGGTTGTTTATTAGCATTATCCAAAACGAAATGGCTTCTTTTGCTTTTCAATATTTTTCAATTTTTTGGTTAAAGTATTTAATTAACATTTAATTTAAAAACAATAAGCGTAAGCATAGCACATGCCTTTAATGCCAGCACTCCTGTGTGTTCTAAGGATAGATGACAATGCATTCGCTTCCCTCGTGTGAAATACTCTTTCTAGCTTGTTTATGATCCACCAAGTCCTCTCTTTAAGCAGAAAGCTCCACCCCCACCCCTCCAAACGCACAGAGCAACCAAATGTACAGGTGGCATCCTGGACCACTTCATTGCATCCATAGCCCAACAGTCCTGCCCACCATGGCTCTGTGCACGGGGCACTTCATAGAGTAGTGCTGCACAATTAGGTTAAGGTGAGTGGACTCAGCAGCCTCAGGAACCTGAGGGCCAGAAAGGGCCCACGGCACTGTAAGCATGCCCACATGATGAGGACTCATCCCCCCTCAACTATACATCTCTACCATCACCCCCGCTTTCAGTTAAAAGGCCTGAGCAGTAGGGGAAACTTCTCTGCATGTCCTTAGTTTGTATATGCTCTGTGTGAAAAGTCACTGCTTTGCTTTGCTCCAAGGCTCATCTCTCATACTGTGTGCCCACACTGCCACCCTTGACCCGCTAAGGACTCAGGAAGACGCAGATGGCTATAGAAAGTGCTGTATCCATTCTGTAAACAAACCTATAAAAGAATGAACCCAAGAGGGCAGTGGTGGCACATGCCTTTAATCCCAGCATTTAGGAGGCAGAGGCAGGCAGATCTCTGAATTCAAGGCCAGTCTGATCTACAGAGTGAGTTCCAGGACAGCCAGAGCAACACAGAGAAACCCTGTCTCAGAAAACCAAGAAACCAACCCCTTCTCCTTCCCCCTCTCCCAAGTAAAGAAAAAGAGAATTAATCTGAGCCAAACGAACAAATGAATCTGAACAAAACGAAGCAGGAACCTGAATGGGTCTGAACAACTCAGAGAAATATTCCTGTAGAATACCCAGGAATGAGCAGTGCGCAGGGTCAGCGAGCCAGAGGAAATGCCTGTGGTTCACGCCATACACACACTGCTGTTTCCCTGCAGCACCAGGGCAGCATTGGCTACTCAAAAGTCTAGCATGAACAACTTTTGTTCTAATCTGTGCACTTTCTTTTCAAGCTCAAAGGAGTGAGTTCCTTGATGTTTTTTTGAGTCCCAACTTCTTTGCAAAATAGAGACATTTTAGATGCTCCCCCTCAACACACAACTTGAGAAGGCCTGGATTACAATGCAAATATAAACACTCCCTTTGAAACCAAAGCCAAGCTTGGGAACCTGTGAGGATAGTTTATTTGTCCCAAGCCTATCCTACTCCAACCCTCCTCCCTTCTGATCAGAAGGTGCCAGCGTGACCCTCCGGATCAGGGTGCTCTTCCTGTTCCCTCTTCCCTTCTGCTCCATCCTCTGGGGCTGGGGAATTGCCAACCATCTTCACTAATCATCTGCTGATTTCTAATTGATAAACGTACTAACTTTTCCTCCGTTAGGGCCACAACATCCGCCATGCAAGACATTGTTATAGAAATTAAAGATACAGATGAACAGGAGTTGGGGAGAGGGCTCAGTTTGTAAGAACAGAAGTGCCTGATGCATGAGCATAAAGACCTGCATTACAATCCCCAGTTTTATTTTAGAAAGAAAGAAAGAAAGAAAGAAAGAAAGAAAGAAAGAAAGAAAGAAAGAAAGAAAGAAAGAAACTGTGTCATGGCCCCCCTAACACTAAAGGTGGAGCCATGGTGCACATAGCTTGGCTGGTGCCACCAACAGCTCTCTAATTGGACTTAAGATCCATGAAACAAGAAGGAGACCATGCCTGGTACATGGAAACCTAACAAATACTCAGTGCTAGTGGAGTCTATAAACACTTGTCCTAATATTTGCAGATAAGTGTAGTCTTCATCCCTCGTCAAAGACACTTCTCTTTTGCAGCAGACTGAGACCACTACAGACAAGCAATATGCAGAGCTGTGGAGCCCAGTCCACAAACACTCCCACACCCAAGGCTTGAGAACATTGCAGAAAAGACCTTATCTCAAGGGAATAAAGTGAAGATTGATAGAGCAGGACACACACACACACACACACACACACACACACACACACACAGAGGCACTCCATAGACAAAGAAATGATGAACTACTTACTACAAAGGTTGCCTGGATCGGTTGCCTGGCTCAGTTGCCCACCCCATATTAAGGGATGTGTATATATACACTAACTCCATTTTGTATTGTGTGTACAGAATCAGCTCTGCTTCCTTGGAAGATGCTGGACTCTCATCTTTAAATGTCTTATTCCATGTACATCCCAGAAGGGGGATGGGAGGTGCAAGAACAATGGTCGTGATGGGGAAACCATTAAGGGAAATGAGATCAGTTACCGCACACCCAGATCACAGCTCTGCAGAAGCAACCAGGGACAGGAATTAAGATGATGTGCTTCTTAAGTCTCTTAAGTACAAGTCTTTGAAACCCACTATCTTCCAAAAACATCATAATGATCTTACAATCATGACTTCAAACAGTCTTAATGAAACCCACAGAGAAAGGCATGCACAACTTCTTGAGGCAAGGGAAGAGATTCATCTAGAAAATTAATAGAAAGTGCCTGATGCATGAGCAAGACCCTACACGCAGCCGTCCTGTTGCTACAATAAATTACGACACTGTCGAAGGCCTTTTATAAAATTAGATACCTCAGTAGCAAGAAAGAAATGAAGCCCTGTCTCACTTATCAGAAGGATCAGTGGTAACTGAAATAATTCTATACTGAGAAAGAATTAGATTCTAACCTTTCAAAAAAAAATGTCATTCTAAATGAAAAAGCCCACTGGAGCCTCTGCTTCATGCTGGAGCCTGTGCCTGCCTGGGAGATGTGTGCAGATGATAGGCACCTTGCCTGCCTGTTCCTGCAAATGCTAAGGGGGTGATGTCTTCCTTACCCACCTGCTTGTCTCCTGTGCAGGATGGATGACAGCTAATCGCCAGCAGCTCAGAACAAGGAGCAGCCTAGCTGGTTGGAACTAGTTTAAAATGACACGGGTAGCCTCCTTATCACATATCTTGGTGGGTTTGTGCCTCCGTGCACAGATACCTGAGGAGAAGTAGCTGGTATAATTTAAATACTCAGCCCCTTCCTTAAGTGTATCATCCACTTCCATCTAATTAAATTCCAGAGATTTCTGTCCCGACACCCCTCCCCCATGCCACTGGGCCTCAGGTCCACTGGCTCACTGGAATTTGGCTTAGGTGCCAGACTTGCCTGGACTAGAACAACTGAGCCCTCTTAGATTCCTTGATGACTGATACTCTTTCTTCTCTCTCAAAGGAGGGCTTACTTAATCTGCCTTCCTCGTTTGCTCTATTGGCTGGCAGGATGTACTTGACAGTGGGGCCCACAGCACAGCCTAGGGCAGGTATGGACCACTCCTGCATTAATGGCTTTTATGCCTTCTCTCAAGAAACATCCAGAAAGTCTTCTTCTGCCTCTTGACACAGCTCTCTGGCTGCAAAATGACAGTCGAGGGGATCCAGGTGCAGGAAGGGCAGGCAGGAAGACAGACGATCAACTAAAAGAGAGCCCGGAGGCTGCCAGGGCAACTTTTCCATCTGAGAATGAAGAATCAGGGCGGAGAGAGCTTGTAGTGGGTGACCAGGTCAGAGAGGGTTTACAATGGCCCATCTAATTGTACCACTCCCCTGCTGGCATCCCTCTGTGCTTCCCAAGCCCTGACAATGCTCTTGGAATGATGATCAGCATNTTGTCTTAATTGACTGTCACATCCATGTTCCATTCGGTGCTGTGGACCTCCAGATCCAGGCTTGTGCTGGGTGACAGACACCTTGCTCTCTGATCACCAGTGACTAGAAGCCAGGGAAGCCCACTTGCCTAGGGATTGTTTTTGATAGTTATTGGATTTCATGACAAGGAAGAAAAGACAAACGCCCTCACTGTGCAACCTCCCAGGACTGCAAATCCTCCCACTTGTCTGAAACTCAATTTCCTTGAGAATAAAAAAAGCACAGGCCACACCAGCCCCACAGGCGTCATTTCAAGTACACTTGAGGGTCCCAGGTGACTGTCCTGAGCCCCGGGCCTCCCTAATAATGATAACAGCACTAGAGAACCCAGTTTTATCTATAAATTTGGCTATGCCTAATAGACAAGAGGCTAAAAGATCAGATCCTGAGCCTCCCAGCTGGCCTGGGAGCACACAGTGATTCCAGAGCGGAGGGATTGAAGTTCTCTGCTGGGCTAAAGTTAGCAAGTCTTTAGAAATCTTTTTTTTTAATCCATTTTTTTCCAAAATTGGTTTAAAAAAAATCAAGACTTTTCATAATTGTTTCTGCCTGATTCCAAAGTGTGTGGTAGGCCAGTCAGTGACTGAGATGGTGTGATTATCAGCTTGATAGAGTAGGGCATGAGTAATGACAGCTTTGCTTTTGTTTGTGATGCCAGATACGGATTAAGAGACGGGGCCTCAAGGGAACCAGCTCTAGTGCAGCCCTACTGCCTGCACACCTAAGGGAACCTGGCTCTGGTGCAGTCCTACTGTCTGCACTCCTAAGGGAACCTGGCTCTGGTGCAGCCCTACTGTCTACACACCTAAGGGAACCTGGCTCTGGTGCAACCCTCCTGTCTGCACACCTAAGGGAACCTGACCCTGGTGCAGCCCTACTGTCTGCACACCTAAGGGAACCTGACTCTGGTGCAGCCCTACTGTCTGCACACCTAAGGAAACCAGCTCAGGTGTAGCCCCACTTCTGCTCACCATATTAACCAAGGAACATAGATTCTCTCTGGCCCTCAGCAGCCCATGGAAAAAGCCTGGCCCTGGGTCTGCTTTCACCTGCTCTTCCCTTAGGATGATCTGTGAAATATGGGAGCCATAGGATGAATATGTTCCCAATTCCTAGCTCTTTCTCTGGGTGAGGTGCATTTTGGGAGAGCCAGGAGGCACCACCCAGCTAGACCCCCAGTTGCAACAACCCTTTTTTGTTTTTGTGGTTCTGAAATGGGGCTTGCTATGTTGCCCCGGCTGGCCTCCAATTCCTAGCCTTAGGTGGCCCTTCTTTCTCGGTGTCCTAAATAGGCGAGGCTCTAGAAGCTCACCTCTGCCTGGTTTGATTGTTATTGCTTCCAGTTTTCTCTCAGTGAACTCTGGTGCAGCTGGCATTGTAATTAAAGTCTCCCTGTGTGTCTCTACTTTTCAGTTAAGTCTCAAAATATTTCTCTCCTTCAAAACCGTCCTCAGACTACCTATTGTCTCCTTTTTGATAAACAGCACTTTCAGGGCTCCAACTATGGTTCAGAGATTACTAACTAACTAACTAACTAACTAACTAACTAACTAACTAACTATCTAACAAATCCAAACTTTCCTAACATCAACAGCATCCTCCTGGGTTCAATCCCCAGGAACACCATGAATACCACATGGTCACCACCCCCTACCTCCTGCACCCCCTCGGCCCCTCACCCCTATCCCCCTATTTCCCACACCCCACCTATCCCACCCCTGCCAAATAGCAGGGATAGTGTGACCCCAGATTCCCACACAGGTGACTGCAGAAGCTCTGGGCTGTAAAACCTGCCCCCTCTGTAGCTTTTAGATTTCTTTGAGATTATGTCAAACAAACCAATGTCACAACCTCAAGATATTCTTCATTCCATTCCCATCTCTAGTTTCCATGCATCCATAGAATCTTCTCCTTCCCTAAAGCTAGCAACAGAATGGCAGGTGGCCTTGGCACACTGAGGCTGGGTGTCCCAAGAGGTAGGCATGTGGTTTTGAAATCACATCTCAGGGACACGAGACTGTCAAATCTCTCTTAACTCATGTTGTACCACATTCATGCATATGTGTGCTTACCGTTTATTTCTATTGCTCTCCTTTAGTAGATGGTAAATTCCTTTGAGAGCAGAGCAGAGGCCATGCGGTGTCCTTGTATGCCAAGTTCTTGGCATAACAGCCCCTAAAGCAAGAAGTCAGTGAATGATTCTTAGACTGCACATAGTGGCGCATTTCTATAATTCCAGCACTATTCTCAACTACACAGACAGTTCTAGGCCATCCCAGTCTACTCTGAGGTCCTGTCTCAAAAATAAATAAATAAATAAATAAATAAATAAATAACATTTAAATGAAAAAGAAAATGATTCTTGAATGAAGATTTCAATTGAGCAGGTATATACATTCATCTCATAGAAGTCCAGCTTATGTGTATGTCCACATGTGAAGAGAGTCATCTGTCTGTCTATCTGTCTGTCTGTACTGCTCTATTCCTCACCACAACCAATGCAAGAAAAAATACTGATCAGTGTCTTGTCCTCCAGCTGGGTGGATCTTGCTCCATGCAAGGGGCATTCGTTTAAACAAGGTCTCATGCAGTCTTGGTTAAGCTCGAGTTTGCTTTAGTTCAAGGACGATCTTGAACTTCTGCTCTGCCTCCACTGCCCAAGTGATGGGCCTACAAATGCATGCATCAAACCCAGTTATTACACTACTGTGGACTCAACCCAGGGCTCTATGTGTTCGAGACATTCTATCAATGGCACTATGTCCCCAACACTATAGGNGAATTTTGGAAAGACATTCTCTGTAATCCAAAATTTTCTACATTGACTCCAATTTTAATGTACAGGAAGGATCTGTTATTTAATACCCCCTTCACATATCCTCGTGCACAGTGAATAAACATTCTTAGTCATGTGCTTATCATTGATATATAATACTTTTAATAATCATCTCTATAAAATAATCAGGTCTGCTTAAAAATGGACTGTGCCTCCCTACTCCTGGACAACCCAAAAATGGACTGTGCCTCCCTACTCCTGGACAACCCAAAAATGGACTGTGCCTCCCTGCTCCTGGACAACCCACAAACTTTTCTTAGTAAGTATTTGTTTCCCTTGCTGATTGATGGGGAGTAGGGGTACCAGAGTGGACACAGTCTAGGATTACCATATCTCAGAGAATGCAGACCACAAGGCAGAAATATAACAACCTACTGGGCAATCACCTCTGTAAGGACAATCAGTCAGGACAAAGAGTAGCCTGCCACTCTGCGCACCCCCACAGTAGAGCTGTGGGCAGGCAACCTGTCTCTAGGATACAGAATGTCCGTCCCTTCCACCCATGTAATTCATTCTCTATGCTGAAGTCACTCCCCAGTGTTAATTCCCACTACTCTTTCCATCACACACCCTCTGGTCCTCAGAGGGCCCAGCCAGGGGCAGGGCCTTGGTGACAGGCGATTGTGCAGCTCCATGCATTCATAATTCAAAATAAACCCATCAAAACATTTGCTCTTACTTTTAACCCCATTGTGCCCTGAGTGGAAATGTTGAGACTCACAGCAGAGACGATGAATACGGCAGACAAAAGTTTTCCCACAACCCACAGCCCCTTAAACAATCTAATCCCATTCAAGAGATTTACGCCTGACCTGGGGGACTGCATTGGGGAGCTGGGTTCCTGCGGGTGGCCCCTCCCTTCGTCACCAGGCTTTCTAGAGACCAGCTGCCTGTTGCCATAGTGATTTGGTTATAGAAGGGCAATGCACCTAACCTGGGTGCTTTTTTCCCCCTCCACATGCTTATTAAAAGAAAGGAGAAAGTTTCCATTAAACTCTGGGCTGATTACATTTGGGAACTTAATAACGTTTGGATTCAAAGAACTCCCATTGAACTGACCCCGGCAGGGCTCCGAGTTCACCAGGGGAACAAACACTCCCGACTAGGCTTGGCATCTTAACCCTATTTAACATTTTAATTAAGAAGGGAAAATTTGGTGTCATTTGCTTTTCTGCTGTCTCCAAGAGCGGCAGGGGACTCGCTTGAGAATTCCCCCAAGAGTAGGCCGGAAAGAAATACATTAGCTAATTAGAGATGATGTGGACGTTGCTTGGCCATTTTGTTGGCCAACTTTCCTGTTGCCCTCTCTTTCTAGATAGATTCTTTAGATGGGGGGGGGGAGCATAAATTTAGCTTCTTTTCCTTCATCTTTAAAAAAAAAATCCTGTTAATTGAGAATAGGGTTGTTGCCTGCGTCTTTTTCCTCCACACGGCCGGCCGGCCAGAGCAAGGCGAGGCATAGGAAGCCAGCCTCCTCCTGGGAGATGCCCAGATCTTAGAAACTTTAGAGAGCTTGTCCTCAGACCCTCATTTCATAACCATCAAAACTCATGGTTTCTTTAGCATTTCTCTTTTTAGCCAGGCAGGCACCACAGGGCTGATCCTTAGGATGACCCAGTTAAGGAGAAATCACTATCTTCCTGGGTTTGCAAATGAGCTTGTGAGGGAATTTAAAACAGTCCAAGAGAGGGACACGTGAGCTCAGGGGACCCCGGAGGTGTCTGGTGGGTCCCGGCTACATTCAGCCAGGCTACTGGGTTAGTAGAAATACTGATTTCACGAGAGGGCGGAAGAGGGTTTTATTGTACTTCCAACCCCAAATCCCAACAGGCAGAGGTTTCTCTGTTTTATTTTGCTTTGTTGAAGGACTCCACCATATTTCCTATTCATCCCTCCGTCCTGTCTCGGTGCTGAACCTAGGGCCCCCCTCCTGCCCCGTTTAACCTGCTGTCTCCTTTAGGAGGGGCTGCAGAGAAGGCTCCGTGTCAGAACCCCTCGTCTCTGGACCTACAAGGGATGGACAGTAACTGAAGTCTGTGTTAATTGCATTACGACTGCGGCTGGGCATCTTCTCTAATGAAATGGTGGCTTTCTCCATGGCAACGGCGATTAGTACAAGCAGAATGGTGGGTCGTCCCCAGCCTGGCTGCCTGGGAAGTGACTACCACTTCACAGAACAATTCAGTCCAGAAAGACGTTTACTGTGCACAGTTTGCCTAAGCTGACTGCTCAGGCTGCATTCCCCAAAGCCCTATTCTCTCCCTCCCAGCTGGAGCGAGTCACAGACATGTGACCCTGGGTTGGGGGGTGGGACAAAGCTGGCTAGAGCTGAGGTCCAGGGACAGAGAAGAAAGCTTTACTCCTGTATAGGGGAGTGGGGAAGCAACCCCTCAGTATTTGCAGCTTGCTTCGGTTAAGTCAGCTCCAAAGAAACCCCATGCTTCCTAATTAGTTTATAAAATGCACCCCGCCTCCCGCGCACACCCCGAGATGGCTGAGAGGAGCAGGTAGACCCCTTTCCATCTGTGACTATCTTTATGTTTTATACGTTGTAGAGTGAGTAGTTTTCAAAGTTGGAGGGAAGAGAAATGGCGCTCTGAATGGAAGCAGAGAGAGTTGGGGAATCCTGGTTCTGCCGGGTATAAAGGCTGGAACAGAACGCAGGAGGCAGCATTGTGGCTTCTCTAGGAGGTGGCATCCTGGGCTCCCCATCACCACCAAGGTGAGCAAAGCATAAAAGCACATGCTCCCTCGGTGCTGAGCACACAGCAGGTGGAGCGCCTCGCCCGCCCGGGCTACACCCATCAGAAGGCCCCTCAAGGTTGTCCCTCAGAAGCTGCAGTGAAGGATTTCAGTTGTGGTTATCAAAAACAAAATGAAAACGAAAGCCTGAAACAGAGTGTGATGGCAAACCTAGATTCAGAATTACACGCAGCCAAGCTACGTTCTCCGCCTATCATAGAATCTTCTGCCATCTTCCTGATCTGAGCTCTGGAGGCTGAAGACTTGGACGTGAATGCTGCTCCGGGCCACTCAGTTGAGTGTCTACCACCAAGGGACCAAATCTCTCCAGGCCTTAGTTTCCCACTTGAAACAAGAGCACCTTCCTCTTTTGACCATTGAAAAGAGGAAGGAGAGCGCTTACAGGTGTTCTGTGGCCTGAGGAGATGGCTCGGTTGGTGAGGTGTCCAGCCATGCAAACATGAAAACCTGGGTTCAGATGCGCAGAACGCACCTAAGAAGCTGAGTGTGGAGGTGTGACCTTGTAACCGCTGTATTAGGGGCTCAGAAGGTGGTGGATCCTTGCATCTCCTTACCTAGGCAGGCTGGCAGAATCCAGACCATCCAAGTCAGCACATAGCCTTTAAGAAAGACACCTGATGTCATATACACAGGCAGTCTCATTTGGATGCACACACACCCCCACACACTAACATCTGCACACACACACACACACACACCCCACACACACACAGCTCAAACAGTTACTATTATCACACAGAATAGTGCTCTGTTAAATTTGCACAGCATTTAAGGACACAAAGTGGGGTCCCACTGCAATCCTAACAGCTTTCCTTATGCCCCAGAGAGGGAAGGCAAAGCTCCCTTCCCTAAGCACTGCAGGCCAAACAGAAAAGGTGCTTCTGGTTAGGAATGCAACCAAGACAGGCTAGGGAGGGAGGGAGGGAGCTCGATTGTTAAAGTGGACCGGGGTACAGAACATCTTCTGGATTGTGTGGCAGCCTGCCTGTAATGCCAGCTTCCAAAAGCAGAACAGAGGACCCTGGAGCAAGTAGGCAGGCGAGACTGGTCACATCACCGAGGTCTAGGTTTAATGAGAGAACTTACCTCAAAGGAATGAGAACTTACCTCAAAAGAAGAGAAATTGAGGCTCATTCCTGACACCAGTCTGTGTTCTCAGAATAAATAATCACACATGTACATGCATATTCATACCGACACACAGGTGCGGGGTGTGTGTCCACACATGCAAACACACATACAACACAAACACATAAAAAGAAGAAAAAGAAAGCTCAAAGATATCCAAGCTCTAAAATGAAGTCTTGATGACCAGGATACGTAGGGCAGTGGTTCTCAACCTGTGGGTCAGTGAATGACCCTTTTACAGAGGTCACCTAAGATCATTGGAAAACACAGATGTTTATATTACGATTCATAACAGTAGCAAAATTTCAGTGATGAAGTAGTAGTGAAAGAATTTTGTGGTTTGGGGTCACCACAACATGTGAAAGTGGTTTAAAGGGTGGAAGCACTGGGAAGTTTGAGAACGTAGGATCTGAGAACGGTAGAAAGACCCTGAGCGGCTATCCACCCAGGAGCGCATAGTTCAAAGCAGGGCCAAGAGCAAGGATGGCTGCTTCTGGCCTGAGCAGACCAGGCAAACTTCCCAGGATGCTCGCTTCTGTTTTCATTAATGAAGCTGAAAAGATAGCACACTTAAAAGGACTTAAATGCTTGGATTTTCTGTGGAAAATAAAGATGCTATTTATACTGGCATAAAGTATAATTTTTCACACTTTCAAAAGTGCTGGAAGAAAACTGGATGAAGGCCATGAATCAAAATATTTATAGTGCCGAGAAATTGGTGTGCTACTGTGATTTGTTTTCTTTTTTAGAAAATAACTCATTTATATTATTGTTATGTTAGAAATACTATTATCCAGACTTTTCAACCCTAAGAGAAGACTCCAAGTACTAAATAATACATAAATCTGTTAAGTAAAGAGTCTTATAATTATGCTCTGTGTGCAGGCCTATTATCTGGGTATTTAATGTGAAGTTGTAACATCTCTATAGAAGCAAGGACAAATTACTGAAGTGCCCCACTAAGCAGACACACTCTCTAAGCTGCCGTCTGCACCTTCAGAGTAAGGGACTCAAGACTGAGCCAAGAACCAACCATGTCAGCTACACCCAGGTGCTTGCTAGATGAAAAGATATATTGGAATCTTGTCATTCTAACAAGCACATAGGTGAGCAACTGCACACACACGACATACATACACACATGTGTACACATAAATAAAATTTTTAAAATTAAGAGAGTAGAGAAGGCGGGTGTCCTTTCCTTAACCGCAAAACACAGATGTTTCATACAGCACTTCATGTTGCCTACCAGTGGCCACCTAGCTGCAAGGGAGTCTAGGAAATAGTCATTCACTAAGTGACATCCTGTCTTTTAGCTTATTTTGATTCTTCAGAGCATGTGCTTCAATAAGAATAGTAATTGACATAGTAATGGTTATTTCTGGTGGCCCAATGGAGTAATTCTCTTACATGGCAATGCCCCCAAAATAGTGGGCCTCAGATACTGAGAGGAAAAGGAGGCTATGGTGCATGGCCTTTATCAGTGATGTTCTGCAGTGAGGCTTGCAAAAGGCACTGGACCATCAAAACACTGTAAATGAGCAGTTGTCCATATACCTTCAACTGAGAAATGTCATCCAGTGACTCTGAAAAACTAATTACTCAAAGTTATATATGCAAGTGGATTAAGGGTATAACTTCTTCATTGAAACAGTGGTCCCAGATACTTCACACATGTAAGCCTGGATGTGTACCCCCACACACACACACCCCTGAAGTTGACAATGGCTGAAGTTCTCAACTTCATTGATTGAAAGAGTTCTCACAGAGCTCCATGACAGCCTCCCCAAGGACTCCATGAATGTCAAGGCCCATGTCCACACGTTACTAGAGGGCCTTAGAGAACTACACAGCCTGCAGAATTTCCCAGAGCCATATCCCCATTGGGATCATTCTTTTATAGGTTTGTTTACAGAATGGATACAGCGCTTTCTATAGCCACCTGCATCTTCCTGAGTCCTTAGCGGGTCAAGGGTGGCAGTGTGGGCACACAGTATGAGAGATGAGCCTTGGAGCAAAGCAAAGCAGCAGCTTTCACACAGAGCATATATAAACTAAGAACACGCAGAGAAGTTTCCCCTACTGCTCAGGCCTTTTAACTAAAAGCGGGGGTGATGGTAGAGATGAATACTTGAGATCGGATGATGGTGGCTCATGTTTGTAATATCAGCATTTAGGAGGTTGAGATAGGTTTATGGCCATGAGCTTGGGGCCACCCTGATCTATATAGTGAGTTCCAGGCTCAGTCATTAAAGGCTAGGCTCATAACCAAATGGATTAAAATTCATCAAATATGTTTAAGTACATGGGTTCATGATCATTTACATATAGACGTGTGTGTGTGTGTGTGTGTGTGTGTGTGTGTGTGTGTGTTATCACACATGCCTAAATGGTCACTTTTAGAGAATGAGAAATAAGCTTGTTACGTAAAAATTATTTTATATAAAGAAGGAAATATCTTTTATTTCTTAACTGCTCTGACCCTAAAGGACACACAAGCAGAACACATGAGTGTGCCTTTGGAATCATTCTGACCAATAAGTGATAACATTAAAATATTATCGTTTTGCTATACGTAAGCCCCAGTGAATGAATGGACCGGCTTAGAGTATTCTCTTACATCACAGAATCAGAGCATCTCCTGTAACCCAATAAAAAAAAGATGGGACCTAAGTCCAACCAAAGCCTCTGGGTCCACAGAGCAGAGGGACAAGACAAGGTATCACACACAGGGGATTCACAAAAACTGTGATTTGGCAGAAACTCTAGAGATTAAGTCAACTGTTTTTCTTCAACAGATAGATGCTGGAAAAATATTAAAATAAAAAAGAAGAGGAAGGAAAAAAAAAAAGGAAAAGACGGCTAGGGAGCAGACAAGGAAGCAAAAGGACATCCAGATGGGGAAGGCGTTGGCAGGTGTGATTACCAGGAAAGTCAGAGTAATGGTTCCTCTGGGTTAGGGAAAAAGGCATTGTGGCCGAGACAGGTGGGTTCCCAGGGTAGCTGACAGAGTTCTCGCACTTGACCCGCACAGGCTTAGAGAGGTAAGCAGGTGTTTGCTGCTGCTGCTGCTGCTGCTGCTGCTGCTGCTGCTGCTTCGTGCACACATGCATGGAAGTCAGAGGCTAACACTGGGTGTCTTTCTCAAAATCTCCCTACCTTATTTTTTGAGACAAGGTCTCTCTTGCTGATTTAGCTGAACTGGCTGGCCAGGAAGCCCCAGGGATCCTCCTGTTCCTGCATCCCTAAAATTGGCTTGCATAACGAATGTGGGGGGGGGGGATCTGAACACAGACCTGCTTCATGTTTGTGTGACAAGCACTTTACCGAGCCATCTCCTCAGCCCTACACCTTTTAAAAGATGTTCTTTCTAAATGGCTTCCTCATACGGGAAGGTCATGTCAGAGTGCCCCAAGTGTCAGCCCCTGGATGTGCTACCCTTGGAAAAGACACAAAATTGACCACATCCAAATCATATCAAGAAGAGATCTTTATAACTGTCAGCTTCTTTGGTTGAAAAATGTGAAATTGTGGAGAGGGCTGATCGCTTACTTGGTGGTTAAAACTGAACCCTACATGCTGACTAAATGCACACAATGCCCCTGACCTGAAGTAAGAGATCTAGGAGACAGTATTAGAGAAACAGAGGAAGTTGGGTGCCCTTGGATAATACACGATGCCCATATTTCATTCCTACAAGACACAAAGTGCATCTTTGTACTCATCTTGTAATTTCCCCCAATTCTTGAAATTATGTCCAAGTGCAAGATTGCAAAAGGGATCTGGAATCTGAGAGGCAGGCATGGCTGCTCATAGAGCCAAGTACTCCCTCCCTGTGTGGCAACTGAGCTCTGCCTGCTCCCCACAGCGGGTCAGCCAAGGACAGCACGGGTCACCCTCTTTCCTACGGGCAGTGCAGAGCTGTGATTTAGGGGGAGGAGGGTGTCCCCGTAGTTTGGGAAGAAGAGGTTCCTGTGCGTCCATAGTGAGAAGTGGCACCGAAGGTCAGCCGTCAGCACTGTCTTAGGCCCAAGGCCTTGTGACTTTTATTAGCAAGCAAAGTAACACTAATCAGGAAAAAAAACAAAAAACCAAAAACCTAACTACTCCGTATAGTTTCATCTTTATTTTTACAGCATTTGTTGGAGCCACAGAGTCTGGAAGAGTGGGCCATTTGGGGAATTTTGTATTTATGAAAATGGCCCGGACACTCATTACTGCATCTCTCTCTGAAATGGACTGGGAATTGTTGTGATAAACTGGCAGAGGCACTGTCCAGGCTCCTGGAACTAGTTGGAACTGGTCTCCAATGGACTGCTGACATTTACCTTCCAGAGAGTCTCTGTTCTCAGCCTTCACATGTCCTCTTAGTCACACTAAGGTCAGAATAACATCACAGTTAGATTTGTCTAAAAGCATCTCCAAAATTATTATGAGACTACTACATAGAATCAAAGTCATCATTTTTTATTGGAAAAACAGTTTCAGCCCTTAGAGTTTATCCCCCTTCTATGTGCAGGCCACATCTTCCATGTTAACTTTTGTCACTCACACACACACACACACACACACACACACACACACACACACACACACACACACACAGGTGAAACTCCTCTATTCCCCAAATACGACATCTAAAATGCTCTAGAATCCAACTTTTTGAGTGCTGGCGGATCCCACACTTGGCCTCAAGTGATGGGTCTCAGACAAAAGGAAAGCAGGATGAAAGCATAAATAAAGAAAAGGTGAATGTCTCAGATCATCTTTAGGCTGTGGGAATGGGGCATACATCAGACATAAATGAATCCTGCCTTTACAGCAGAGTCTTTCCCTAGGACACCATGCATGCATATATGTATGTGTGTCTATGAATTCAAATATCTAAAAACAACAGAAACATTCCCATCTCAGACATAGAAGAGAGCAGATAAGGAACCTGAACTGAAATTTATCATCTTTACAAAAGAGTGAAAGAGACAATTCAGGCAGCATGGTACAGACTTGGAGTCACTTAAATTGTGATAAATAGTATGTGATATAAAATTTGCCATGGCAACCAGCTTTAAGCACACAGCCCAGTTGTGCTCAATGCATCTGAATTCTTACATCAACCCTGTCCAGAATTCTTTCTTCATCTTGCAGCTCTGAGCCCCTGTACCTAGTGAACAATAGTTCAAGTGGACCACTGTGCTCCCCTCTTGCTAGGGACCCTAGGCAGCTCAGAAAGGTCTAGGTACTTTGTCACATGTCTGGTGCATTTCGCTCACCATAATGTCCACGGGGGAACGCTCATTGTATAATTCTTCAGAATGCCTTTCTTGTCAAGACTGCATAAGATGCCCTGCATAGATGGATACACCACAATGGCTCACCCATCTGTCATGGACGCGTCCACAGTTACTCCCTGGCTATCGAGAACAGTACTGTCCTGAACATATGATTCTTCCAGATGCTTCTTTGATTCTTCTGCTCATTTTCACAGTAGAGTTTCCTGGCCTCATGGTAATTCCTCTTCTAACTTTGTGAGGAATAGCCAGCCAGCATGTTCCACAGGATCTACACTATTCCCCACACCTATCTGTAGTGCACAGCTTCCTTAAAAAAAAACTATTTTCTGGTTGGTTGGTTGTTGTTGTTGTTGTTGTTGTTGTTGTTGTTGAGGTTTAAAATTTTTTTTTGAGACAGGGTTTCTCTGTGTAGCCCTGGCTGTCCTGGAACTCACTCTGTAGACCAAGCTGGCCTCGAACTCAGAAATCCACCTGCCTCTGCCTCCCAAGTGCTGGGATTAAAGGCATGTGCCACCACTGCCTGGCTGAGGTTTAAATTTTAAGTTTAGCATCTACATATATGGTAAAAATCAATGAAAGAAATATCTAGAGCTAATGAACACTCAAGGAGGGTATGACCTCACCAAATCTTAAAGGAAGGCAATCCTTGTGCTATTATACTACAACATGTCTACTGTAGTAGAGAGGAGACACTGGTCCTTACGAGACTCAGTGAGCCCATTTTAGTCTCTGATTTGAGAGGTCAACGCCAGGCAAGCTTAAGCAGTGGGGGGAGGGGGGGATTAAAACTAGGGCTTACAGCAACAGCTCAAGGGGTAACATGCAGACCTGAATTTGAATCTCTAGAACACTGGTAAAGCTGGACCAGACAGGACATGAGTGTAATTCCAGTGCTCCTATGGCAAGATGAGAGGCAGAGACAAGAGAATTTCCAGAAACTCAAGGGCCAAGGGATTCTGGCTCAAATCAAAGGTGGAAGGTGAGGGCTGACAGTCAAAGTTGTCCTCCAACCTCCACAGTTGTGCCCCCCTCTTCATACCCGCAAAAATGACTTAGAAAGAAAGTATGGAAAGCAAAGCTCAATGTGGTTCCATATGCCTGTGATCCCAACACTTAGAAGGTGGAAACAGTAGGATTTCAGATTCCAGGTAACACAGTCTACTAGTGAGACACTGTATCAAACAAATAAGGAAGTGAGATAGGGCTACATTGTTTCCAGATGATGGGGGGAAAGTTACCTGGCTTGTTGACTCTGGTGGTGGGCTCCATTTCTCTTCCCTTTCCCCTCCCTCCCTTGTTTCCCTAGTCCATCTTCTCCTTCCTTTTTGTCCTTCCATTTTTGTGCATGTATGATGTATATGCATGTATGTGTGGGAGTCAGAAGACAACCTTGGGTATAAGTTCTCCTCTTCCATCTTGCTTGAGACAGTCTAGTTGGCCCATGGACCGTTGGGGATTATCTTGCCTCTGTCTCCCATCTTAGCACAAGAGTTCTGGGATTGTAGATGTGAGCTGCCACGCCGAGCTTCCATGGCAATCCCTTTCCCCACTGAGCCATCTCCACAGCACTGTCTTGTGACTTTTGGGACAGGGTCTCACTCTGTAACTCAGACAAATTCACCATACTTCTGCCTCAGTCCTCCCAAGGGCTGGGATTATAACCACGGTTGCTTGAATGCTCCATTCTCATCCTGGAGAGCGAGTCTTCTCCTTTTGGGCATGGGAGATCATGGCAGCTCCTCGGGGTCCATCAAGACTGACTGCCTCAATGGTTCTCAGCCACCATTTGCTTACATCTGTGGTTCTGTACACACTGACCCTCTATGTGCATTTCCCCTCCATAGCAGCTAAAGCACACTGCTCCCTGTACATGCCCAGGGCTTTTGCCTCCAAGCAGGGCTGGGCCTCCATTCCTTCTGCCAGGGTTGCCCAGTCCACTTTCATCTCTAAAATTAACTTCAGGTCCAAGAGCTCCTCTCCTGGGATCCCTCTATACTTTCTTGAGGATACAAAGGATCTTACTTGTACTCTTAAGAGTAAGTTTGCATTCCATCTCATGGTCTTGAGTTCATCCTCTGAGACCTGGACCTTCTAAAGAGCAGTCATGGTGGCCACTACTTCCCTGCATTTTTCCAGTGACTCCTGGTATTGATGAACTCATTGTTTCAGGCACTCAGCACATGTTTTTTTGACACTACTTCAACAAGGCCCTTCCAGGTCACCCTATTCAAAGTGTCCTTGGTGCTACAAGCACCATCTAGCAGTCTTGTTTATGTATCCCTTCACTGTAAACGGTTTGAGTTCCCCTAGCATGTAACACTAATCTGTCTTGCTTACACCAGTGGCAAGGACGGTATCTGGCAGGACAGATGCTCAGACAGTTGTTGGGTGAATGGGTCAATAAGGAAATGAATGCCAGCTGGGCATGGTGATATGCATCTGTCACCACCAGCTAATGGGGAAGCTAATTTGGGAGTATGTCTTGAGCTTCTGAGTCTTGAGACAAGCCTGGTCCATGTAGCAAGACTCCATCGCAAATCAGTAATAAAAATGTTAAAACATAAAAAAGAGGGAACAGATATAAATAAACAAGTAGATATACTAAGTTTTTTTTAAAGAAATGGATGAATAGAATTGGCATTTGTACTTATCTCTTTGCACAGTGCTTATGAATAACAAGCAGGTTGAACACCCCGGGGCCCCTAGGAGAGGCATCAGTCTGCATCAGAAAGATGTATTGGATTAGTGTTAGCTCTGTCTGTCCAGCATGGGCCCTGGGACCACATCCTTCTTGCAGAACAATTGGAAATAACATGCATCTCTACTGGACAATGTGGACTCCTCTCTGTGCCCAAACTCTGAAATGAAATAAATAGTGCATCTTAGGCCTGCTCTTGAATGTCTCAGTAGCATGCAAGAAAAGTGGCATTCCTGTAAAAATTGCAGAGGCTATGGAACTTTAGGGCAAGTTAATCAACTCAGTAATGAAACCACCAGCTACTG
Organism: Mus minutoides; assembly: GCA_902729485.2. Lineage (NCBI taxonomy): Eukaryota > Metazoa > Chordata > Mammalia > Rodentia > Muridae > Mus > Mus minutoides. The sequence continues at coordinate 1,091,108 of LR749802.1, read as the reverse complement.
TTTAGCTGGATTTCAACAGCACCCTGTCCCAGAAGTTATCAAGGAATAGCAGGGCATGAGAAATTCCAAGGGAAAGTGGAACCGGATGAAAACCTCTCAGCAGGTTTGAAGCTGTCTTCTGCATTTGTGGGGGTGGACTGGCAAGGTTTCTCTCCCTCCCTTCCTCTTTCCCTCCCTCTCTCCTTCCCTCCCTCCCTCCTTCCCTCAAGATCCCCAATAGATGTCAGTGGCCTTTTCTCAGGGTGAAGTGTGGTCCACAAGAGCTCCAATAGCTTTGACGTCACCGCTAGAATATCTTGGCTTTCATGAACATGAACTTACGAAGAAAAATTTAAATTAGGTGGAGAGTATGCTGATCCCTTTTAAGCATGTTTTGTTGTTGTTGTTGTTGTTGTTGTTGGTGGTGGTGGTGGTGGTGGTGGTGGTGGTGGTGGTGGTGGTGGTGGAAGTATATGAAGACCAAACCTAAAACAGGCCTGCTCACAAGTACTGATTTCCACACTCATTAGGCCAGGAATTTATTATGCAAAGCAATTGTTCTACCAAGAGCCAAATGCCCTCCTCACATGTATCCTTCCCTGCTCAGGGGTTTGTCCTACCTTTGTTTGTAGGAGTGAGCTTGAATTTGGTCCCTTCCCTTGCTGTCATCTAGACAAGCAGATGAACATGAAGGTCCCTTAGCACGTATGTTGCCTGCATACCTACTGACCTCCCACTCGCCTATCTGTCTACTGGGTTCAAGTGACCACACAAGCAGGCAGAACAAAGGGTACGCCCCTTGGAGATGATCCTTAGTAACTGCACATCCGAAAGCAAACAGATTGGTACCTCCCTAGGGTTATAAAGCAACATTCTTTTATATGCCTTAAATTTACAACTTTCCTTTATGGGTGTTTCCGATATTCTTAATGCATGAAGAGCCTATGAAATTCAATGTGGTCTAGTTTGGTCTCGCTTCTTGGGAATGTTTCCTAGACATTCCCCAGTGCTGTGTCAGGGAAGAGCAAACGCAGTCTGCATTCTGGATGTTAGGATGTTGGCACTCAAATGACACACAGGACCTCTCAAATGAGCCTAGTCTTGCGCTCATTTGACAGACACTCAAAGGCACCATTCCCATGGTACCAGCTGTGAAGTTGACTTCTTAGGCTTCCTAAGAAATGGCCAAGGAAGAAGGGATTTAGGTAGTGCAGACAATGGGGTGCTTCTGAGAAGGCCTGATGCAGACTTTAGAGATTTGAATTCATGGAACTGGAAGAAATGCAGGCCTGGCGGCTGGGAACAGGCTTCAGTGAGGATCAAGAAAGACAAAGTGGAGAGAGACCACTGGGCTAGATATTATGGGGTGCAAGAATGAAAGATAAGCCTTCCAGGATGGGTGGCTTCATCCTCACTGGATACGTGGTAAGGACTCGCTGAGGTATAGAGGATGTGCCGGGCAGATAACCCCATGGTATCTGTGTACTGTAGCTGAAGAAGTGTGGAGACTGACTGAAAGCTGACTACCACAATCCGTATCCCAGGGGGTCAGGCTGCCCTAGCCCAGCAAGGCTAGAAGTGCAGAGAGCACGGGAAAAGAGGACATTACTGTGTTTCACAGGGGATGGCAACTGAATCATGAGATCAATGGCCTGAGCTGCAGAAGAGTGCATTCAGACCTACTCAAGTCTGAAGAAAGCAAATCCAAGCCATGAAAATAAAAATTGAAATTAAAAACATAGACCCAGTGAGAGCCACCCAAAAGGTGCTCATTTGCATGGATAATCAGAAGTCAGAGAGGAAAAAAAAAAAAAGCAAAACAAACAAGGGAGCTCCTTCTGCCCCCTGGTGGCTTTGGGGGAAATTAAGGAAAAGGGCAGAAAGAGTAAATCTTCACTCTGTACCCAATATCAACTGAGTCAGGAGCTGTCTGAACAATGAAGAAGATGGCAGAAAGCCTCCTCCCCACGGCAGCTCATCCTGTTGAGGCTGGAAGACGCTGCTCCTCTCCACTGGACAGTGGTCGCAGACAAATCTCTAGCTCAGCTCCTATGGGGAGTGGTGAGCTGCGTGTGCCCTGTGAGCAGAGCATTGGTGCCAATGCCAATGGCCCACTGCCCCAGAGGCTGGATGCCCAGCTCAGCACGTAGCTGACTTCACCTCAAATGAGGCTACAGAAAACGGCTTTAAATACAGAAGCAGTCTTTGGGGACACCAGTTAAAAACCCATTTTTTCCAGGGTCATGCTATACCTCTTTCTGCTGCCCATTTAAACAGCCATCTATGGCACTACACGATGACACTCCTCCATTCCAAAAAGCATGTGCCTGGTTTCCTGACCTATTTAATATAGCTTTCGGCTAACCTGGGTGGCTCAGTGAAACACTAATTTCAAGCTGCAACGCCTCCTCTGGAATATGCCTGCCTGCAGATGAATAATACAGAGAAGGGAAGAAAGCAAGAACAGTCGGGGACAAGCTGGAAACAGTCGCAGGCATTTTCAGTTCGAATATAGCAACCTGCTGAGCAAGGCAATCGCACAGCCCATGAAATGGGGCTGATTTTCCAGACAGCCAGTTGGCTGGTTTTGTCTCCAACAAAACAAACAAAAATATGCATAACTGTATGAGGCCTTAAGCTCATTTTATCCTCCCCCACCCATTATGCCACAGGGATCCATGCCGAGGTGCTCTGGAGGAAGGCTCTGCCTGGGCTCCTATGAATAATTGTTTATGCATGTTCTATTAGGGAAAGACAGCCATCAGTAAGTGCTTACCATTTTAACACTGGTCTGTTCTTTGTGAAGGGCCATTTGAAATGGATCCTAATTACATGGTCTCCAAGACCTGTTTCAGTCTTGTGAACTTGCAGATAACTGTAATTATCCCGTAACAGAAGCTTCTTATTTCTTAAATGACCCTGAACAGCAATGTTTAAATGGCACCGGGTGTTCCTTAGGTTAAAGGGAACGCATTTTAACCATTTCCTGGACAGCTCAACAATGTTAACTATCCGATTAGCTTGAAAGGACCGTGTGCTCAAGAGCCATTTGAGAAACTTAAGGCCCCAGTCACTGGAATAATGACAGGCTTAACACTTGGGTTTTTGTGAAACAGTTGGAGAAATGGGTCAGCGGTTAACAGCACGTGCTGCTTTTGCTGAAGAGCTGGGTTCACTTCCCAGCACCCACATTTGGTGGCTTGAAGCCATCACCTTTAACTTCCGTTCCAGGAGATTCGAAGCCCTCTCCTGGCTTCCATGGGCATTGCATGCATACGGTGAAAATATACACGCACACACATATACACACAGAGACTCATGCTCTCTCTCTCTCTCTCTCTCTATCTCTCTCTCTCTCTCTCTCTCACACACACACACACACACACACACACACTCATAAAACCTAACAATTTAAAAAGACTTTATTTAGGGGCTAGGGGTGTAGCTCAGATAGTAGAGTGTACACAAAGCTCTGGATTTGATCACCAGCACAGCATAAACCAGATGAAGTGTGTAAGTCTGAAGCCCCATCACTGGAGAAGTAGAAGCAAAAGAATCAAAACTTCAAGGCTATCCTTCTTGGCTACATATCAAGTTCAAGGCCAGCCTGGGCTACAAGAGACACAGCCTCAAAAAGATTTTTTAAGGGGGAGGGGCTAGAGTAATGACTCATTGGTTAAGAGTACCTACTGTTCTTTTAGATCTGGGTTCAATTCCTAGCACCTACATGGCAGATTACAAATGTGTAACTCCAGTCCCAGGGAATCTAATGCCCACTTCTGACATCAAGGGGCACCAGACACACACACACACACACACACACACACACACACACACACATATAATGTTAAATAATGTATATAATATATATAATATATATCACATGATATATATTGTGTCATTCATATATATATATATATATATATATATATATATATATATATCACCCATATCCATAAAATGAAAATAAATATTCTTGAGGGGGTGAGATAGCTCAGTAAAAGGCATTTGTTTGTAGAGAGAATCTCTCATGTACTGTGTGAAAGTATCACCTGTCAAGAAAAATCTGATAGCCAATGAGCTGAGGCAGGCTTAGAAGGTGGAACATCTAGCAGAGAGAGATAGGAATTCCGGGAGTCAGGCACAGGAGGTTCACCACTTGAACTTAGAAGGGACAGATGTCTGAAGCAGAAGAGAAGTAACCAACCATGTGGCACACATGGAATAGAATAAGCAAGTTACACAAGTTACAAGCTAGTCGGAGAACAAACCCAAGCTTATGGCCAAGGCATTTATTCATACATAAATAGCATCTAAGTTACTATTTGGGAACCGGGGCACGGGTGAAAAGCCCGTGGTTACTCTTGCTACCAAGCCTGATGGCCTGAGCATAAAATCCCCAGAACGCACATGGTAGAAATGGTAGGAGAACTCGTTATACAAAAGGGAATTCTGAATGCCCCAGTAATACAACCATGTCCTACTAAGGACACTTTATTACAGTGTGAGATAAAAAGCAACAGCATAAGCCAGTTGCAGGAGAGGAGATGGAGAAAAGTAACAAGAAAGCCAGGCCTGTGTGAGCTAGGGTCCAAGACAACAGGCACACCCAGCATTGGAGATGCATGCATGGTGGAAGAGAGGGCTTCAGAGAAAGAACGAGACTGCCCAAAGGGAAAGCCTGTTACTAAGAAAAAGAAAGCAAGCCTAAGAAGAGGAGTGGGCTAGTAACCTCTGGGAAAAGCTCCAAGAGCACTGGGCACATGACCTATCCTGGACCCTTCAGCTCCCACCTCACCCCTGGTTCCCACAGAGGATGCACCTGGGCATATGCTGTGCTCTGTGCATACGCTCTGCTCAGTAGATGAAGACCAGGTCTGGAAGAGTTTCAATCTTTTTCTGCAGAAGAAGCCTGGAAATGCTCTGATGGTTGAATGAAGCCCAGCAGGAGAGGGGCTTCTAATCTTCGTTGGCCAAAGGGCTTTTGTTTATTTACTTGCTTATTTTGTGACAGGGTCTCTCTGTATAGCCCTAGCTGTCCTGGAACTCACTCTGTGAGGCCAGGCTGGCCTCACAGAGAACTGCCTGCCTCTGACTTCCCCAAGTGTTGGGATCAAAGGCATGTACCACTGCTGCTATTCTACTTTTATTTACTATGTGTGTTTCCATGTGCATGTCCACATGTGTCACTGTGTACACGTGAAGGTCAAAGGATATTGCAGGATTTGAATTCTCACCTTCCATCATGTGTGTCCCAGGAAAAAAATTCTGATCACCAGGCTTGGAAGCAAGAGCCTTTCTTTGCCGAGTAAATCACCAGCCCAGGCTCTCATGCTGCTACTCCTGATGTGACGTTTCCAGTCTATCCTCTTGCCTTAGTCAGAAGGCATGTCTGCCCAGCCTCTCCATTCACAGGTATCCACACGATCATGTACAGCAGGCTGGCATTAATGTTTATCTTACACACAGCAACGGCTGGCTAGGCATGCTGTGTGTCCACCCATGAGCTTGTCACGTCTCATTCATTTCCACATTTCCATTAGAAAATTCCCACCAAGCCCATGCTCCTTCCTCTTCTCTAAGTCCTTTGGATAAAGCATTCCAGTGAGCATTAGTTATTTAAGACATTTTAGTCAGTAAAGGGTCTTTTGTTGTCAGTTGCACATGTGCATGTATGTGTGTGTGTGTGTGTGTGTGTACAGAGGCCAGAGGTCAACCTCAGGCATCTTCCTCAATGGCTACCCACTTAGTGTTTTGAGACAGGGTCTCTCACTGACCTGGAACTCACCAATTAATCTAGAATGCTAAGCCAACAAATCTGGGGACCCTCGATTCCTTACACCAGCACAGGTCCGTGCTAAGCTTGTGTGCCTGACTGACCCATGTTCTTAGCCCCTCTTTTTGAGATGATCAATGTTCCAGATGGTACAATGGCTAGAGAAGCATGATTCAAATGAGACAGAGACAAAGATGAGACAGAGACACAATACAGACACATGTTGCAGAGACAAAAGTGTTGCAGATGATACAGATACGGATGCAAACCATCATTCACTGATCATACTTAAATATTCCACACCGTAATGGTTTAGGAAACAAATTGGGTAGCAGAAAATAAACCAGGTAATAGGGAAAAAAAATACAGCAACTATAGGATTTTTAAAAGGCAGAGCTGCACACCTCCCACTCCACCTTCCGGGCTGGTTAACTGATGAGCGACCAAGCAGCTGCATATTAAACAGTCCAGAGGGAACAGGAGTTTTTTTCCACTTCTCTTCTGCAAAGCCCAGTAAACTTTTGGGGGGAGACTAGTGAAAGTATTTTTATTGCTATATGGCAGAAAAATAGACAAATTTACAAAGACTTTCGTACTTGATTAAAATAAACACTTAATTAGAACCTCTAAAAACCTGGAAGGAAATGTAAGGCAAACTATTCATTTAATTAATTTCAAAATTACATGTAGCCATGTGTTGTCTGTGTGTAGGTATGTACAGCTGTGTGTGCAGGTACCCTTGGAGTCCAGAAACGGCACTGGACATCCTGGAGCCAGAGCTATAGATATAGTGAGCCACCTTCTCTGAGTACTGGAAACTGAACAAGATATACTGTTTTTAAATGGAAGTACACTAGTAGTGATGTGTAAACAACCTGAGCAAGTCAAGCTTTTCTTTTAAAACGTCCCATCTCTGTGCATTGCTTCACTATACACCCTGATACAGTTGTGAACACCAGGAAATGGAGACAATTCCATGGAATCCAGAAACTACAGGTTCACACACAGTGTAGCTGTGACACTGCCTAGCTCCTGGTTCAGTGAGAGATCCTGTCTTTTCAAAAGGAATAAAGAGAATGGCAAGAAAGCAGGACACTCAATATCCTCTTCTGAGCTCTAAACATCCCCTATGCTTGTGTGTGCACGCGCACACACACACACAGGTTAGTAAAATAGCTCTTCAGTCTGGCCATCTCCCCATGTCTGAGAAGACATGGACAGACACGTGGATCCTGTATGTATGACTGAGATGTTCTTGTTTCATAGTCAAAAAGCTCCCTTAGTTGAGATGCTATTCAGGCTGACTGAGAAGTGAATTAACCAAGTGTGATGAATTGGACCTCATGAAGAATTCATGAGTTCACACTTAACGCTATTTTTTTTTTTTAAAGGCCTACGTTGTTAAATGACTTTAAAACCCTGGCTCAGACTGACAAGCACAAAAATTAAAAGTTCAGAGAAAATTCAATCTTAATCCATACTGTCAAATAATATAAGATTGCATTTATGCCCTTTTCTGCAGTGGATGCCCAAAGCCTGCAACATTAAAATAAAAATTTCAAGCTACTTTCTCATACCGCATTTAATCAAACTTTAATGGTCCTTTGATCCTTAAACAAGAAAATATTTGTGCTAGTCACAAAGAGTCCGCTATACGCACGCCAGACAAGTGAAGGATGCCTCTGTCTCTGTGGAGGATACAACACTCCCTCCTGAGTGTCACAAATGTCTTGTCACAGTGGTTAGCTAGACCCATGTTGAGCACATTTACTTGGCATTGATTCTTCATATTGCAAGTAAAGAGATGTGTGGAGAAAACCAAGCTATTCTGAAACTCTTGGGGGTAGCAAGATGGATTAGTGGCTGGAACTGCTTCCTGTGCAAGCCTAATGAGCTGAGTCAACCCCAGATCCCATGTAAAAGAGGCAGATTTGGAGGTACATCTCTGTAATCCCAGTATTCCTACAGAGAGATGGAAAGCGGAGATAGCAGGCTTGCCCAAAAGCCTCCCATGCTCTCAGCAGGGCAGAAACAAAGACTCTGTCTGCTTCATAAAAGGTGGAAAGATAGACTGACCTCCTGAAGGTTATCTTCTGATCTCCACACCACGGTACATGAGCCCAAACTTACATGCCTGCTTTCTCTTGTGTTCTCACTTTCACATGCCCCCCCAACCCCCAATAATGCTTTTCTAAAACTCAGAATTTGACCCGTGTGCCTGCCCCAGCCCTGAGGCAGATGCCAGTGATGAGTGAACATGTGATGAAGAGAGGGGAAGACGGAGTGTGCAGTAGATAGGAGAAAGTGTGAAGCCAAGTGGTTTGTGCACTGTGGAGCAAGGTGGAACTGGAGATGCGATGGTGGTGAGGAACAACAGGTGGGTCTGAGGAGCCTGTGCCTGAGGCCATCGTGATGTCCAGGTCCCGGATACTGCCAAGGGTCATGGCTGGGCCTGTGGCTCTATGGCAATGGGGTCTATGTTGATGTCTGTAGCCCATATTGCCACCAAGGGGCATTCAGATGTCTGTGGTCTGGGCTGCTGCCTGAGACCATGTTGATATCCAGGGGACATGCTGATGCTAAGGAGACTGATCTGTATATTCTGTGTTGCCACACAAGGCCATGGTGACATGTATGACCATGCTGCCGCCAAAGGCCATGTCTGAGTCCACAGTCCTGTTGCAGGCATAGCATGTGTTTATACCCGAGACCAGTGTTACCAGCAAAGCCCATGTAGCTGCCCCTGTCTGGCTGCTGCCTGAGGCCATGCTGATATCTAAGCACTGTGATGAGCTAGCCTAGCCCCTCACCAGCCACTCAGGAGAGCTGTCCCTCACCTGGGCAGCCCAGGAGAGCTGGCCCCACCCCTCACCTGGGCAGCCACAGGAGAGCTGGCCGGCTGACCAACTCAGCTACTACGCAGGCCCAAATCCTGGGCTTTGAGCTGGTCTGTCCAACATCTACCAGCTCCTGAGCTGTTGGAGTGAGTGAAGGGGCTGGTCCTGCAGAGCCAAAGCTCCAGGATCTCCATGACTCTGAGCATCAGCAGGATAGCATGAGTCTCAGTGAGGGTCCAGTATGGATAACGTTGCAGAAGTCAGAGGCCTTGAACCAGACCAATGACTCATTGCAAAAAACATTTCCAAGTAAAGATGTTTGAACAAAAGGGTATACTAAAATGGAAATTGCTGGTTTCTTTGGAGACTCAGGTTATAATGATGTTTTGCTGGGGCATACAGGTGAAAGAATATTTTGCTAAAGCAGACACATGAAAGAATGTTTTGCTGAAGCAGTTACAGGTGAAAGAATGTTTTGCTGAAACAGACACATGAAAGGACACATGATGCTTAGAAAGTATAAATATGAGCCCCCCCAGACAGTGGGAGCTCCAGTATTGGTTCACTTGGCCCTGCCTCGCTATTCTTCGCTGACTACACACGTTCTGGTTCACCTTATATTGAGTTGCTGAGCTTCGCTTGTGGTGACTTCATAGGGAGAAACTCACCAAAGAACTTCTAGTGAGGTTCCTGTGGCGTCTTGCAGCTTCTACAGTGGACTCAGGACAGTTGGCGAGCCCTGCTGTTTCTTCAGGACTGAGCTGCCCCTGCAGCCCTGGGTGGTGTCTGCTGAGGTCTGCAGCTGCTGACTCGTGTGTGGTGATTGCTGAAGAGACTGGACTGTCATTGCTGATGCATGTTTGGTGTTTGCTAGTGGACTGGACTGAGGAAATCTCCCCCAAAGAACTTTTTCTAAACAGGACCACTTCTCCCCATATCCTAATAAACTTTCTTTTCACTACCTCTGGTAAGTGGTGGACTAGAGGAGAGGTTGAACCCCTATTAAAGCAGGATGTGAAAAATATATGCCTTTGGTATCTGTGTGACACACCATGCAACACTAGCTTCCATGGTGGGATGATTGGGGAAAGTGCTTACAAGGGTAGAGAGCAGATATGTAAAGCCTGGGAAATGAATGAGACTGGGGTACATAAGTGAAATTCACCAAAAATTTAAAAAAAAAAAATGTTTCTAAACCTTGTAATTTGGGAGACAGTATTTTGGCAACTTTAGCTCTTGGTTTCACTGAAATAGTCAACAGACAATAGTTTCTGAATGGGAGCAAAGATAGTATAGCACCTGACCAGATAGAAAGTGCAAATTCACTCAGGTTAAATCTCAATCAATATAGCCAATGTACTAAACACAAAGTTGAACTTAACAATAGTAGCATGGCTATTCATTCATTTCTGTAAACACCACTTACAGACTTTTGATTTCTGAAAGAATTCAGAACCTTAATACTTTAAAATAAACTTAAGCCTTTAAGTTAAGGCATTCTGTTGAATATTAGAGGCATACAAACTTAAACACAGTAGCATAAATATCTAGTAAACAACGCGAAGAGAGACAATCTTTCAAAGCTTATTTTTCTGAAGCTTTGGGTAAAGAAGCAAAGACAGCTAGGGAATGAGGGGTAGAAATAATGCTAGCAGGTGTCTGTTGGGGCTGTTATAACAAGGCATGGATTGGGGGCATAAGACAACAGGAATTCATTCTTGAGTTCTGGAGGAACTTCTTGGGAAGTTTAAGATCTTGGTGCTAGGAGACTGTGTCTGATGAGAACACAATATCTAGTCACAGACACTAGCTTGCTTTATCTTCCCGTGATGGGAGACAGGGCTTTACAAGGGGACCAGATAAACTTACAAGACCCTGCCCTTGTGATCTGATGACCTGGTCTCACCTTCTAAGTCAGCACAGCGAAGCTAAGGCTTTCAATACTGTATAGAATTCCCAGAGGGACATGGATAGTCTAAGCCCTAAATACTGCAAAGGGTGGACACAAAAGGGTAAAGGGTTGAATATACTCACAATACATTACAGACATACACACAATCATCAATGAATAAATATTGTAAAGTCTTTTATTTCACTTAGGCAGTTTGATGCAGTAAGAACTACAAGTGCTCACACTAATTACATGTCAATAAGCTCACAAGGCTGGAGGGGCCTTCCTCTTTTTGGAGCTCAAGGGTAGAATGCTTGCTTGGCTGGTATGTGTAGGGTTTGATCCCTAGGACTACGGAGATAAATAATGTTCCTTTTGGATTGTTTATCATGTCTGAATAACATGTATAGAATGCTAGTTATTGTACATTCTAAAAACAAAGCTTGGGTTTTCTTAAAAAGAAAACATAACAAATAACAATTAGTAGCCAAAAAACAAAACAAAACAAAACAAAAACAAAAAAACAAACCCTGGTAATGCAGTTATTTATAATTCCTGTTACACATGAAGTAGGCTCAGGGTATAGCCTTCTTCTCCAAATGTAAGTACACACTGGGATACAATGCACACTGGAATACAATGGAAGCATTAAGACCTTTCTTTTCTTTTCTTTTCTTTCTTTCTTTCTTTCTTTCTTTCTTTCTTTCTTTCTTTCTTTCTTTCTTTCTTTCTTTCTTTCTACAGAGTTCTGCCTGCATGTATATCTACACACCAGAAGAGGGCACCAGATTTCATTATAGATGGCTGTGAGCTACTATGTGTTTGCTGGGAAATAAACCTTAGAAGAGGAGCCAGTGCTCTTCATTTCTGAGCCATCTCTCTAGTCCAAGACCATTGTATTTTAATATACTCAAAGTAAAATGATGAAAAAGCATGAAACCATATTCATGGTATGATTTCACTTTTCTTTAAGAAAAAAAAAGTGTATGTTTAAGTACATCTATGTATACACACATATATACATATATGGTAGAAAATAAGTTTGAAAGAATATATACCAAAATGTGAACAGCAGAAAGTGATGAGAAGTGACTTTCTATCTTGGAACTTAATTTATAGACCAGGCTGTCCTCAAAATCAGAGATCTACCTGCTTCTGCCCCCTGAGTGCTAGGATTACAGGCACATACACCACAGCCGGCAAACACTGTCACTTTCAAATCAGAAAAATAATAAAACCATAACCATTCTGTCTGGAGAAAAATTAAAAGTAATACTTAATTCTCTTGAAAATAAGGTTCATTTTATCACCAATTAACCATGATCCTCTTTATCACAAGGAAAGGCAGAACACTGGTAAGTGTATACCACCTATACAACTGTGAAGTAAGTATACTGTGGCCTTATAGTTTTACAAATATCTCTGGAAATCCCTCAGGATAAAAGAAAAAAGTTCATCCTAATTTTTGTGAAATTCTACACATTTTGCTTAAATTGAGATTTATTTTATTCTCTAGAGAGGAAGTCACCCATACTTTACATAACCAAATGGTCTACAGCTGATTATTGACAATTAAATTTTATAATTCATATAGTCAACATTTTCTACATGTTTATTACAGGTGTAATGTATTCAAGGATATATGTGTGAGTGTGTGTGTACCTGTAGATGACACTGACTGATCTTTCCCGTCTCTATATCCTGACTGTTAGGATTACAGGCATATATGGTGCTGGACCTACCTGTTATTAAGTAATGAACAACAAGAACCACTGTAGATACAAACAGCTTTATTATTTATTATTTTTATTTTGGGCTTTTTTACAAGAACAAAAATCTCCAATGCAGTCAGACTTTGCCTTCTAGCCAGTTGTTCCCTTAGGAGAGGAACACGCACTGAATAACTCATAATTCAAACGTGTCAAATCCCCACTCACTTCCTTCTGTTCTTTTAAGTCAGCCACTGTAGAATCACTTTGGTTAAATGTTCGTATTCTCTCTCATCTTTATTCACACTGAAATAATACAATATTTATACACCAAACTATTTGCTGTTCAGAAAGCTAGAAACATTCTTCTACATAATAATTTTGATATGCTAAGAAAGCACACAAAACTGGCATTTGCAAATGGATAAAAATAGGAAAGATTGCTTGAAAGAAAACATAAATAATAATTTTATCTAAATAATTTTAATTGAGTGACTATATTCATCTGATAATATAGTTTCATCTTAGAATATAAAAGTGCTCAGATTACCTGTAATAAAAGTAACAAAAGTCTCAGAGAACTGAAAATCATTTAAATAAAGATGGTACACCGAGAATCCAAATGATCCCTGTGCTGTAGGCATGGAGGAAGGTGTGACTCTACCTGAACTCAGAAGGGGACGCTAAGAAGGAGATGGAACACACAGACCTTCCTGCCTGGAGAAGACAGACACTGTCCCTGAAAGGCTTCCACAATCTTTTTTTTTTTAGATGAAAATCACTGACAGAATCGGATACCTCAACTAGACTTTACAAAAATGCCAAGTTGGGATATTTTTCTTGACTGTCCTATCTTAACTGTGATAGATACTCACTCGAGAGCTCAAAATATTAGCAAGCTCCTAATGTCCTCCTAAATGCTGTCTAGCTCCCTTTAGACAGGGTCTCTCAGTGGATCGATGCCCAGTGGCTAGGGCAGTGGCCAGTGGGCCCAAGGAGGTACTCCTCTACTGAATTCCCAGTGCCTGCATTTCAAACACACACTACCAGACCCAACAATTTACATGGGCCCTAGAGAACTGAACTCAGGCACTGTACTAACTGGGCTATCTCTTCAGTCCCACCCAAGGACAGATCTTTGACAACATCTAGACCCCTAAGATTTCATACTAGTTGAAAAAATATATTGGGGAGAGGATAGAGGGAGGGAGGAGGAAAGAATGAGAACATAGCAAGTGAGCTGAAGAGAGAGTTTTCATGCCCAAGTCGCTCTGAAGCCTCACTAGGGCCACCCTAGGGTAGACTCATCAGTATAAACAGGGACAGTGAGCCATTTTCCTCTATTCTCTGCAGGAGGAACTCAGAGCTAGGGTAAGATATTAGGCTGACCCCCTGCCATACACCCCCAAAAAACCTCTGGTAGCATAGATATACCACCTACCAGGAAAAGGGAGATGCAGTATGCCTGGCTACCCAATGCCAAGGTCATATATACTGATCCCATTCTACTTAATAATACTGAGATTACCCATCACATTTTCTGCAATCTTCAATCTCACATACATTCACTGAGGGCAACTACATAGCAAGGAACGCACGATTTTATTTGGGGTGGACAAGAGATTTGTGGGTTTCCATAATGCTCCTTTCTCTATGCCTGGGAGGATTTCAAATGACTTTTAATTTCTTAGCGTTTCAGTTGCCTACTATTGGAGTAATTTTTATAAAAAGAAATCAAGTAACAAGGCCAGGCAGGAAGCACAGAAGGGGCCAGCTGAGAACAAGTTCAAACAAACAGCTAACCTGTGCATCCAGCTTCCAGCACACTTGAGGGAAGCCTCTCCTCGCCATGTCTGATGTGCCTCACTAACTAGCTGGCTGCCTGCCTCCTTGACAGCAGGCATTTGGTGAACAAGCAGAAGGTCCAACAGCACAAGAATGAAAGTGAATGGCTGGTCTCCATTCTGAAGTACCAATGACAGCGCCTACTCTCTGACCCCCAATCAGAAGAGGAAGGCAGAGGCTAGAGGCCCCACCAACTCCAATACAGCTTGTGCAGAGCTACGGGACTAGCTATTAACCACTTCTATCACTAACCACAAAAAAGCGTCTGAGTTCCAGAGAATGGAAAGTAGGAACCTATTTTCTTTGGATAAGCCTCAGATCAAGCAGGAGTTACAACGTTTCTTTAAAAAGTTGTTTCTTATATTTGTAGAAATAGAACAAACACCACTAAGATCACTGCATATTTTATCATCCAAACTGAGATAACTCTGGGGCACAAGGGAACACTAGTGACAAGGAAAACAATTATGCCAAGACAACAGACATAGGCAGGACAATCCTGGACAGTGAACACGTGATGTTTGCAATGTTTACATTTCCTGTTGTCTATTATACACTACAACACTGGCAGATTTAATATCAAACAGAGTAACAGAGTTTTGGTTTGTGGGAAAGGCACATTTCCTGGGGATGGAATGTGCTCTTCACCTTTAACCCCATCTGAATTTCCCAGCATAAGCCAACATCTTACATGGGTCTTAGCCAGTGGTTCTCTACCTTCCTAATATTGCCATCCTTTAATACATTTCCTCGAGTTGTGGTGACCCCACCCCCAACCATAAAATTATTCTGTTGCTACTTCATAACTGTAATTTTGCTACAATTATGAATTGTAATGATCTTATACACGGGTTATCTAACATTCAGCCCCTGTGGGTGTAGTGAACCCACAGGTTAAGAACCACTGGTCTAAAAGAATCTGTGTCAGAATTTCTCCAGGACAAAACAGTAACTGTGACAAAATGACTTAGATTCAGTTCTTCATTTTCCTTCCCTAAATATTTACTGGAGACATTACACACACTTTGCTCCAGAAGCAAACTCCAAAGAACAAGTCCCAATTAAAGGGCTAGATCATAGAATATTTTAAAATCTTTATATTAACCACAAGATTTTCATAAATACAATTCCACAAAATATTTTTAAAAAGCTCTACGAATGTACTTGGTAAATGGCTGCAGGAGCCAAGACGCAGGTGGGACTGTGGCAAGAGAAGCCAGGCTGGTGCTGGGCTGAGGTACAGGCCTTCAGTGTCTGAACAGCAGCATCCTCTCCGAGCACTTCTGGCCTACGAGGTTTGCATATTCCAGCACAACGGCCTCCTCACTTGGGTCTTCTTGGTGGTTCTTATAAACACCATAGGGCATGGCAGATCGTCTGTGAAAAACCCGTAGTCGGTCAAGTTCCTTACTGCGTCCTTCATCCTCTGCAAAGAAACAAATACGGTCAAAGACCAGACACACACATGTAATGTTGAACTGTGTGATCTGAAACATGATGGACTAGCAGGTCCTGTTATGCAGTGTGCTCATGAGCACGTTCATAAAAATAAACAAGGATTTTAGTGAGAGGCACTATGCTGTGGACGAGGCTGGTGCTGTTTGTATTTTGATGCCAATTCCACTCTCCTGGGAGGGGCTGAAGACAAGGAGTGAGTCAAATACTCAGGTGACTTCTTGTGGACCAATCCCCTAATGAATAAAGGAGCCAATCACTGGGCAAGTAGGAGGGACGTCCAGGTTGGACAGAGGAAGAGAGGAAGCAGGAGAGTTAGGTCTTGTTTTTTTTTTTTGGAAGGGGAATAGCAAAAGGACAAGATTATAGCTACAAGCGTCTCCGGGTTTCATTCACCACCAGAGGATTTAGATTTAATGAGGCTTTCAAGATTAGGATTTTAGTTGCTGCCCCCAACGACTGAGTTACTGCTGTTTCTGAACCAAGTTTGTGTTGTGTTTTCCTTCACGCAGTGACTCGTCCCTGTTCAAGAGAGAAAGATATGATGGTGGCAAACCGTGGGTTTGCCTGAGGTACACCACAAAGGCCGTGGGAGATTTGAAGCAAATGACGCAAATGTGTTGCCAACTCCATGATATTTACATCAAGGAAAACTCTGTAGGGGGTTGCGTAACTGCTCACTCCCACAACTGTTCACTCACAGGAGATGAACCCCTTAGCAGGTGTACTTCTATTCAACAATCTATCTGCATAACGTTATAATTTATTGTTATAGCCCTATTACATAAACATGACAGTTTTTTCTTATCATTTTTAAGGAATTCTGGTGTATAGATGGTAAATAAACTTAAAATAAGCAGGGAAACTGATACAAGAATTGGAAAGCTGAGCAAATGTGCGAGAGGAGGAAGTGACAGCAATGTGAATGGTCACCTGCACAGCACCTGGAACCACCTGGCCAGTGGTATCTGGGCATGCGTGAGGGGGAGAATTCGACCTTCCAGCTGAGATCAACTGTGTCAGTGGAGAGAAGGAGGAAGAGGAGGAGGAGCAGCAGCAACACATGTCCATCACTCTCACTCCTGACTGTGGATGTCAGGTGGCCAGCTACTTTAAGCTCTTGCTGCCTCAACCTCCCCACCATGACATACACCCTTGAAATGTGACCCAGAATGAATCCTTCCAAACTCTCAGGCTGGTTTTATCAGTGTACTGTGTCACAGCAACCGGTAAACTAAGGGGAAGAATACACAGTCAAAACTCAACTCTCCAAGTTCAGAGTGAGAGGAGGTCACTCTGTAAAGGGGACACATGAGAAAGGAAGGCGCTCAGCACAGGACAGCAAGGCAGCACGGCGCTCAGCACAGGGGCCCTTTAGATACGCTGTCTCCCATGCCTTCTTCAAGCTCAAATTCTGCTTTGAGAATTCATCCTGGAGAACTTTAATACATTTGTATATTCTGTAAGAATACTCTTAGCAGCATCATTACAAGTACCTTTTGATAAAAATGAAAACTAGAACAAACCTAAACTTAGCCCCTTTGTAACTTATCACTGAATACAGCTTTATGAAATATAACTCAAAAAACTCACCAACTATATAAATGAATGGTTTCCAGTGCATGTAGAGTCCTACCAAATACCTAATCAGTTTTAGCGCATTTCCATCGTCTGAGAAATAGTTTCCATCTGTTGGCAGTCAGCACACTGAAGAGCAGCCACACTGCTGTGAGGAACAGCACTGGCATCTTTCTGGATTTCCAACAGCAGGTACAGCATCGTGTGGGGGTTCTGACTTGTACTTCTCTGATAGCTAATGATGTTGGGCATCTTTTCATGAATGGCTTATTTTGTTCAGAAATTATCTATTTGAATCATTTGCTCATCTTAAAATTTTACTGATTTGTATATATGTTCAGATATCTGGTTTTTAAGTACTTTCTTCTTTTGACTGTACTTTTAGTTCTCGTTCTCTCTCTCTCTCCCCCCCCTTCTTTCCTTCCTTTCTTCTCTCTTTATCTTTTCTTTTCTCTTCTTTTTTTTTAGCACCACCAGGCCCAGCAACTCTCCTTTCTGGAAGTTGAGATGCAGTATCTGGAAGTACCTGATGCTCTGATTTTAATGCAGTCGGGTTGACTTTAATTTGCTCTTTTCCTTCTTGTGCTTTTCATGCCATATTTGAGAAACCAGTGCCTCGTCCACAGCCATGAAGATTTACTTTGTGTTTATTTTTTTCCCTAAGAGTTTTAAATTTTATCTCCCTTAATTTAGGTTTAATTTATTTTTGGTTTTTGCAAATGTAATGCTAGGGACCAATTTCATATTCTGCATTTGGATAGTCAACTAACTAAGGGTCATTTGGTGACAACACTATAATTCTTGCCCACCACTGAATTGTCTGAGTACACTTTCTGAAAAGTGAAATATTAGTTATAAATATGAAATCTTTTTTCTAACTCTCAAATACTGGTCCACTGACTATTATGTCTAGTTGAATGCCAAAAACAGTGTTAACTCCATTCTTTCTTTTCTTTTTTTTTTTTTTTAAAGAAAAAAAAAAGCTATTCTGGGTTCTTTTACTTTCCAAACAATTTTATGATTTTTTTGAATGGAAGCCAACCAGGTTTAATAGACTATGCAGGTTCAGACTGTACACCTAATTATGTATGAGTGTGAGGTAGAAGAACAACTTTGTGTCTATGAGAACACTTAGTTTTTGTTGGGACAGGGTTTCTCACTGGCCTGGAACTTTGCCAAGAAGGCTAGACTAGTGGCCAGAGAGTTTCTAGGAATCTGCCTGTCTGTCAGTCACCTCTCCATGGCTTGTGTTATTAATAAGTGCTAACACACTGGCTTTCCACATGGGTTCTGGGGATTGAACTTGGGTCCTCAAATTTGCAATGTAAGTGGTACTATACCAACAAAACCATCTCCCTAGTCCTAAATTTTAAATAAAAAAATGATTGTGTAAAACTATAGAATAATAATGAAAAATGAGTCTCAAGTTTCTACTCATGTATTCTGAACCTAAGCATTCTACTAAGGGATAAAAACTAGTAGATGTAGGTTTGATGTGACAGGATACTTACATCATCTGAAGATATCTTTGCACAAAATATTTATTAATTACAGTAACTTCATCAGGTCACTAGCTGTCACATGAGTGACACTGTATGCCACCTGATATAAGTTCATTATTTCTAATACTATTACCCAGACGATGTAACTTGAGTCTAGTTACAAATAAACATTATGAACAAAAACTAAGGAATATTCTACAAAGTAACTGGACTATATTCCTTAACAAGAAAGTTACCGTCATCTTTATCACCACTAGGATAGATGTCATCACAGCTCAGAGCACTGTGGAAGAAGGGGCAGGAAGATAGTAAGAGCCAGAGGATGGGGTGAGAAATAAAATGGCTGTTGCACGCTATGCTTGCCTACACAGGCCTACTCAAGATCAAGCCAGACAAAAGGACTGTCAGTAAAATACCTCTGGGTACTCTAAACATATGCAAAGGAGACCATGTTGGGAACCAGAGTAACAATATATTAAAAGACAATTTTTAAAAAGCAGTATATGAGGTATATATATTACCACCACTTGGCTTTTATGTCCAGTATTCCTTAGACTAATGGTTTTCAGCCTTCCTAAGGCTGTGACCCTTTAGTACAGTTCTTTGGGTTGTGGTGACCCACTACCATAACATTATTTCATTGCTACTTCATAACTACCAATGCTTTTTTAATGTTAGGAGATGCAGAAATTGTCTGTAAAGTAATAAAGGGATTTGGGATAAACTAGCAGATAACTGTGAACATTGTGGTCAGCTGTTCTAATACTGAGAAACAAAAACAAACAGAAACAGAAGCTTTTAAGACAAAGACTAGTGAGAATTTAATTTGAGATCTTAAGTCAGAATAAACATCATTGTAATCATTATTTTAAAAAGTGGAGGGAGAGGGAGTGTCTTCTAATACTGTGGTCACAATGGTTCCGTTGAATGGTTGCCTTACTTTGTGGTGCAGTCAAGGGAGAGTCTGAGGCTTCAACTCAACACTCTCCCACCACTCGACACAGCCTACTCCTACCACACTCCACCTCAGTCTGCTCATCTTCCACCTGCTCCTATCTCCACACTCTGCAGATCCTCCAGGTCTTAGTGAACCACCTACACTGACTCTCTTTGTATCTCTACCTGTTCCCTGCCTATCTGTAAGGCTCTGTTGCTTCTGTGGCCTCTTTAACCTCTAATTCAATCATTCCTTCACACACACACACACACACACACACACTGTGTTAAGCATAATGAATGTAAAATCTGAGAGATATTAGTAACTATGATTCAGATAAAAGAACCATAATTGCAAAAGGCCAGCAATCAAGGAAAATTAGGACTAATCAGTACATTGAAGCCAGTTAAAGTATGATAGCTTGTGAATTCATTGTTATTCAATAAACTCTGACATTGTGAAAAGTCACAAACTTGCTATCTATTTTTCTGGCACAGCATACTGTGGTAATCAATAATCATTTTCCACTTCTGTTCTCATTATGACTTCAGCAAGAGAGGCACACCTTAGGAGTACAAGAGAGAGCAAGTGGTTCACAGACACACATGCAGACAAAACACCAGACACACATGGAGGAGGAAGAGGAGGAGGAGAAGGAGGAGGAGGGGGGGGTGTGATGATGATGATGATGATGGTGATAAAATTTAAAGAATACAACTGAGAACACACAAAATACGGTCATTTTATATCCTGATACAGTAATGTTTTCATTCACTAACTTGAAATGCAAGATAACAAGATTCCATTTCATTTCATACATAGTTCAATAAAAGTGACTCCATAGAGAATAAAAGCCAGCAGATTAACAGTAAATGAGAGAACAGTAAGGAGGGAGACAGACACACATGGTCTCCTAAGGACCAGTTTAAGAGTGTGGGTGCCTCCAGGGTATGGGCAGCCACAGCAGCAGCACATAGAATCATGACTTGTTACTACAATTTTACTCTAAACGTTTTCTCTTCTTTTCTCGGTTTCTTACTAAACTTTTAAATAAGTTCACAAGATTTTCATACAATATGCTTTGGTCATATTCACCCCTTCTCTACCCACTCAACTTTAATAATCAGATTTAAACAATCAAGTCTAATTTGTGCAGCTATATATTCTTCAATGTGTGGCCTTCTACTAGAACATAGGAGACCCATCAGAGATACACTGTTGAGGAGCACATGCCATCCCTCGCCTGTTAGCTCTCACACCTCAGCCAGGAATGGATGCTTCTCGAGTGTCTACATCCTCTCTCCTTGTCTGTGCTTTGTTTGGCTTGAGCTTATGCAAGTCTTGTGCATGCTGTCATGTCACAGTGGCTACACTGTGCGTGGAACTGGCCTGCTGTGTGTATAAAACACTGCTTCCTTGTGGTCACCAACTACCTCTGGCTCTTATCATCTTTCCACCTGCTCTTTAGAAATGATTTCTCAGATTTGAGCAGAGGTGCTGGGCCACATTGAAGAAATGGGAAGAATAATTCCCCCTTAATGAGATAATCTCCTTTCCTTCTCAGAATCCTTGCCCCTAGCACAGAAGCTTACAGAGCCACAGCCATGAGCTTCAAAAGACTGCCCACTTTTCCAAATTACTGAGAAAACAGTCATTTCCCTTTCTACCTCTGTTCTAAGCATGCTTTCCCTGACACTCTGGGAGTCACCATTCCCCACCGTGTGGCTGCTTGACTCCATGCTGCCTGACTCCAGAGGCAGGCCTCATGTCTTCCCTCCAAGACTGCTGAGATTCACAACTTGCTCGCTGCAGTTTTTTATTTTAAACTCCAATAAAATTGTCCTTGAGCTTCCTTTTGAGTCTGTTCTTAAATTATTTTACTAACAAGACTAAGAACCCAAGAGAAGACCCTGATATCTCCATTAATACAGGGAGACTGTGTCAAATTCTCTAAAATGTCTGGTAACCATTTCATATTCAACACACATAACTAAGAGTTATGATTGAGTTACATTTGGATACTAGGATGGGACTTGCCATCTGCTTCCACAGAGCAACTTCTATTCACAAAAGGGATAGACAAAGAGCCTGCTTTGCTGTGCTCCTCTCGAGAGAAGAAATGGTCTCTCAGAAACCTCTTTAGCCGCCATCCAGAAACTGTCCCACCTGGGGATCCATCCCATATACTGTTACCAAACCCAGACACTATTGTGGATGCCAAGTACAGGCTGAAAGGAGCCTGATATGGCTGTCTCCTGAGAGGCCCTGCCAGAACCTTACAAATATAGAGACAGATGCTCGCAGCCAACCATTGGACTGAGTGTGGGGTCCCCAATAGAGGAGTTAGAGAAAGGACAGAAGGAGATGAAGGGGATGCAACTCCACAGGCAGAACAACAATATCAACCAACCAGTCCCCTAAGAGCTTCCAGGGACTAAACCATCAACAAAGTTGTATACATGGCTCCAGATGCATATGTAGCAGAGGATGGCCTTGTCATGCATCAATGGGAGGAGAGGTCCTTGGTCCTATGAGGGCTCAATAGATGCCCCAATGTAGGGGAACAAAGGGCGGGAAGGTGGGAGTGCGTGGGTGGGTGGAGGAACATCTACAGAAGCAGGAGGAGGGAGGATGAGATAAGGGGTTTAGGGGAGCTGGGAAAGGGGATAACATTTGAAATGTAAATAAAGAAAATATTCAATGAAAGAAAGAAAGAAAGAAAGAAAAAAAGAAAGAAAGAAAGAAAGAAAGAAAGAAAGAAAGAAAGAAAGAAAGAAAGAAAGAAGAAAGGAAGGAAAGGGAAAGAGAAAAGGAAGGGAAAAGAAAAAAAAAGAAAGAAAGAAACATCTTTAACTGTGCAGGCTTGATGTCTGGGGTTTTAACTTTGGCTCTGCCGATCCACACACTCTCCTGTGTGTAGCAGTGTGGGGTATGGTCCATGCACTTCAGAGCTACCTATCCACACACTCTCCTGTGTGTAGCAGTGTGGGGTCCATGCACTTCAGAGCTGTAAGTGCTTCCAGCAAATCCTTCTATTCACGCTGAAATCCATTTGCTAGCTCCTGACCGGCATCCACAATGACCTGGCACTCTTGGCGTTCATTTTACTTTACACTTTGCACTTTTCAACACCTGCTTTGATGCAGAGGGTTGAGGGGCAACAGGCCTCATAAGCTTCATGTCTTACACAGTGAAGCTGCAGCCACATCAGTCGAGGTAGAGCACATGAGCAGTAAACACAGCTCTGTCTTACAAAGCTCAGCTTCCATAGGGCTCACAAGTCCTCCAAAGACAAGACTCTGAATTCCAGTTTCT
Source organism: Mus minutoides (assembly GCA_902729485.2). NCBI lineage: Eukaryota > Metazoa > Chordata > Mammalia > Rodentia > Muridae > Mus > Mus minutoides. The sequence continues at coordinate 1,068,284 of LR749802.1, read as the reverse complement.
CAGTTTAATCTTTCAGAACTCTTCCCCTATCTAAAAGAGCAACAGGAGTCTACAGAAGCAGAGGGCCCTTCCAGGCAGCAGAGCTCCTCGCTTTCACACAGATGTTTCTGTTAAATGCTATAAAATAGAAGAGCATTTTTCTTTAGTGGACTTGAAAAGCAAAATGAAGCACTGAGAGTAAGAGCAGAAAAGAAAAGCTACAAAGCAGAGGCCTTCCCTGGGGCCCCTCCTCCCTGGGCCCCCCACCCTGGGCCTCTCCTCCCGGAAAAACAGTTTTTCAAAAGCACTATTGGTTTTCAGACATACTTTGAAAGTGTGCAGTTATAGAAATGTCTGTAGTTTGTAGTTTAGAGCCAGAACTATGTCCAAAAGCAAACTCTAGCACCACTAGCACATTCAAAAGTACAAATGAACTAAAGGGTTCCTTCTTCTGCCGGCCTTCCTGAGTGTAGTTTGAGTGCTTTAAGAAAACATGCTTGAAAACTCTAATTTAAAAATATGAAGTGTGCTGCAAAAGAACCTTTGCTTTGAATCAAAGGATTTACAACAATGGGGCTTTTCAAGAAGGAGATGCTAAAACTACAGTTTAAGTTCTTAATTAAAACACATTTTAAATGGTAAACAAACTTGTTCAGATAATAAACATTTCGATAGTCCACGCAACATAGTTATCTAATGTCTTCACCATCCTAATACTCCTGAACCTCCAAGTTTGTACAGACCATAAGCAGTCAGTAACCTGAAAAAAAAAATGTTTGGTTTAATTTGGGGTAGGAAAATTAGATGACATTAAACTGCGAATCAAAGCCCCCAGGTAAGCAACACTTTGCTGAGGAATATAAAGCTGGTATGCAGCAGATGAGAAAAGCACCACTGAGGAAGCTTAGGAACTGGCACATGCACTACAGCTTTCATTACACACAC
>LR749802.1:1004516-1067260 GCA_902729485.2 Mus minutoides | reverse complement strand
CCCCTTAAATTTTCCCAACACATTCAAATAATGTTCACTAGAGTAATTTTTTCTTTTATTAAATAACAAAGCAAAACAAAATAAAACAAAAACCCAAAAATTAAGATATCAGAACTGGACAAAACGAATAGAAGGGAAAGAGTCCAAAACAAGGCTCAAGAATCAAACTCAGTCATTAGCACACTCAGGAATCCCATAAAGTCACTAAACTGGAAGCCATAATAGATAAACAAAATGTTTTTTAAATGCAGAGCTGCGAGATGGTTCAGTTGGTAAAAATGCTTGCCAGGGAAACATAAGACCCTGAGTTCAGATCCCGAGTACCCACATAAAAAGGAAAGTACAGAGAGTATGCCTGTAATCTCAGTGCTTGGGATGCTATGACAGGTGAGCCACTACGCTTGTTTGCCATCCAGTCTAACTGAACTGGTGAAGTCCAGGCTCAGCGAGAGTTCTCAAACATTAAGATGAACAGTGACTGAGAAAAACACTTGATGTCAACCTTTGGAGTACACACAACACAACACACTTGCCAACTGTACCTTTGACTACACAATACACAGACATATTTCAATCTAGAGTTTAACTTCAAGCTTATAAAGTCATACCTTTCTCAAAAGACAGACACATGCAGAATCAAGATACTTGGCAAACAAAAATAACTACATTACAAACAAAGCAAAAGCAAAGCTGTCTTATAAACAGCTAAACACAGTGGAGGTACACAGAATAGCACTCTTTAGTTATAGACAGTTTTCAGTTAAATATTTAACTGAGAGCATTACATTTAAATATACTTAACCAACAAAACTATACAATTAGACCTTAGTTTATATCAAAATATTAACATCTTTAAATAAGATTGATAGTGGACCCTTTAAAAACCAGATCCTTTGCTTGTGAAACTTAATAGGTAGGTAAAAGGACTTGCTACCAAGCCCAACAGACCTAAGTTCAAAGCCTAAGACCGAGACACACACACACACACACACACACACACACACACACATTTTTCTTAGACCAGTAAATATGAATCAAATTAAATGTTATTATCACTATTCACTATTATGGTTTCTTATAGGTGCCTATGATCAAGTGTTTGGAAAATACTGTACAAGAAAATCATGGCTTCACCTAAAATTGCAGCTTTAATTTGCTCACAAAAAAAGAGGAAATGAGATCAAGTAAAGGGTTCAGTGCACTGGAGTCTGTGTAACTGTGGAAAAATGTTATAATCCGGTCTGTGCTCACCTGAGGTGGTTCCGAATCACCCATCTTGTGTTTGTTTAATATGCCCCGGTTTTAAGAGAGCTCAACCCTCATCAAGTATCTTAACTATCAGTGGTCACAAAACATAGTAGGACCTTAACTTCATGTAGTCTTGGTTTCTCATTTCAGTAGTGATCAAATAGCCTGAGAGCCTGTGGAAAGTTACTAAAGAACTGCTCTTTAGGTTTCTAGCTGAAGAACTAAACTGACGTGACTCCATGAGGGACTTAGCAATGGTCAGGTATTAGGAATAAGCAATGTGCAAGTAAACAGAATGGGTTTGGAAGTTATTAACATGTAGAAAGCCCAATGAAAGGAACCTGAAATTCAATCAGAATTAAAATATGGCTAAAATTTGAGTAATTTTAAGAGTATGATTCAATGTAGGATTCCATCAGGTTCAAAGCTCTTTTAACTTAGTTGTAAATGAAGTTAATCATAAGAGCTAAAGAAACAAACACTGGTCAAGACATAACCTATAGGCTTAAAAGATGCAGGCTTCCCTGGTATGAGCAAATAATCAGAAAGGGAAGTGCTTAGTCATGAACAATATAGCCATCTCCTTTGGGATATGGAGCCACTGAAAAGTCACTGTAAATAGGCTTTAGTGTGCCCTTTAGCCTGGTAAAAGCATCATGAAACACTGATGAGAATAACCACATGATCCTACTCCAGGTGTCAAGGAATGCGAGACTATTACATACCAGTACTACTAGGACCGGGCGGTCAGAGCAACAATAGGTCCTACTTAAGACTTCATTTGCCTTGTTAGTAACACTGAGTCTTCAAGACTCTGAACAGTGCTTTGTAGTTCTCAATGCAGTGGTCTTGAGTGTCTTTTGACACATATAATTATAAATAATGAATATTCTTTTAAGTTATTCTAAGTGGATTCTTTTATAATTCATTTTGCTTGCTGCTAATATGTAAAATATAATGGACCTCTGATATTAATTTATGACCTGCAATCATGTTTGATTCAGTTATTCGTTTCAGTAGTTGTACAGTGGTTGTCTGAAGATTTTTTATGTACACAATAGTATATTACTTCAACAGAAAATGCTTAATTAACTAATTGATTTATACTGTGTTTCAAACTAGGTAAATATTTAGTTCATTGTGCCACAAATCTAAATAAGTTTATAAGAATACTTTGTCAGACAATTGAATTAAGTGGGAAATTGAATACATTTATAAAAATTTTAAATGTTAAAATTGAATTAGCATCTTTTAAATGCAATCAAAGATTATTCAAAAGTTCTTTTTATTTAAATTATTGCTAAAGTTTGAAAGTCTTATACATTGGAAATTTATTTGAAAATAAATAATCTGCATTCAGATTTGACAAATAGGAACAAATGTATTTTTTAATAGACTGTTATCTTAATGAACTGAATGCTAATTTTTAAAACTAGGAAAAACTTTGAATCCATTTTCCTATGAATTAAAGCCATTCTTAAAATACAAGGTATGAGTTAATTAATACCCATACTCACACCAACTTGAAAATACAAACTTAGAAAACTGAAATCTTTCTATAGGTTGTGATTTCTAGTGGACTATGAAATCAATTTAGTGGGTCAACAAAGAAAATAGAGTGCATTACATGTAATGAGAGTAAATTCATTTCATGAAACTTGTTTCAATTCTAAATCTTCCCACATACTTGCATGTATGTGTTGGGATAGGCAAGGAGTTACAGAGCAAGATTAGGAGGAAGATCCTCAAAGAGGCAGCTCAGACTTTCAAACACAACAGCAGAGAAGAACCAGAACAGCTGAGCACCCTGAATAAGAAATACATACAGTAAAGCTGTGCCTTCCTGGTCTAATGCTAACAAGCTAAAAGTTTGTGGTACACTATTTCCTATCGCAAACACCCATTCTGAGTCCTAGGCTACACAGAACAGCCACTGACTTCGAAAAGCTTAAGCAACAGTAATGAACTATGCCAAGTTGTTTCTTCCTTAGTTGATTGGAGGAAGTGGATGACAGTTTCCTAACCAAGACTCATGGCATCCTGGGCATCCACCCTGGGCATCCAGACTGGTCAACCCTGTCTCATCTGAGAATGCTTATACAGTCCTAGGTATATAAAATATGTACACAAGGCCAACATTTTATATAATAAATCATACATTTATTTTAAAGCCATTCTCTGTTAAACATATAATTTTATCATTTATTAAAGGCAAAAGAAAAATTTTATACTGAGATATGCTTGCTTATTTTCACATAAACAATTCAATCTTTGCTAAATTATTTGATGAAACATCTTCAATACTTTGCACAGCTGTTGGATACTATGATTTTATAATTATCAATGCTTAACAAGCAGCTTATATAAATAATATATTTAGGGCCACTTCAAAAATGTTGAAAATTATGTCTCAATTATAATCCAAAATTCATTTAATAATTTGTTTATAAAACTCAAATCAGCAATTCAAACAGCAATCTTTAAAATAAAACATTCTAACACAATATAACCCAATATATTAATTCAATACATGCTGATGAATGATAAAAATATGAAGTCTTTATTTTTCTTAATGAAATACTTTTTTGTTTGTTTTTGAAACAGCATTTCTCTGTGTAGCCTTGGCTGTCCTTGAATTTGCTCTGTAGGCAAGGCTGGCCTTGAACCAGAGATCCATCTCTGCCTCACAACAACTGCTGGAACTAATGGTATCTGCTACCACTACTCAGCTGCAATAAAATTTTTTAACAGAAAACTGCACATAAAACCCACCATAATTCATAACCCTTTTTTTTGTCTCTTCAGAATATCTTCATTTTTTTCCACTTTTTTATTAGATATTTTCTTAATTTAAATTTCAAATGCTATCCCGAAAGTTCCCTATACCCCCACACACACACCCTGATCCCCTACCCACCCACTCCAACTTCTTGGCCCTGGCGTTCCCCTGTACTGGGGCATATAAAGTTTGCAAGACCAAGGGGCCTCTCTTCCCAATGATGGCCGACTAGGCCATCTTCTGCTACATATGCAGCTAGAGACACGAGCTCTGTGGGTACTAGTTAGTTCATATTGTTCCATCGATAGGGTTGGAGACCCCTTCAGCTCCTTGGGTACTTTCTCTAGCTCCTCCATTGGGAACCCTGTGTTCCATCCAATAGCTGACTGTGAGCATCCACTTCTGTGTTTGCCAGGCACTGGCATAGCCTCACACAAGACAGCTATATCAAGGCCCTTTCAGCAAAATCTTGCTGGCATATTCAATGGTGTCTGGGTTTGGTGGCTGATTATAGGATGGATCCCTGGCTGCAGCAGTCACTGGTTGGTCCATCCTTTTGTCTCAGCTCCACACCTGATCTCTGAAACTCCTTCCATGTGTGTTTTGTTCCTAATTCTAAGAAGGGGCGAAGTGTCCACACTTTAGTCTTCGTTCTTCTTGAGTTTCATGTCTTTTGCAAATTGTATCTTGGGTATTCTAAGATTTTGTGCTAATATCCGCTTAGTGGTGAGTGCATATCTAGTGACTTCTTTTGTAATTGGGTTACCTCACTAAGGATGATATCCTCCAGATACATCCATTTGCCCAAGAATTTCATAAATTCATTGTTTTTAATAGCAGAGTAGTACTCCATTGTGTAAATGTACCACATTTTCTGTATCCATTCCTCTGTTGAGGGACATCTGGGTTCTTTCCAGCTTCTGGCTATTATAAATAAGGCTGCTATGAACATATGGAGCATGTGTTCTTATTACCAGTTGTAATATTTTCTGGGTATATGCCCAGGAGAGGTATTGCTGGATCTTCCGGTAGCACTATGTTCAATTTTCTGAAGAACCGCCAGACTGACTTCCAGAGTGGACCTTTAACGATCTCAAATCAAAGCCTAGCATACCATGTTCAGAGCCAAGGCTGTGATGAAGTCATGCAACACACATGGGTGAGCACTGTCAGATTCTGAATTAATTTTGGTACATTAGAAAACTTCTCATTTTTACCAGAATTTTCATAACCTCCACATTCAGTTATGTGACCCCACATGGAGTTAGCACCCTAAAGTTTAAGAAGCTGTGCTCTAGAAGAGGCACATCTAACCTCAGGTGGAGGCCTCAAGTTACTTGTTAGTTCTCCAGCAACGTATTCATATATACATATACACAAACATGCACATATACATGGGCTAGGACAAGACAGAACTTTTTAAAACTCTAAGATAGATGACTTGATGACCAACATCAATTCAAATTCTCTTTTTCTAAAAGCTTGGATTGGTATTTTTTCCTACTAATACATTAGTGAAAAAGGAAGAACTCTATACTGCATTTATCTCCCCTGGGACTTAGTATCATAGCTATCTGGTAAATGAAACGGAGCTTCACTTAGGTTATTTATTACCCTTACAGTCACGTGGTACCCAGAGGCTTTCACCAGTGTGACTACTTCATTATCTTCAATGACTTTCACATTTTTGAAAAAAAATGAATATTAGCTGTGTTTTTACAACAAACATTGAACAGTCAGTATAAAATGTTATATTTGAGGATAAAATGAATAACATGGGGACAAACAGGATGCTTGAGGAAATAATATATACTTAATAAAATTTTACTGTGAAAAACACTGAAACAAGGACTATAATACCCTTGAGTAATACCAAATTGTTTGTCCAATACTGTGAGTCACAGTCTATCAAGCCTTAAAAATCAACTCCAAAATACTGTCTTCAGTTTCAACAAAGTGTGTATAAGGACTGTCTATGCTAGACAGTGCCAGCCACATAAGAGTAGTATTCGTTTTCTTTTTTTCTTCACTCCCCAACCCCTCCCCGCCCCGTACTATTTTCTTAATGGTCGAATTAACAGCCAAGTAGTTTTTACCTTACCAAAAAGTGCCTTTTATTGAATCAAAAGTAAAGCAGCACAAGCAATGACAGAATTGTGGCTTAGGACCCTTGTTCTGCTTTACAAAGCACTCACAGATGGATGCACCTTGCAGAGAGCACGAGACAGTACCACTGCTGCTGTAGCAAAGACTGCATCTCCTTACGTTAGCTCTCAATTCCCCTCCCTAATTAACCTTGGGGCCTGTTATACTAGGTAAGCATCTGTCACTGGGTGACATGCTCAGTCCACAACCTGGCTACATCTCTGCAAAGGCTCCCAGGAAATATTTTAAAGAAATGATTTAAAGAAAAGAAGGTAAAATATGGGCTGGTGAGATTGCTTGGCTGGTAGAGTGCCTACCATCCAAGCCTGAACCTATGTAGTCATGGACAGAGAGAGAACTGACTCCATAAAGCTGTCCCCTGACCTGTACACACACACCATGTTACTGTGCCCCTATATACACGGCATATACAGTACAATTATATACAATGCTTAAGAAGGGAGGATATAGGGGACTTTCAGGATAGCATTTGAAATGTAAATGAAGAAAATATTTAATTAAAAAATTGAAAAAGTAAAAATAAATAAATAAATAAATAAAATGCTTAAGAAAGCAAAGTGTAACTTGTACTGAAATATTTTAAGTCTAAATAGCCAATTTCTAATTTAAAAACAATGGGATATGTTTTCCTTAAAAGTCATTTGAGAGGCGTCTAGACTCAATCCATTGGATGTTCTAAATTAAAAATAAAATATCTATTTACAATAAAAATTTCTCTTTAGAGGTTTTAGAAGTTAAGATAGTCAACTCTTGCCCACATAGTACCACAACACAGCAAATATAGAGGATTTGTTGCACAGGCTTACTAGTTAAATCCAAGAGAAAGAGGAAGAGGGTAAAAAAACAGAGACTGTCAAGGGGACTGAGGGTGGGCATTTTGGAGTCTTATAGCAATCTGGGGTGGGGAAAACGAGATTTTTTTCTGATTAGAGACCACTGATAGACCTCGAAGCCTCTGTCACAGAGCATGATGAGATCAGCTGAGGCACCTTCTCAAGGCATTTGAACCACAGAACATCTGTGGTGAGAAAAAGACTTGGTGATTAAAAAAACAAAACAAAACAAACAAAAAAGGAAAAAAACACAGGCCAGAGAGCAATATTGCTCACATGAGGCTTTGTGTTTGTAACAGTAACCCTGCCCCTGAAAGGCGGAGAGTCTCTAACAGCCTGTCAGTTAAACCTCCAATGACCTCCAATGACAGCAGGTTCCATACATGCAGCATGTAACTGCACTTTAATTTCCTAAAACCACAGGATATAAGTGTGATTTCAAATACTGTCTGTACTGTGATATTTAATATTGATAAAACTGTACTATATTCTCTTCAAAGCTTCAAAGACTCAGCATATGGGAAATCTTCATTTGCTTGAAGACATTGTTCTCAAAGAAGTTTACTCTGACACTGTAAATGAATTCTAAACAATGAAAAGTAACAGCTAGAGTGTCTGCCCTGAGGAACAGAACCCAGAATACAGGAAATAACATGCTAAGTGAATGTCACTCACCAGAATAGTGTGTCTTCTTATTAACAGTGGGCAACACAAGATTAAATTGTTTCAGCTATGAGATGCTTATTAACACTTGTTTTGGAAAGAAGCTGTAAGATCTATAAACTGAATGAGTATTGATTTGCATGCCCATTCCATGTGTGGAAATGATTCAGTCACCTTTCAACCTCAAAAAATATGGAGCACTTACAGTCTCTTGCTTCTTTTGTAGTAATTTAAACTACATTTAAGAAAGAAATGGAGTGAAACTTTATTTGAAGTTAGGGGAGTCAGAAAGAAATTTAAGATCATAGGACTATTCAGATGAGAGGATACTGCTATTAGTGAATAAGGAGTAATTCAACAAGGTAGCTTTCAGTATAAGATGGCAAAACAAAAAATGACCTGAAGGAAGGGAAAGGGAAAAATGTTTTCTGAGTAGTGAGAGTGTGTGTAATTACTGGCTTTTCTCTTGAACATGATTGCCTTTGGCTGTGGACATGACTCCAAAGCTAACTGACAAATCTCATGTTTGTTTAAAGTAACATTATCTGTTTGATCAGTAAACTGTAAGTTAGAATAAAACAACCCCATTCTGATGATCAACTTAAGGGGTAGGATTTAAGTTCTGTCTAGAAAACTGGGGCAGCACCGGGTAGATAAATTGTAACCAATGAATACTAATAGCTAGAGTGTCTGCCCTGGAAATGAGTCACCTGTGCTGTCCTGTGCCACTAGTTCTAGGCATGGCTCTAGACAAGATTCTAAGGCACAGCCCTGGGTAACCAACCGCCCTGGGTAACCGCCAAGGGTAAAACACTACGCTCTTGATTTCCTATCAGCTTTTCAAAGCAACAAAATGTACTCAGGAACTAATTTCGTACAACCACAACAAACAAACAAACAAAACACCTGGTGAGAAAAAAGTGGAAAGAAATGAGCACGCTTCTCTCCTCACAGCCCTCATTCCATTTACTCATTCTTTCTGCCCAGCTTTCTATTTCTTCCCTTCTGATTCTAATGAAGTACAAATCACCTCAGTGGCAGACTCCACGAGACTCAAAGCAAGTAAGCACAATTTGTAACACCAAAGGACTTCACTCTGAGGAAGTCACACAGCAGCATAATATAAGCCAACTGAGAGCATCAGAACCACGGTCATCATGATGCTCTGTATACCAACAGGTATTTTACACACTGAGCGCCTCTGTAGACCAGGTTGGCCTCAAACTCACAGACCTGCCTGCCTGTTTCCTGCCTGGTTTGAGGGGCAATTCTTAATATCTGGGTCTGATTTTCCTCTCTTGTTATAAACTCAATAAGGTAAGTCTTACTATATTTTTATTAACAGATATTAATATATATAACAATGCTATTATGGCATTTTCATATATACATATAATATACTTTGATCAAGTGTGTGTGGGGTGTCCTACTACTACCTTTTGTTACAGACAAAATCTCATGTTGCTCAGGCTCATCCTGATATAGCTGAGGCTGACCCTGAACTGCTGAGATTCTGGGCATATGCCTCCACACTTGGCACCTATTTTTATTTTAATAATAAGTAAGAAATCTGAGGGCAGGACAACTTCTTAATTGCCTAAAAGTACACATTATGCCTGTTGGTTATGAAGTCAGGGCCTTAGCCTAGGGAGTCCAACACTTTTAGTGTCTATATGTAGTAATTCAGACTAATAGCCAAAAGAAGAAGAACAAATAAAATGTGGCAGAGACTATGCTAGGTAAGGAGTGGAAGAGGACATATAAAAGGAAACTCATCAGAGATAGAATAAGAAAGTACCACCCCAAAACTTCACAAAATAATTACTGTTCTGCTACCTCACTTAGTTCAACTGCTCAATATTTCTGTCTTTCCATTGGTCAAATAAACAAACCAGTAGGCAACTTTTATATTGTGATAATTGTTAAGGAATAAAGATAAAAATGTCAGCCCTCACAGCATGTAAAAACTAATCCAACAAGAGAAACACAGGCAGTAAGCAGCAAGAGTACGCATGATTTCTTAACCGTTTGTCTTGTCACCCCTCCACCCCCCATATGTACATATTCACACACTATATATTAAAAAGTACGAAGAGCCACAAAAAGGGCAATGATGTCCAGCTGGGCTCTAGACATACCTGCTTCTGGGTCCTGGTTGAAACGGCAGTACTTGGAGTTGTCCAGAGAAGGCAGGCACTGCTCAATGGGTACCCAGACATACGTCTCAGGACACAGCAAATCTGAAGGTCTATACTGACCCTAGTGAGAAGTGAAAAATAGAAAAAAAGGGCACAGGCATTAGAAACACTAACTCCTGGGTTCTAAGGCTCCAGGAAGCCAGGAATGGTATGATGACAGGCTTAATGTCAACCGAAAAGCTTTGCCATAAATATTAGTTTAGGCATTCTGTTAGTGATCACATTTGTATTTAAAAAGAGACTGCACATAAAGGCTCTCTAAAAGTGACATATCACCATTTAGCAGGTTATATTGATTTGGAAGCTGAGTTTTTACATTTCAGGAAGAAATCAAGTTGCCTTTGAAAAGCTAGTGAGAATAGACTGAAGCTTCTCTGCATATAGTAGAAAATCATTCAAAGCCATATAAAACAAGTTTTGTTTTCAAAAGTAGAATAAGACTGTCCTCAATCAGAATTTTCAAGCTTACAGACTCAAGGCTGATAATATTCATTTCATGCTAATGTTTTAAAAAATACAATCCTAGTAATACACATCTACTAACAATCTAAATTAGTGGGAGTACAATAAAAGCTTAAAAAATAGAAATTCTGGGCTGGTGAGATGGCTCAGCGGGTAAGAGCACCCGACTGCTCTTCCGAAGGTGATAAGTTCAAATCCCAGCATCCACATGGTGGCTCACAACCATCCGTAACAAGATCTGGCGCCCTCTTCTGGATTGTCTGAAGACAGCTACAGTGTACTTACATATAATAAATAAAATAAATCTTTAAAATAAAAAAAAAAAAAGAAATTCTAATGAAACTTGTGCAATTATATAACTTCAAAAATTCTACTTTATACTTTATATAGCTAGGTGTGGTGCTGTAGGCCTTTAATTCCATCATTCAGGAGGTAGAGGCAGGCAGATCTTTGTGAGTTCAAAGCCAGTCAAAGTGAGTCTGGCAAATAAAGGTGAGTTCAGGACAGCCAGAACTCTATTATACAGAGAAACCCTGTCTTGAAAAACAAAACAAACAACAACAACAACAAAAAACCCCAAAATATACTTTATTAAAATATGTAGAACTGTGTACAACACTACACAATATTTGCTGGAATAAGTAAATCATTCATTCATAGATAACAGTTAAGAAAGATAATAAGTAATAGTGAAACAAACTATAAGAAAGCATTAGTGATTTTTTTCAAAAAAAAAACCAAAGCTTTTATTTTCTTTAAACTTATTCAAAATTTGAAACGTCTTTTTTTCTGAATATTAAAATTCAAATTTTATATACAGGTTAAAATTTAGTGCAGATATGTAAATTTTTATAACCCAGTGTAGGAAATTATTTTAGTATATGGAAAGATCCAACCTAATTTCTCTTGTATTTACTCAATAGCCTCAACGTGATTTTTTGAATACTATTAACTTCCCCTAGTGACTGTCTCTTCCTATCATATAATGAGTTCTAAGCTTGCCATGTGCCAGAGCCACATAGTTGTCAATATTAGATCTTTATGTTATATTTTACTCTCTTATAAATCTAATCTTTTATCACTCCATTTGCAGAATCTTCAGTTTGCTTAAATATTCTAGAATTCTCAATTTTGTATAAAAATATGATTGGCATGAATTTAAAACCTAATAAAACTGGAAGAGGATGTCTTCGTATAGTGACAGAACATGAGAGAACCCCCATGAATGTCTAGTGAGAAACGTGTGTTACTATAACAACTAAAATCCCAACTGTCCATCTGATCCTATTTCTAACTTGAGGCTGAAGTTAAGGCAGCATTGGGAGTGAGAGTAACCAGCCCTCATCTGTGAATCCTGAAAGTTAAACAAAGGACTTTTCCCTTAGACAGATTCCGTAAATACACACTGATACATGAACAAACACCAGAAACAAGAGCTAACTGGAATCAATCCACTGCAGTGTCAGGGTTACAGAAAGGTGAAGCACATGTGAGTTACATATGTGTGACAGGCACACAACCTCAAAGCACCTAGGTTTCACAAGGTTCTCAAAAATCCTAATTGCTCATAGGAGAGATACTTTTGATTCTTTAAACATTTAACTCACTAAAAGATCAGAAATACATTTTGACTTCTTGATCATTTGAAATCAAATCTGTCAACTTCATTATACACTATCCTCCAAAGTACAGGCTTCTTTCAATACCTCAAGTAGTCTCTCAAGCCATCAAAGAATGCAGTTTTATGGCATAAACTGCTGTGAAATACTGCTTTCTAAACTAAGCTGGCTGAGAGGTATGTGACTGAAATGATTAAAGCTCAATTCAGAGTCACCGTCCCACAAAGGAGAACCACAGGGACGTGAAAGCTGCCCTGCCTGTTCCCTATTGAAAGAACATGAGAGATGTTTGCATTAAGAATGTAATTACTTAAGGATTTGGACAGACTTTCCCGTGGTCAGAAGAAAAATATTTAATCAACCTCTAAATATATTCATTCAGATTGAACAATGAAGTAAAAGCGGATTAATTCTTTCCTAGGGTGCTGACTTTTAGATAGATGAGAAATGTTGAGTTAGCACAGACTTCTGAAGTACTCAGAATTTTGAAATTGTAACACCTTTGACAGCTTATTTGACAGCTCTTTATGGAGTTCTTTCAAAGTGAAGAACAATTCAGAAGAGGAGTGACTAGTCCAAGTTGCTAAAGAAGAGTTTATTTGTTCTACATATAGCTATGATACCCAATAACTTGTCTTATGGCTATTTATAAGGAAAGAGATACAGATCACAACATGGCCATATAATATTTCAATCAACTTTACTAGGTTGTCATAGACTAAGAGTTTAGAAAATACCACAGTTAAATCTAAAACATGTACAAGGACGAACCCTGCAAATGCCAGCTAAGAACATCTCCTATCCCACATCTTTAATAAAGACCATCTTTCCAAAGGGGGCTGTTTACTTTGTATTGGTTAATGTAATGAACAAAGATATTCTTCTAATTTTGAGGCTTAAGATCATAATTTGAAGAGCATTACCATACTGATCAAAGTTTCCACCCTATGAAAGAGCCACCAAATAAATTATGTAAAACATGTATCTTAGCAAAATAGAATTCGGCCTAAAATTTGCATTCATTTTGATAACCAGAGGTTAAAATATCTCACCATTGTGGCTGGAGAATTTGGTTTTGTGGTTAAGAGCACTTGCTTGCTCTTCTAGAAGACCTGGGTTCAATTTCCAGCACCCATGTAGTAGCTCACAACCATCTGCAACTCTAGCTCTAGGGGGTCCAACACCCTTTTCTGGCCACCACAGACACAGACGTACATGCAGACAAAGTATCGATAAATGGAAAATAGTAATTCTTTTAAAACAACCATCTTGCTAGAGTATGTAAAGCACAGCAGTAATATGTCAGTAATAAAAAACTTTTAGACAGACTAATATCTTAGTACTTCCAATGAAACACAGCCACCAACAGACATTTCCCTCTAGTTAAGACATCTAGGCAGAAATCCTAATTTCCAAGAGCAAAATGGTGTCTTAATGATATGAAGCAGCAACAAGAAATGGTTTAACAAACCTCAAGCATAAGTTTTGTCAGGTTTTAACTGATGGGATTCATATGCTATCAAGATCTTCCCATTAGCACAGGATCCACTGTTTCTTTACTGTTTTCAAAGCTGTATATTTGTATCGAGTCCTAAAGAAACACTACACTCATAAGCCCTCACTCTTACCCCCAATCTCCACCCCAGTGTATAGGCAATCCATTTAAAAATGGAAGGCCTGGGCTGGAGAGATGACTCAGAGGTTAAGAAAACTGACTGTCCTTCCGAAGGTCCTGAGTTCAATTCCCAGCAACCACATAGTGGCTCACAACCATCTGTAATGAGATCTGATGCCCTCTTCTGGTGCATCTGAAGACAGCTACAGTGTACTTAGATACAACAATAAATAAATCTTTAGGCTGGAGTGAGCAGGGCCAACCGGAGCGAACAGAGGTCTCAAATTCATATTCCCAGCAACCACATGATGGCTCACAACCATCAGTACAGCTACAGTGTGCTCATATGCATAAAATAAATAAATAAAGCGGCCTTTAAGATAGATAGATAGATAGATAGATAGATAGATAGATAGATAGATAGATAGATAGATAGGTGTGAAAATGGAAGGCCTGCTGGGTAACACCCCCAAGCCTGTTGACCCGAGTACATTCCTAGAATCCACATAGTGGAAGAAGACAACCAACTTCTACAACTGTTCTCTGACCTCTACACACAGAGTATGGCATGAATGAATTCCACCCCACTCCCACCCCAGCCCCAAATAAAACAAACAAACAAACAACTAGTTAAAAATAGTGTAATATTTCTTCACACTTTCAGGCATAGTTGATTTCCATGCATGCCTGATTTGTGGCAGAGCCTACAAGGCCCTAGATGAAGCAGCCATTACCCTTTTGTCCTGGTTTTTCTGCAATTGTCTCC
Source organism: Mus minutoides (assembly GCA_902729485.2). Classification (NCBI taxonomy): domain Eukaryota; kingdom Metazoa; phylum Chordata; class Mammalia; order Rodentia; family Muridae; genus Mus; species Mus minutoides. Next base: position 1,052,911 of record LR749802.1, on the reverse strand, counting down.
TCTTCCATCATGCCAATTTGACTACCCTGGTTTCTTTATAGCTCCTAAACATGGTAGGTGTGCATACAACTCAGGGCTTCTCAATGCCTCTCTCAGGACTAAGTCGTTCTTATGTCTGTTTGTTGTTGTTGTTTGTATGTTTATGTTTGTGTGTGTGTGTGTGTGTGTGTGTGTGTGTGTTATACAAACCCTATACCACACAACTACATTAAATCCCTGACCTCGTTTTTTATTTTTAAAAATAATCTTTAAAATTATGCAACAGGGTTTCACTATGTTGTCCTGAGAACCTTTGAAGTTGGAACCCCTGTCTCATGCTCCTGAGTAGCTGGAACTACAGGCCTTCACCACAAGGCCAGGCATATTACCTACTTTAAGTTTTTCTTGATATCACACCCTCAATGAAGCCCATTAACCCTCCTTACTATTTTTCCCCTGTAGGGCATATCAACACTCTTGCTTATATTTTTGTTAATTTGTACTTATCTAAAACTTGTTATAATATAGGGTCATAGATTTTCTTTTCAGCCTAGGTTTGTCATTGATGTCCAGTAAACAAATGATAGATGAATCAATAATGAATCTAGCACCACAGCCCACCTTTGCTTCTTTCCTATAAACACAGTGGGTGTTTATGCACTAATAAAACATGCAGGAGTCCAGCAACAGTTGTTGAGGTCACACTGCGGATGCATCTCTACCATACCTAAGCCCAAATGCTGAAAAGTCAAATTCACTATCGTGAAGGATCTACAAACATCACTAAAACTAAAGACGTTTGATAGCTGACAAAGTTAGGGACTACTCCCTCGTGTCAATTTCACTTTTTCTCTCCAAACATTTCCTGGTAAAGATTTTGCATTTTCTTTGTAATGAAGAGCAGAGCGTGGTCTTTTCTGTAAAGCTGCACGTAAATGAAGGCCGTGGAGGAGGGGCTGAAGTGCGGCTTGAGAAAGAGCCTCTCGGCTTCTGTTGGTAGCAACAATAATACTTTCTCCCTGGGTTGATTAAGAGCACAGTTCTCAGGTGGTGCTTAGCCATTCGGCATTCCTCAGTTGAGAATTCTTTGTTTTGCTCTGTACCCCATTTTTTAATAGGTTTATTTGATTTTCTGGAGTCCAGCTTCTTGAGTTTTTTGTATATATTGGAAATTAGTCCCCTATCAGATTTTTGACTGGTAAAGATCCTTTCCCAATCTGTTGGTGACTTGTTTTGTCTTATTGACAGTGTCTTTTGCTTTACAGAAGCTTTGCAATTTTATGAGGCCCCATTTGTCGATTCTCGATTTTACAGCACAAGCCATTGCTGTGCTGTTCTGTTCAGGAATTTTTCCCCTGTGCCCACCATATCTTTGAGGCTTTTCCCCACTTTCTCCTCTATAAATCTCAGGGAAATGCAAATCAAAACAACCCTGAGTCGGTCATCAATGGGAGGAGAAGCCCTTGGTCCTGTGAAGGCTCTATGCCCCTGTATAGGGGAATGCCAGGACCAGGAATGGGAGTGGGTGGGTTGGGGAGCAGGGGGAGGGGAAAGAGGATAGGAGATTTCCAGAGGGGAAACTAGGAAAGGGGCTAACATTTGAAATGTAAATAAAGAAAATAAATTTAAAAAAAAAAAGAAAAAGAAAAAGAAAAGAGCACAGTTCTAAGGCTGAAGAGACAGCTTAGTGGTTAAAAGCACTTGCTACAATTCAACAGGACCTGGGTTCAATTCCCAGCACCCATGTTGGAGCTCACAACTGTCTATAACTCCATTTCCAGAGGATCCAACACCCTCTTCTGGTGCCAGGCATGCACACAGTATACAGACATACATGTAGGCAAACACTTATACACATAAAATAATAAAATCTTAAGTGCATAATCCTCATAACATCTGAATCAAATCTTGTGATAACTTTAAAAGTTGTGAAAATAACATTCTTTATCTACGGTAGAGGCAGAGTGCTAGGACCAAACCCAGGACCTGTGCATGGCTACAAGTACTCCACCCGAGTTACATTCCTAGATCTCAGACACTGCTTCTACTGTAGAGATAAAACAGCAATATTGTGTGATGTCAGTGATGAGCTATGAACTATTAACATTTCCTTTGTTAAACCACAGCTTAATCTAAAATTATTCACATTTTCCCATATTTACAAAATAACCTCCAGGTCTTAAAACTAAGATCCAGTTCAACATATGCACTTGGTATCAAACATGACAAGATGGGTTGGCCCTGCCCATATGATCCCTGCCTATGAGGGAAGAGGAGGCAGCTGTGTCCAGCCACTTGCCAGACAGTAGAACATCAGTTGCAGCACAGCAGTACTGAAAAGAATGAGGGCTGTACACAAGCTGGTAGCACATCAAAGGTCAAAGAATCAGCTTTCTCTGGAGCAGCAGCAAACAATCCTGTGCATTATGTTGTAAAGGCTAAGTAACATCATATCACAAGTTTAAAAACAAAACAACAAAACAAGCCCTCACCAACAGCAAATACAGATCTAAGACTACATTGCTGTCTTCCAAATCTATATCCACCAAAATTCTAAACAGGAAGTGAAAAGAAAAACAACTGTTTCATCTTTACTGCAAGTTATGTCGTCCTGTATCTTCATGGTTTGAGCAAGCTTCAAAAACAAATTAACCATGGGCTTTGCATTTAAAATAGGAAAGCTGAGTTAGTTACAAACAGTAACTCCATCTTCTCCGGGAAAAAAAAAAATTCCATACAGTCATATTCATTGCCACTACCTTTCCTCTTAACATATATATAATCTGGTATTATCTAGAAAAGTATTATGAAATATGGGCTCTAAAATGGTATTATGATTCCTTTTATCTTGTTTCATCTCCTGCCTTCCCAGATTCCCATCAAAGCACTGCTTACAATTGAACACAAAGTTGATCAGAAATAAAAGGACACTGTAGTCTTTACATTATAATGGAATATGACCCCCATACTCAAAGAAAGCCATAAATCGAGTAAATACTCCTCTTTAATTTACATTGTTTTTTTTAAAAAAAAAAAACCTACTTTTTAATTGTAGTAAATCCAGAAACATTTCTAAATGCTTTAACATCTTTTCAAATTTTGTTTTTGGCCTTTGGAAAATGAAGTATGTGAACCCTTATATATTTGGGGCCATGCTTGCAAAGCTGAAATGTTAAAATTCTCTTTGAATACTGTACTTTGTTGAAGTTTAAACATTTAAATTGAAAGTTATTTCTTTAATTAAAGTTAAAGGATTTGAGACTTATTTTTCTCAGAAAAAAATCAGAGAAAAGTAAAGAAATGCTTTCATATGATATTTACCCAAGTTACATTCTTGGCTTTTAAATAGAAACATCTGGGGATGGGCTTGGCAGATTGTAATAAAATTGAAGTTACCAATTCACACCCTGCCATTTTGAGGGTATTTTGTTTTTACAGTTTTCAAATCAAAACCAAATGGACTTCCCTTTGAACTCTGGTACCAAACCAAAGACCTTTATGAGATTTTACTTTCAAGAATACTTTGTAAATATTTTGTAAAATGGAAGGATTTCATGAGCATTTGAGAATAGGCTAAACTAGCAGAGTCTGTTTTGAAAGTTCAAGTTAAACTGAAATTTAAGTATACAGAAAAAGATGAGATCACTGAAACATGCACAGACCACTCACTTCCCTGCCCCCGACTAAACACCAATAGCAATGTACAAAAAAGAAGGCTCAGACATTGAAGTCTTTTATCAGGTAAAACTGGTATCAGTATCTCACTTTCCATCATAAACCTATTGACTTTTCTAAAACCAATTGCTCTAACACTACCTAAGCAAAAATAGCTCAAAACGACCCACTAGAGTGGGCTGCACTGCAGAACCCCTCAGGTCAGAAATTCAGGCTTATTAAACCCAGTCCCTTCCCTGAAAGACAACACCAATGGAATCTCATCTCAGAGTACTGCAGCAGACCCTTGCTCCTGACTTTGTTACATAAACAGAGATTGACTTTATCGGTTCCCAAGAGAGTGCTTTAGAAGTAACTGGAGCTGCTCTGTTTTCAAGCACTGTGGTTGTGCCACACTCCGCTGGTGAGGTGCACTGGGGCCAGTAAAGACAAAGAGCCTAAACATCTGAATCCATTTGTGCTCCCAAATTGTGAACACCAACAGATGGACTCCATGTGCTGCTAGGCTAAGCTTTGAAATTTTAAAAATACATATTTTTTCCACTGACAAACAGAAAGTGATGGTATTCTGTGTTTCTTTAATTAAAATCCAAGGGTTCTCAAAAGCTCCAGGACTTTACTTTAAAGCTTCTTTAAGACTAGGATATTTATTTTGCTATTGGCAAATAATAGAGAATAAAGATTCTAATTTAGTTTTAATCACAATCTTTGCTTTTACTTTGGAAACCCTGAGTTAATCCTTTTTCTTCTGGAAAATACAAAGAAAGCTTGTGAAGAAAAGATTCAAGGAGTCAACTTACAGTGCAAATTTAATTTCAACCGAAGGGTCACAAGTTGAAAAGGATAAGGAAAAAAAAAAAGGAAGAAGAAGAATGAATCAGGACAAAGAAAATAATATTCAAAGAAAAAAGTAAAATTCAAAGCTTTAATTTTTGTTGATACATGAGTGAATGTGTGTTTGTGTGTGTGTGTGTGTGTGTGAGAGAGAGAGAGAGAGAGAGAGAGAGAGAGAGAGAGAGATGTATTGTTGTTTATTCACCATGGTAGAGAACAGAGATCATCCAAGTGGTTATCTGCTTTTTCAGGCTTCAAAAACAGCACTCAGAGCCCTTACTCTCCACTACCTTAAAACAGCCTCTCTCACTTGGCCAGCAGTGAGGAGGTTTTCAAGTTCTCCTCAAGTTCATCCTCTCACTGGAACCAATCAGATCAGATCATGTGAATCCTTGCCTACTGCTCCCCACAAAGTGGAACAATTTCTTTTTAAAGTATTTGAAGATGTTGATGTGAGAATTGTGACTTTAGAGATGGTAAGAAATTATACATGATGAAAACCCACCACAAACTGAAGAGCCTGAATTGTATTAATCACAACACAAGCTGCCTAGGTATCTATAAAGTAATCCATACTGTTTACATGTTCCCTAAGGAACTCACACTTACTCCCTCGGGAACATGTCTACACTCACAGGGTACATGTGAATCCACAAACCTCCAGTCAGGATCCTCATATAAATCAGGGATGTGCATAACAAAAGTTAGGCTTTCCATCCAGCATCTCACCGGAAGACACTAGCCCAGGGGCACTGAAAAGGGTATAGGCTACCTGCTATCTAGTGTCTACCCACTGAATATGAGTTATAGTCCCCTTTTAAAACCAAACTCAACTACTACTGCATGCTTTATCTTTACTAAGACTTTCTTGGATCCTTTCATTTCACTACTATGACCAAAATCCCTTGCCTGAGGGAGACAACGTCTGCCCCTCCTCATAAGGTTCCAACCACAGACCAAGGTTCAAGTCTACCAAGTTCACGCTGGTTGTTACTTAAAGAGTGTAGGTGAGGGGTTACTTACTGGAGGGAGTTACTTATGGATCCTCCTCACATACACAGCCTACTGCCTCAAAAAGGCATCATCAGAAGTCTTTACCCAATAAAGATAATCACTTGTCACATAGATGGACTCCCCCACCAGGCTTCGCTAGCCTTTCCTTGCCTGTTTATTTTAGCCCCTCCCCTCTAGTTAAGGGTTTTTATTGCTGCAATGTGACCAAAATCAAGTTAAAGAAAGGGTTTATCTGGCTTATCCTTCCATATCACAGTCCATCACTGAAAGAAGATAGAGCAGGAATCAAACAAGGCAGGAAACATGATGCAGGAACTGCTGCAGAGCGAAGGAAGGTGTGCTGTTTACTGGTTTGGTCATGATGGCTTGCTAACCCTGCTTTCATAAAGAACCTAGGACTGACAGCCCCCAAATAGCACCATTTACCATGGGCTGGGCTCTCCTCATCAATCACTAACTAAGAAAATGCCCTACAGCCAGATCTTATGGAGGCATTTTCTCAATTGAGGCTCACTCCTTTCAGATGATTCTAGCTTGTGTCAAAGTTGATATAAAACTAGCAAGCATACCCTCCTTGAAGCTACATGCAATTAGGACAGAGTTGCATTCAACAGTTAACAAGATACTCAGGAGAGGGTCTCCTGGCCCTCCCAAAGGGATGTAAACGCTTAACAAGCCCAGTTGGAATAATCTCTTTGCAAAGAAGCACAAATGAATGAACTCCCCAAAATGGCAGCTGTTTGGTTCTACAAACAATCCTGTACAAGTATCAAACCCCAGGCTAAACCATGTTCTGTCTTGTCATTTTTGCACTCAGTGAGTCACTGTTAAATGCCTCCCACCTATTAGACTTCACACAAAGTGCTATGGTGAACTCTGCCAGTTTGGGTTCTCAATGACCTTGTAATCTAAGGGGAAAGTCAAAATTTATGGTAATTGCCATATAGAAACATAAGCATATATTTTATAACAAAGTATGGCAATGCTATCAAGGAAAACCCCATCAGAGCAACAAGGAAGCCTAAGTGAGACCTGAGGGCTGGAGTCACTATTCTGGGAAACATCATCTGAATTTCTAGAGTACAGTGAACAGCAACAGTCTGTTGTAGTTCTCTCTATATGCTATTTGTCCTTCAACATCAGGTCCTCTTCCCCAAACCCCAATGTAGTAGTTTCTAAATATATCAGTTTTTCCATTTCTTGGGCCTAAAAATGCTATTTCAGACTGAGTTTCCAATAAATATTTACTGAAATACTTATTAAGATGAATTGTGTCCAATTATATTTCTTAAAGAGCATCAGAGACTCTTTAGAATAGATGGGCCTTACATCTTCCTTGTTATTAATGTTTCATTTTAATGTTTTGAAAGGTGAAGAGATGAGAAGGGAAAAATTAAATGAGCCAGAAAAGTCTAATTATTAGTGAAACCAAGATTACAAACGTAGAAACACTCTTTTTCTGCAGATTCCCCAGACAACATCAATGGAAGTATAGGCCCCCACCTCTGCCCAAGTCAGCAGTGCTCTCGGCTCTGTGGATAAAGACTGGCCAGCTAGAGACACTTTCGACATGGTCCCTGAGATGGCTCCACAGGAGCAGACTCCTGTTTCTTACCTTTCCACATTCTTCTAAAAATCTCTAAGTCCCAAGTCAAGCAAATGTTTTTTAAAAGTTTCCAGCAAATATATAGCTTTAATAAAGTCAGTAAACTATCTCTAACTGGAACTATTGTGTTTTTTTACAGAATATAAAAACACCAAATGTTTCCCAGTGCCCCAAAATCTTAAATCATAAAGGTCTGTTTATTACACAACTGAGGACAATGAGAAGCTGGCTGTCTAACCTTGTATTCGTCCCAGGGGTGTGATCTTTGCTAATCATTGTTCTTTTTTTTCCCTCCTGCCTGATGGAAAATGCATCACAAATGACTTAAATAATTCAGGTTTTAGGATAACCTTCTTTCCCTCAACTGTGCAGCAGCAGGGGGTTCTGTAGAAATGACATACTATACCCTTATATGCTACCAGTATTCTTTGAGCTTATGAAGACAACAGCTTAATAGCTTTTGTAGAATGTCTATATTTAACACATTCTAAAGACACTGAGTGGCTGGTGGCCTTCTTTTCTAATGATCAATTAACTATTAATTACATAGTCCTTTTTATTCATAAAATGAACAAATCATCAACTTCACTGAATTTTAGTTAAATAAATGTGAAAGAATGAATTGTGATACAAAGTCCAAAGAGTCTTAGATTTTAGTAAATTTCAGTGAATATTGTGCATAATTATACAACTTTGGACACATACATCCAAACTCAATTAGCAATCCTGATAGCACAGGTACAGCATGTGAAACCTCATAAGAGCAGAGTAATCACTGTCTCCATAAATGTTAGAATTTTATCTATTTATTATATTAACCATTACAAAACCACATATGAACACCAAAATAGGTCTTTAAATTTTATTTTAAATATTTTCATATGTGGTTTCTAAGTATCATTTAGGGCCAATCGTCACCTTTCCATCCAGTAACAGTTTGCAGAAATCAAAACAGCGCAATTACCATTTTATCACATCAGCAATTTGTGAGAAAGCATGGATACAATTGAAACTGAAATCTACAACTTCCAGATGTGAGAAAGTGTAATCCTGACAAGCTACTATTACATAGAACCTGCAACCATTCTATTTTTTTTTTTTTTCAAAGAGATCCAAGTTTGGGATGTCAAGTATGTTTGGAAGCTGCTGATACGCAGGCCAAGGACCTATCAGCTGCTAATCTACTGGTTTCTGGTGACACAGCATCTAAGTAATTCAAAGTGGTAGGGAAGCACACATTCTAGCAATGCGTTTTATATCAGCATGAACTCAGAAAACTGAAGATATTGAATGTGTTTGACTCCACTGCAGTTGCCCCTTTTTGATGCTCAATCTGAACACATTCTGGCCAGTGGGAGCCAATGAAAGTTGCCTTGTGTTTCCAACATAGCCCTAGTCGTTTATGATAGCTTCCATGCTTGCTAACTTCTTTTTATCTTCAGAGACTATTTATTAAAGTCGTCTTAACAATCCTCAGATCTGACTGCTTGTTTCTGAGCTTTGGATCTTAAGATCTATCACCAGATATGCTAAGCCTGTGTGCAGCTACTTTCTCTGAGAGAAGAGAGTGATCACTGAGCATTGTACTCATTCCCTCTGCACAAACAGCAGGAAGCACTTAAACCACAGCACAGAGGATCACCACGGCAGAGCCAAGCAGAAGCTTTCCAAAGCATCTCTACTAGAGGTCTAGCCTAAGACAAATTTAAAAAATCTAAAAACTAGAGACAGCCAATGGAGTTTTATAGCAGTTATAAAATGTTGGTGAATATATATAATTAAGTAATTTTATATTAGTAAAAATAGTATCCACTGGCTACTGTGAACTGATCACTATCCTGCCTGCTATCTACAAACTACCACATTAATCTTCCCAAGGACTCTCTATAGAGGGGTGGTTATTATCTTCACTTACAGATAGATATAGTCTCAGAAAGGCTATACAGTAAGGCATAATATTAAGGTTTGAACTCAGTTCTCTGTCTTTGGAAACTACATCTTCACGCTATTTCTCTAGTAAAATGTTAAACTAAAATGCTTAAATTCTATAAGCTCTACTAGAGCTTCAATAGCATTTGATTAAGAGTGCAGAAATACATGCTAAACATTCACAAACTACTAAGATTATAACCCAGTGTTCAGAAATTGAAAAGGATTTTAACACTGGGTAAAAAGTTGTAAAAAAAAAAAAAAAAATGGTCTCCAAGAATGAGCTCAACTCAGATGAGTAATTGCCTTGGGAAAAGGCAGCGTGCCAGTAGAGAATTTAGCAGGGACCACTTTGGACAAGTGTGCTAATTCTACATTGCTGACCCTGAAACAAGTGGATAGGAAAGGACTTCTGATGTGAGGTCCTGGGTCTGACACCTCTTTTGTAGCTCTGAAGCTTCGTAACTGTCAAACTCAACACACACATCTTTCTACTCTATCTCCAACACCAGTCTCTTCTCAGAGAACTAAAAGTTTCTGTCATGGTTTAGATATAAAGTATACCCCATCAAGGCTGTTCTGAGTTTTGAGGCTAGGCTGAGTTACACAGACAAAAGTTGACTCAGAAACAACAGACAATGAAATACTATCACACATCTACCAAGCTGGCTAAAATTCAAAACAATGGCCATAGTGTCAAATATAAAAGAACAAAATAACTTAAGAAACAAAACGAGTATTATAATATTGGATGATAACACAAAGTTTAAGGTTAATATCCGTGAATTTACACTATGAATAAAGAAATGGAGGGCAGAGACAAACCTTATGTAGATTCTCTATATACTAGATAGTCTCTCCTTCAAGAGATAAATCTTAAGTTCAGGTAGTTCAGATGAACTGTTAGAAGAGAACTGCATCTCTGTGGCATTATTTCATAAAAGCCCACCAATTTAATCAGAAGACCCACAACTCAAGATCAGATCTTCTCCTGAGTATCTGACAGCACTACTCAATATTTTCAGCATCAAAAACAAAGCCAGACAGACTAAGAAACTATCACAGAACAAAGGAGAATGGGCAGACAACTACAAACAGCTAATGACCTGGAATGGGTCTAGGCTGGAGAGAGGCTATCAGTATAGAACCTTGTGAAAGCTAAATAAGAGTATGGTCATTAGTCAATCAGGTCCCAACAATGGTTTCTCTGAACAGTTGTCCCAACAATGTATTTGAGGGAACAAACTGGGTGAGTGGTTTTGGGAATACTCTGGAAGCAAGCTGTAGTACACACCTATAATTCTGGAACAAGAGAATATTAAGTCTAAGTCCAATTTGGTTTGTATACTAAGAACTATGTTTCAAAAAAAATAAAAATAAAAACAGGTACTGAAGAGATGGCTCAGCAGCTAACAACACTGGCTGCTCTTCCAGAGGACCCCAGTTCGGTTCCTAGTACACAGATGGGAGCTAACAACTGAATCTAACTCCAGTTCCAGGGGATCAGATGCCCTTTTCTGACCTCTAGAGGCACTGACTGCATGTGGTACACAAACATACATGAAGGCAAAACACCCATACACATAAAATAGTTTTTAAATTAAAATGAAAATAAAACATTCTCAGTGTTCCCTTTACAAATGAAAAATTATTCTAAACTATTTTTAAAAATTCAATCTTTCAAAGTATCAACTTTCAAATTTTTATACCATGAGTATTTACCTACATGTATGTCTGAGTGTCATAAGCATATCTGGTGCCCACAGAGGCCAGAAGAAGGCATCAAATCCCCATAAAACTGGAGTTCCACATGGGCACTGAGAATTAAACCTGGGTCCTCTGGAAGAACAATCAGTGCTCTTTACTACTGACAGATCTTTCCACCCCAAAAAGTACCAAATTAAAGCAACTTTTATATCAATGAATTAACACACTTTCTATTTTAATCCTTGATTTAGTAGAAGATCCCTGGATTGTCACATGTTTTGCAAATAATCAGAATACAATTGTAGGTACCACATGGTCCCAATAGGACGTTATAAGAACACTTTAATAGAATAGCTCTGCTTCTAGAAACTTTAAAATAAAACAAAACAAATAAAACCAGTTTCATTGTAGAAAAGAGAGAGAAAGAGATATCCCAATCTAGGCAACAGTATTAAAGACTATTAAAATATGTTATTTATTTTATTTGAAGTATGGGAAGAAAGTCTAACATTGATAATTGGAAAAATAGGTATTATGACAGTCTTTTCGTAACTGTGGATATTTTTCACTGATAATACCCTAAATTATACTAATAGTTTCACAAGTTTCATATTTATTTAAAGTTTTCTCACAAGGTACCTTCTAAAGTCACAGCGATGGACATTTCCTGTTCCATATAGTACAAGCAATCCTTTCTTTACAGTCACAAGCTCTTATCATTCACTTTGAGAAAATATCTGTCAAACAGCCAAGTCACAAAACCCAAAATTGTCCATTTCTGGTAAAATTAAAGAGTAGTTCAATTGGCATACCCCATAACTGCAAGAATGTCTTTCCTGAGGCAGCTTTTGTCCTGTGGGTCTGGGCAGGTTAAATTGTACTGGTCACAGATACTTAGCACCCTGGGAAAAAGAAGCAACATCTGCCTTAGCTGCTACTCCCCTTAAAGCACATCTTCTGCTAGTAGAAAAGGTTGTTACTGTAGCCTTTTGCTTGAGGACACAAACAAATTTTACTCATGATCCCCTTAAGCTCATACTAATATGCAAACAGAACACACTATTATATACCTATGCTTATAGAGACAAGCATAGAAATAGTAGCTACAGAGTCAGGCCCCCACAGAGTTCCAGACTATCTAGCAAGAGGAAACCAGGCTAGAGAAAAGCTTCATGGATCCAAAATGATACTCAAAAACTGGCAAGCAGTTATTTATGTCCTGTCAGCAGCAGGAAGTCCCAATCTCTGTTTTCATCTGGTCCTAGCTCTCAGCTTTTGCTTCCCCTGCCATCTAAGGTTCTCTCATCTTGATTATCTCTTGATTCATTTGTCCCTTTGAAAACCAGATAAAAGAAAGTCAAGGTCTCTACTCTCTAGATAATGCATCTTGTAACAAAAGTTTTCTACAATGTCCAATTTGACACGGTTAAAAAAACCTGAAGATTTTTGCTTGCTTTTTCTCTTTGTGAATGTCCTCACTATAACCATAGATCCTCTTCACCATCCAATCCCAGCATTATCTTTAAAAAAGAGGATCTCATAGCTTTGTTCATCTACTCTTCAGGCGCCAAAGTTTTGAAGTTTTAATGCTAAGCCGTGCATGACTAATCTACCCTAAAACAGCTGGCTGACTTTGGGTGAGGTACCCATCTCCAAGCCAAGATGTCAGGGTCACACAGTACTAAGTATGGTGACCTAGAGTCAAAGGCAACATTTTCTTCAGCACAGTCTATGGGATAGCAATTTTCCTCAGAAAAGACATGTGGACATCTGAATAAAAGGGCAAACATAACGGGGGGTGGGGGGTGGGGGGTGGGGAGACCAAGCAGAACTTGGATTTAAGAGAACCATGCGAAATACAGATTTTTATCAATTTTTTATTAGATATTTTCTTCATTTACATTTCAAATGCTATCCTAAAAGTCCTCTATACCCTCACCCCACCCTGCTCCCCTACCCACTCACTCCAACTTCTTGGCCCTGGCGTTCCCCTGTATTGGGGGCATATAAAGTTTGCAAGACCAAGGGGCCTCTTTTCCCAATGATAGCCGACTAGGCCATCTTCTGCTACATATGCAGCTAGAGACACGAGCTCTGGGGGTTCTGGTTAGTTCATATTGTTGTTCCATCTATAGGGTTGCAGACCCCTTCAGCTCCTTGGGTACTTTCTCTAGCTCCTCCATTGGAGGCCCTGTGTTCCATCCAATAGGTGACTGTGAGCATCTACTTCTGTATTTGCCAGGCACTGGCATAGCCTCACTCGAGACAGCTATATCAGGGTCCTTTCAGCAAAATCTTGCTGGCATATGCAATAGTGTCTGTGTTTGGGGGCTGATTATGGGATGGATCTCCAGGTGGGGTAGTCTAGTCTAGCAATGATTCCCTGGTACCATGAAGGTCGTCTTTAAATAACACATGTCTCAGGCAATTTCAGTCACACAAATGACAGGAGCCGGGGCCTGGCAGAAATTGCTGAAGGTCCTCCCAGCAGTAGGCACCTTGCTTCTTAGCACTAGCACTTCTAACTTTCTGCTGTATGGCTAAGATAATGATGCTGCTCAGAGTTTGTTAATGACAAGAAGTTTGACAATAAGGCATTTGAATGCATTAAATTTTGGTGTGGCAGGTACATACTTTTAGACGTAGCCCTCAGAAGACTAGGACATAAAGATGGCAAGTTGGAGCCAGCCAGGATGACACAGGGAATTGAGGACTGGCTACACAGCAAGACACTCAAAACAAACAAGCAAGTCATTTAATAGGAAAAATATCTTACAAAGGTTTTACTTTTTGTTCATGATTTTGGTTTTTTGAAACAGTTTCATATAACTTGACTGTTTTCAAACGTCCTATGAGGCTAAGGATGATCTTTAATTCTTGATTCATGATCTAACATATTAGCTACCTCCCAAGTGCCTGGATTACAAGCATGTGCCTGGATTACAAGCATGTGCCACCGCACTGTCTTCAGATGGCCTACTTGTATGAGGAAAGCTGAAGAGGTTAAGAATAAAACCTGTCTATATATCTGAAGGCCTAAGCTATGACAGAGTACTCTGCTAGGACAGTGGGAAGGAAGAAAGCTAGCTTCACCTATAACAACAGAAGCCAGGTAAGATACTGTACAACAGTGCCCACACCCATCCATGGCTTCACTTTCCACAATTTCAGTTACCTGTGGTTAACAAGGACCCAAAGTATTACATAGAAAATTCCAGAAGAAATTTCTAACCATGATAAAATATCAAGCCATCTTGTTTTGCTCTAATGGAGCATAAATCATCCATCTGTCTACAGAATACCCAATGCTACCTGCCCGTTAGTCACTATATAGTAGCCTCTGGTTATAAGACTATCTCAGAAGCATTTGCTGCATCTGAATAATCCCATTTTACTTAATAATGGCCCTTAAGCACAAAAGTGATGCTGGCAATTCAAACACACCAAGGAAAAGCCATTAAGTTCTTCCTCTAATATGAAAGGTAAAAGTGTGGTTAAGATATTTTTAACAGAATCCACTTACATACCATTTACTATATAGTATGCTGACAGAATCGCTGCACTTTAGTACTAGTGAACGTTAATATCTGTGTGTGTGTTGAATGCACGTTCAAATCCATGATGGCAGTGTGTTTCACAGCATACATATGGAGGTCAGAAGACAGACTTCATGGAGTTGGGTCTCTCTACCTTTATATGAATTACAGGGATCCAGCTCAAGTTCTCAGGCTTGCACAGCAAGCACTTTATCCACTGCGCCATCTTTCTATCCCTGTTAATATACCTAAATTACAAAGTACCAACTTTGTCACAGATATGTATGCATAGGAAAAATATACAAGTTTCAGAGTTATCTATAGTTTCTCCTATTCTCTGAGAATCTTGGATGGCCTCTATGAATAAAACAGGTATACCATAAGCCAAAAAAGTTAAATACATATGTATAAACTTGCACTTCTTTAAAACAACTCGGTTTTTAAATTTTTAATCTTACATTATGTGTTTTGCCTGGAATGCACTGTGTTAACATGTGCATGCCTAGTGTCTATAGAAGCCAGAAAAGAGTGTCAGATGCCTGGAACTAGAGTCATAGTTAGTTGTGAGCTACCACGTGGGTGCTGGGAATCAAACTTGGACCTCCAAAGACCACTGAGCTGTCTCACCTCATCTCCTAAGACAATTTAAATTTAACTAAATTAAAAGATTTATACTCCTTAGTCTAAGACATGCCTAACATCTCTGATTCAGAAAGTTGAAAATGAGTGAAACTGTATGCTGTGCTAGGCCAACAGTGTCCTCTGTGTACTGACAAGGTGAACTGCAGTTGCTGCCTGAGTGAAAGCAATCCAACTAACTAGACTGTTGTGATGTCATCAAATTTCTCTTTACATCTGCAATGACTCCTAAAAACTAAGAAATCAGACCCTTGAGAACTTATTTGTGCTGCTACTGCTGCTTAAGGAGGCCAACATTCAGTCCACTTCTATGCCTGACTCAGGCAGGCCAGCTTTCCGTGTGGTGGATACCGAGTGCTAAGCCAAGTTTTAAGCCACACACCAAGGCTCCAGTAGGCAGCGGCTGAAGGGATGCCACACCCCTTACAGGGCAGCCCTATCTGCGATCCTCCTTGCTTGTTGCTTGCTTACTTGCCTGAGCCACACTCCCCTGCCAACTTGTCCCCTGCCACCTGCCCAAACACTGAACCATTGGCCTGTCAACCCAACCATTGGCCTGTCTGCTGGGTGCTAACAAAGCTCCCACCACTATAAATAAATAAATAAATAAATAAATAAATAAATAAATAAATAAATAAGCAAGCAAGCAAGCAAGCAAGCAGGACAGATATAGACAAATCTCTGCAAATTCAAGCCCAGCCTGGTCTACATCCTGAGTTCTGGGGCAGCCAGAGCTACATCTGACCATCAAAACAAACAAACAAACAAAAAGTCCTACTACCTCTAGATTTTTCTGGCAGATCTCATTGCACAGAAACATTAACTATTTCTAAGTTAATGTGAAGGTCACATAAAAGCCCTTACAAAGAAGATTTAGTATAGTATTAGCATTTTAAGTGTCTAGATGCACAGGGTCATAAAGGCACAAAAAACATTTCTCTAATGTGTCATTATAACAATTCATTTCAAATCATTCATTGGTAAAATTAAAGAAAATCAATTTGAATTTTACTTTTTTTTAATATCAAGAGTCAAATTACTCATGAAAACAACTGTAAAGCCTATAGATTTGAATAGCAAACCAGTAACACTTTAAACAAGGTCCTTCAGCTGTGGGACTTCAGACATTTGGGGCCAGGTAATTCCATGTTATTTGGGCTATCCGGTGCACTACAAAAAGCTTAGAAGCACCACTGACCTCTATCTCATTAGAAGCCAGTAACACACATCCTTCGTCAACCATCTTAGCTGTGACCATCAAAAATATCTGAAGACATTAGAGGCACTCCCAACAGAAAGCAGAAAGAGGAACACACAGTGGGTCTCTGTTCAGTTCAGTTCACTTCACTGCTCTTCTCTAATATGTTAGTGCATGAAAAAAGTTAATGTAAGGTTATATTGCATAATTATACAAAGTTTATTATCATACTCCCCAGAAAGTTACTTTATACTGTATTCTAGTTGATATTTTAAGGGTTTTACTTACAATAGGTCGTATGTAATTAGATGCTGCTAAGGTCCACATGTGTCCCTCCAAAATCCATGCTGAAGGTCATTTCTCAGAGTGGTGGTATTAAGAGGTGAGCTTTAAAAAGGGATTCAGTCATAAGGACTCCATCCTCGTGAAAAGACCAGTGCTTTTTAAAGGAGCTCCATCTAGATGAATGGACTGGTAATTTTTTTAAAGGAAGGACACTAGTTTAGGTCTCTTTTGTTTTTCCTTTAGACACAGCATTGGTTCCCTGTGTCCTTCTGTCCCTTCTCTGTGAGCAGAGAGAATATCTCTCACCAGACACAGAAACTACCTGTGCCAGATCTCAGACTTCCCAGACTCCATAAATATGAGAAATGAATCACTTGGCTTGTTTTGGATTTTGTTTTTAATTTTTAAGACAAAAAATGGAAACAGGGCTGGTGAGATGGCTCAGCGGGTAAGAGCACCCAACTGCTCTTCTGAAGGTGATGAGTTCAAATCCCAGCAACCACATGGTGGCTTACAACCACCTGTAATGAAATCTGACGCCCTCCTCTGGTGCTACAGCGTACTTATGAAGAATAATAATAAATAAACAAATCCTTTAAAAAATGGAAACAGAGATGCCATGGGAGGCTGGTTTTCTTCTTTCATCTTTCTATTGGTTCTTAACATCAAATTCAGGTTTCCAGGTTTCTACAGTGAGTGGTGTAGCCTGCTGAGGCATTTCACTGACTCTGCTTTTTTGTTTTGTGACAGGGTCTCATGTGGTTCCATGAGCTGGCCTGGAACCTAATACATGGCTAAGGATGGCCTTATCCTGATCCTCCTGGTCTTCCTGCCTGGACCTCCTAAAAGCAAGAATTACAGGCATGTGACAGCCACTACAACTGGAAATGTGATATTTTTAAGATATTCAGTCCCAGGTGTTCAGTTTATTGTTTGTGTTAACAGAAGTAGTATAAATATACTAAGAAATATTTCTAAAGTAATTTAATAAATTATAACTCACAATTATAAATGTTCTAAATTAATTATGAT
The DNA here is from genome assembly GCA_902729485.2 of Mus minutoides. Classification (NCBI taxonomy): domain Eukaryota; kingdom Metazoa; phylum Chordata; class Mammalia; order Rodentia; family Muridae; genus Mus; species Mus minutoides. The sequence continues at coordinate 1,035,477 of LR749802.1, read as the reverse complement.
GTCTGAGAAAAACCTGAAGACCACAAATGCAAGCACAGCTCGCCTCTCTCTGACAATTCAAACACAATAGTATTCTCATTAAGAAAGCCCTCTTCAATGGCCTTGTCAGACATCAGTGGGAGGAGAGGCCTTTGGGCCTGAGGGTGTTTGATGCCCCAGTATAGGGGAATGCCAGGGCAGGAAGATGGAAATGGGTAGGTGGGAGAGCACCCTCATAGAGTCAGGGGGAGTGGGGATGGGACGGGGGGGGGTGTTTCTGAAGGGGAGACCTGAAAAGGGAAAACATTTGAAATGTAAATAAAGAAAATATCAAAAAAGAAAAAAGAAAAAAGAAATCCCTCTTCATCTCAAAGTGAACTTGTCCTTAATACTACCAAAATAAGATAACCTGTAGAAATGCCAAACAATACAAACATCAGACACAGATATGCATTTCCCTTAACCAGGACCACATGATTCATTAGCCATGTATCTATACTTACACATTGGAAGAGATCCTGAACATTTACTATAAAGTAGAGATAGTGCTACAAAAACTAATGAGCCCAACTGTCCAAAAGCTGAGAATATAATGAAACAAATGGGAAAGTACCTAACTCAAAGCCATCAGCACTGGTATCAGAACATACACTGCAATGGGAACAATTCACTCCAGTCAGAAGGGCAGCAAGATTTCACAAAGGAGGCAGATTTGAGATGAATCTTGAAAGGTGAAGAGGAGGAAAGGGAGGGTAACAAGAACCACACTATCAGCTGAGAGCAAGAACATACTACATGAATGCAAAAGCTACAACCACAGTCCACACATAGATTCTTCTAGGAGTGACAAAGACAGGTCTTTCCAAAGGCTCCTAACAAGAAGGGACTAAAAAACCGCTCCACAAGAAACACAAGATCTTTAAAATTCACACACAAAAAAATAATTTATCTTTCAAAAACAACTTGATTCTTGGGAAGAGTGAAATATTAAAGTGAATTATTAAATTTCAGTGTGAAGTTACAGGCTATTTACTCATTATACTATTTAAAGAACATCCAGGGACTCAGGACGTAGTTCAGCTGGTAGAGTGTCTGCCTTGCACACATGAAGGCCTAACACCACATAAATCATGTGTGATGGTTAAACTTCAACTTTTATCCTAAACACTAAAGCTGTATTGATACAAGGAGTAATTCACTGTTGTATTAATTTATTTTTATCAGCCTCAAAAACCACGAGTGAAATACTTAAGGGTAGTATATTAGTTCCTTTTTTCTATTGCTATGACAGTTTACCATGACCAAGGCAAGTTATAAATGAAAGCATCTAACTAGGCTTATGGTTTAGCAGGTGAGACATCCAATGAGGACAAAGGCATGGGGACAGCTGAGAGCTCGCATCTTCACCCAAAAGTAGGAGGCTGAGAGAGAAACAATGGGAACCTCAAAGCCCACCACCCCCTGTAACAGAACCACCAATAAGACCACACCCCATCCCTTCCCAAACAGTTTCACCAACTTGCAACAATGAAGCATTCAAACCTATGAGCCTATGGGGTCATCTTCATTCAAACCTCCACAGGGAGAACCAAAGAGATAAACCAGGAAGATGTGCATTTCCATTGGATTTCTGTCCCTTTGTAAAACTCCATATTGAAATACCTTTAAAATGGCAATTCAAAGATAGTAATACTCATTTCCAAGCACTCCATTAAGGTGTCAGCACACATCTTTCACATGTTTACTATACAATGATATTGTTGTACTGTGTCACCTAAAATATAATGGACACTTAAATCAATAAATTTAGACGTCATCATTGTTTTAACATGCAAGCCACAGATGGTCTTTTTAAAGCATAATTCAAAAGCGAGAAAACATAAAAGGAAAAAACAGGCTATATAGCCTTATATATAAGCATTCATATATATATATATATATATATATATATATATATATATATATATGCAGGCCTATATAGCCTTTACATGGCAATACAAAGGTAAAAACATCTTAACACAGACACCAAAGAACCAACTTTCATCATAAAACAAAACTGATGAACATTAGGATTGTGAAATTTCATGTAGCCTGTAATTTTTTTTTTAAAAACCCATGCTTGTTCTGGCTAGGTGCCGGCGGCATCTGAGGTCTTGGTTTGTTCTTAGCCTGGTACAATAGCAAGACCATGACCACTGCCCATTTCTCTGGTTGCCTTTGCTAAGCTGCCGCCTCCCCACCCACTGCAGGTGTTAAGGAAGGAAGTTAGGGAAAGATGAGAGAACCTGTCTGTTGTAGTAAAAAAAAAGGGCAAATGGGCCACCCATGTTCCTCAGAGTGGCCTGCCTTTGGTGTAGGATGGCCCCACACAGGGACCTTCAACTTGCCTGTCATCAGGGCAGTTGAAGGGAGGATTTTTAGACAGGGACCACATGGTCACCCTGACCAGGTACCCTACATAATAACTTGGAAGAATCTAGTTGAATCACCCCCCTCGCCCTCCATGGATAAAAGCATTTCTTTCCCCAAGACCCACTTCATAGCTTCTGGCTGTCAGGAAAAAGAAAACATGGGAGGAGGTATCTGGACCTGAGAAGTTGATCCTCCAAGACCCTTCAACATCAGGCCTGTTGCTCCAAGACCCTCCTCCACCATATCCCCCTCCCTTGCCCCCATGGCCCAGCCAGCGCCAGCACCAGCCCGGGGATCCTCGGCCCATATGGGACCAGGGCTGTTGTACCCCTTTACCAGAGGAAGGAACAGAAGGAGACCCCCAACTTCCCAGTCCCGCCATGGGGACCAGAAATCAGAGAATCACCTCCCCTGATACCATGGTGGCTCTCCCTCTGAGGGCTTATGGGTTTCTAGATGATAAAGGCAATCAGGCTATGCAATAGTGGCCATTCTCATCTGTTGACCTATACAACTGGAAGTCTCAGCACCCCCCTTTCTCAGATAATCCCAAGGGTTTGATTAATCTCTTTGATACTGTCCTGCTTACCCATCAGCCCACCTGGGATGACATACAACAGTTTATGAGGGTCCACTTCACCACAGAGGAGAGAGAACGCATCCTCAATGAGGCCCTAAAGAATGTGCCCTCAGACACAAGAGGCTCTCTGGGAAAAACCCAGCAGTCATTGACACAGGATTCCTTTTAACCTGACCTGATTGGGACTTTAATTCAGCCAAAGGTAAGGAGCACCTTAAGGTCTATGCTAGGCTCTGCTGGCAGGTCTCAAGGCAGCCGCCCAGCAGCCCACAGATTTGACCAAGGAACATGAGGTTAGACAGGGATCAGATGAATGGCCTGCTGCCTTTCTAGAGCAGCTCATGGAGGCATTCCACCAATATACACCCTATAACCCCAGCAGCAAGGAGCACAAAGCTACTGTGACTATGGCTTTTATAGAGCAGGCCAGTAGAGACATCAGGAAAAAGCTTCAGAAGCTAGAGGGACTACAGGATAAGTCACTGAGGGGTTTAGTGCAGGTTGCTGAGAAAGTCTACCATAACAGGGAAGAAACAGAGAAAGAGAAGGAAAGAAGATGAAAGGGAGATGAAAAAAGAAAGGCAACAGGAAAGGAATTTACAGAGTAATCTTGGCTACAGTAGTTGGGGATAACAGAGAAGACTCCAACCAAAGACAGACAGAAAACGCTTTGAAAAAGACCAGTGCACATACTGCAAGGAAAGGGGTTACTGGGTCCAAGAGTGCCCCAAATGGTGAAGGCGTTAGTCCTGGCGGCAGACACCGACTAGGGAGGAGGGGTTCAGACCCCCTGCAGGAACCCAGGGTAATTCTGAGAGCGGAGGGGAAACCCACTCAATTCTTGGTGGACACAGGGGCTCAACACTCGGTCCTCCTCCAAGCCGATGGCCCCATTCCCAAGAAAAGATCTTGGCTCCAAGGAGCCACTGGCACTAAAATATGTTCATGGACTATGCAAAGAACAGTAGACCTAGGAATGGGCCAAGTATCCCATTCATTTACGGCCATCCCAGACTGTTCCTACCCTCTGTTGGGGCGAGACTTACTCTTCAAGATGGGGGCCCAGATAAGTTTCCTGCCCAACGGGCCACAACTAACTGGCCCAAAAGGAGAGCCCATGGGTGGAGAAAAGATCTCTCCAACTAACCCCTGCCAGGATCCAAGGCTACCTGCTTTACAGAAGGGAGCGGTTTTCTCCATGAAGGTCAGAGATAAGCGGGTGCTGCCATGGTGTACACAAATGTCTCATCTGGCCCTCGACAAGTGGGTGCAGAAATCAGAGCTAATTGCCCTCATCAAGGCCTTGGAACTTGGGGCAGGCAAGAAAATTAACATCTATACAGATAGCAGGTATGTCTTTACCACAAGGTTGCAATGTGCCACATGCCCTCACTTGGGGTAATTTTAGAAACATTATTTTGTAATTACCAGACTCTACCTCCCAGTGCCTCTAGGAGGCATCAAAATCCCTTACTAATGTTATTCTGTAGTAATTTGTTTTACTATGTCTAATCCATTGGACGGTTGACATTAAAAAGAAAAAAAGATGCTGAATCAAAAGAATCCAGTATTTTGTTCTGTGCTGTGGGTAACTGATGAGATCATCTGTATTTCTTTCAGCCCAGCAATAGGAAAAAGTCACTACCACATGTACCCACATATAAGACCCTGGGCTGCTAGATTGTAGTAAAATATCATTTGCTGGTCTGTTTGGTCAAGAAACTTTGAAACTCAAGGGTTTCAGTAGCACAGGATTTTGCTAACGCAGCTCTGTTAACGGCAATTAACATTTTTATAGGAGCTTTTTGTAAGAGTAATGCCAAAACCTTCTTGTGGGCAAAATCCTGTAGAATTCCAGAGGTTTGTCTGCCCACAGTCCAGCTGAGGCATTCAGTAAAAGAAGGACTGCTCAAAGATGAATTAGCCCTTTGTTTCTTTTCTGCTATTTCAGAACCCTTTCTGGTGTTTCCACTGATGTCTGGCCATGTCATGACACCAAAGAGGACTGCTTGAAATCATTGTTTACTCTGGCCTGAGTACAGGTCTGCTTGAAGAACTTCATCAAAACACCCCTTTCAGAATACACAACAACCGCTCAGCAACACCAAGAGATAACATTGAGCAAAGTATTTTAAGTTATGCCTAACTTCGGTATACTCCATTTATACTTTAAAAAGTAATCAAGTAGCTTTTAAATGTATCAAAAACAGGTAAAAAGGAAAATATAATGTAAGCTTGGTGTGTATAGTAAGGATTTGGAAAATGCTTTTCGGAAAAGCTTTAGCAAAGTAAGTAAAAAAAATTAAGTAAAACTTTTTAGCACCGAAAACTGATATACATAAATAGAGAAGGATAAATACTGAGATGTGAATTAATAATTTAAAAAATAACAAACCAAAGATGGATTAGATGAAAAAAAAAAGAAATTGAAAGGAAGGAAGGAAGGAAGGAAGGAAGGAAGGAAGGAAGAAAGAAAGAAAGAAAGAAAGAAAGAAAGAAAGAAAGAAAGAAAGAAAGAAAGATTGATTCACCATACACAAAGTAAAAATCTGAACAAAAGCTGAAAGAATTTTTGTTTGTTTAAATAAAGACTTACTCCATAACCCTAGAGGTAATAAAGATAAAGATAATATGATCACAGAAACACATTTATACTAATGGACCATTAAAAATAAAATATAGTGGCTACAGTGATGGGTTAAGAGCACTGGCTGCTCTTCCAAAAGACACAGGTTCAATTCTAAGCAGCCACATGGCAACTCACAACTGTCTGTAACTCTAGTTCCAGAAGATTCACCACCTTTTCTGGCCTCCTCATGAGTTAAGTACAAAAGAAATGCACAGACATACATGTAAGTCAAGCCATCTTCAGTAATATAAATGCTATAAACTAAGGAACCATAAGCAGAGAGAAGAATTTATTATAACATGTGCTGTTTATATAATTATGAAGATATCACATGGTGATTTCATCTTCCATTAGTCATCATTAGTAATTCAAACAAAAGCAAAATCTGTTGACATGTGACAAGATTTGCTAAATAAGAGCTTTCAATAAAAACCTTATAAAGATGAACTCTCATTAACTACACAGCATTTCTGATATAACCACAGAGACATTCAGTGGTTCTGCAAAACCTCTCACTTTGAGCTACCATAACAACTGCCCAGATCTTATTCTAGGACATGAGCCTACATAATCAACACAGGGTAATTTCCATATCTACACCATGCTTCTGTCATTTATTGTTGTGTAGCAAACTGTTCCAACACTTAGTAGCCTAAAACAGTAATTTATAACTCAGCACTCCTTGCAGATTAGAGGTCAGTTGGTGCTTTGCTGTTGGTTTTCTGGATTCAACAATTATTCAGTTGCATTGAACCATCCAAGGTAGCTCAGGCATCACAGGGAGGTAGGCTTCTGCTGGATCTTTTACATGACACCTGGCTCAAAATATAGAAGTGAAAAGTGCTGGTCCTTCAAAGCCCAGAAATCTAAATAACAATTGACATGGGATCCATTAGTCAGTGAAAGTCAGTCACCAGGTCAGTCCCATCTAGAGGAGGCAAATGAACACTAGCTCTGACAGGCAGGGAAAGAGCAGTGACCATGAAGACCTCTATTCAACTCTACATGGCAAAGACAGAATCATCATTTGAGCACATATCTATGACAGTTTCTTACTCAGTGACAAAAAGCAGACAAAAAGAGCTATTTTGTCAATAACAGACCTGCTTTTCTACGTGTAATATATTTTATATGACAAATACATAGAGAGAACTATTAATTTGGACAAATCTATACAAGAAAATAAAAAAAAAATTAATGCATCTTCAAGTGTAATTAAATACACTGGGTATACTGCTTTATGTACTGCCTTGTCAATACACACAAGCTGTAAATTTCCTTAGTACATGGCTACGTGGAGGACAGCAGTTGAATTTGGGCATTTTTCTTTATCTCCGCCTTACTTTTTGAGACACAATCAATCTCTTCTCGAACCTGGAGTTCAGCAGTCTGGATGGTCAGCAAGCCACAGTCTGCCAGTCCTCCTCCTGATACAGACATACATTCCACACCCAACTCTTTAAATGGGTGCTGGGTACCAAAGCCAGGTCACCGTGCCTACTCAGCAGAGACTTTACCTAATGAATAGTCACCCTAGCCCCTAAGAAACAAACTGAACTAACAATATAAAAATTAAAATCAGTAGTTTCTTGAAAACCTAAGTACTCAAAAACAGTTGACTCCAGGCAAATGCTGGCTTTACAGAATAAATATAGAAATTCTAACATATCACAGAAATCTACAAAAATCACTAATGATACAACTTCATGACAAAACATCTCTCCCTAGAAGATAAAATGTGGACACTAACTAAATGGAAAAAGAGTCAAAGGTTTTGTTTTTTGTTTTTGACTTCCAATTCATCCTCTGACACCATTCTTTTTTTACAGTCCTGATAGTGTTTCTAAATTCTAAACAAATACTGACCTGGAGGTTCTAGAAATGGAAAATTCTTGGAACTCCAAGTTACATTTACACTCACCATTATAGATACCTTTCAAAACATTTAACAAGTAAGAAATGCTAGGTTTAATACTATTGCAAGTATTGAAGCAATAGAGAATGCCAGCAAAACTTACTTGGTACTATTCTGATAACACCTAGAATGTAGGTCAGCAGTACTACACAGAATCTTTATTTTAGGTTGTCAATTTATAATGTTATTTTACTTCCAAACTTTATTATTCCTTGGAACATTACTCTATACACATTTCTAAAAAACAAAAAACAAACAAACAAACAAAACCACAACTTTTATCTATTTTTTATTGGATATTTTCTTTATTTACGTTTCAAATGTTATCCCCTTTCCCAGCTCCACCCCACCCACCAACCCCGAAACCTCCTATCCTATTCCCCCTCCCCCTGTTTCTATAAGTGTGCTCCACCACCCACCTACTCCCACCTCCCCACCCCTGCATTCCCCTACACTGGGGCATCAAACCTTCACAGGACCAAGGGCCTCTCCTCCCACTGATACCCAACAAGACCATCCTCTGCTACATATGCGGCTGGAGTCATGCGTCACTCCACGTGTACTCTTTGGTTGGTGGTTTAGTCCCTGGGACCTCTGGGGTATCTGGTTAGTTGATATTGTTTTTCTTCCTATGGGGTTACAAACCTCTTCAGCTCCTTCAGTCCTTTCTCTAACTCCCCTATCAGGGTCCTTGTGCTCAGTCCAATGGTTGGCTGTGAGCATCTACCTCTGTATTTGTCAGTCTCTGGCAGAGCCTCTCAGGAGACTGTCAGCAAGCACTTCTTGGCATCCATAATAGTGGCTGGGTTTGGTTACTGTATATGGGATGGATCTCAAGGTGGGGCAGTCTCTGGATGGCCTTTCCTTCAGTCTCTGCTCCACACTTTGTCTCCGTATTTCCTCCCCTGAGTATTTTGTTCCCATTTGTAAGAAGGACCAAAGCACCCACATTCTGGTCTTCCTTCTTCTTGAGCTTCATGTGGTCTGTGAATTATATCTTGGGTATTCTGAGCTTTTGAGCTAATATCCACTTATCAGTAAGTACATACCGTTTGTGTTCTTTTGTGATTGGGTTACCTCACTCAAGATGATATTTTCTAGTTCCATACATTTGCCTAAGAATTTCAATGAAGTCATTGTTTTTAATAGCTGACTAGTACTCCATTGTGTAAATGTACCACATAAACAACACCCTTCACAATAGTCACAAATAACATAAAATATCTTGATATGACTCTAACCAAGCAAGTGAAAGATCTCTATGACAATAACTTCAAAAGTCTCTGAAGAAAGAAATAAAAGAAGATCTCAGAAGAGGGAAAGATCTCCCATGCTCATGGATTGGCAGGATTAATATAGTAAAAATAGCCATCTTGCTGAAAGCAATCTACAGATTCAATGCAATCCCCACCAAAATTCCAAATCAATTCTTCATAGAGCTAGAAAGAGCAATTTGCAAATTTATTTGGAATAACAAAAACCCAGGATAGCAAAAAGTATTCTCAACAATAAGAGAACATCTGGGGGAATCACTGTCCCTGACCTCAAGCTGTACTACAGAGCAACAGTGATAGAAACTGCATGGTACTGGTACAGTGACAGGCAAGTAGAGCAACAGAATAGAATTGAAGACCCAGAAATGAACACACACACCTAGAGTCACTTGATCTTTGACAAAGGAGCTAAAACCATCCAGTGGAAAACAGACATTTTCAACAAATGGCTCTGGTTCAAATGTCAGTCATCATGTAAAAGAATGCACATCGATCCATTCTTATCTCCTTGTACAAATCTCAAGTCCAAGTGGATCAAGGACCTCCACATAAAACCAGATACACTGAAACTTATAGAAGAGAAAGTGGGGAAGAGCCTCGAGTTCCCAAGTACTGGGACTGCAGGTGTGTACCACCATACCTAACTCTGTATGTTTTAAAATTCCTTCTTGTATTTACTTTTATTTCATGTATATGAATGTTCTGCCTACGTGTACACACATGCACCATGTGCATACCTGGTCCCAGGAAAGACCAGAAACAATAATCAACCCTCTTTACCTGAACTGCTGGATGCTTGTAGCCACCATGTGGGTGCTGGGAACGGCAGCCAGGTCCTCTGGAAGAACAGCAGTGCTCTTCACTACTTAGCCGTCTCTCCAGCCACCAGGGGAAGTTATAAATTAAAAACCTCTCTGGGCAGTATTCATTTTTATTATTATTAGGTATTTTCTTTATTTACATTTCAAATGTTATCCTCTGGGCAGTATTCTTAAATACGTATTGCCTAGAAAGTGCTGGTTGCACAGTCTGCTGAGATGCAGGGTTAAGTGAGAGAACACATTCTACACAAGTTTCCACAGCATTTTACACTGTCACCTCTGTTTATAGAAGACCTTACTGAAAGGAAGACACTGAAGCATGGAGATAAAGGGGCTAACAGGAAATTAGACTATAGGAAGACACAAGTAGGCTTAGAAATTCACTCCTCCTCAGAACATCATTGATATTTGCTTACAAAGGCCGTATTCCCACATCCACACACGGAGCCTTTGCATGTGTCACCAACAGAAGAGGGAGGTCAGTACCACTTTCCTCTGAGCAAAGGCAAGTGCTCACAGCTTTAAATGTTTTCACAGAAAGGTAAAGTTAGCCTCTTCCATCTGAATTAAAAGGTGCAGCTAACAGCAAGCTCCTTGGGAGTTTGAGTGCTTGTGTTAGTACAACTAACCCTCCAACTGAAAAGAACACATATTCACGTGACAATACTAACCAACTGTATCTCATCCTAAGCCATCCTACTTTACAGGTATGAAAACTGAGACCAGCTGTTGTCAAGCAACAGCTCCACTCACACACCTGTGTTGCCACCTCTTTGCCATCTTAGTACTTACCTATACGCCATAACTAGAGTCACAGAATTACCATATTCTCTAATAACTATGTGCCTGTCCCTGTGTTACAACATATTTGCAAAGAAGAATCTATCCTAATCACACTCAACAAATGAATTTCTTGCCATCCTACACAGCTGATGTTTAATGCCACTTCCTCCTCATTAGCATTTCTAGCCATTAACAAGTTTTCATTAAGTATTAAACATAAACTATGTAGGGGCTAGAGAGATGACTCAGCTGGTAAGGTACTAGGGAGGACCTGTGTCTGATCCCCAGAACCTAAGTAAAAGAGACTAAACATGGTGATATATGCTTGCAATTCCTGAGCTGGAAGGTAGAAACAGGCAGATCCCTGGAGATAAACTCGCTGGGTAAAATCCAAGCCAATGAGAAACCTGCATTTTTAAAAAATTGGATGGAACTTGAGCAATTACATTTGAGTGTGTGAACGTGCACTCTCTCTCTCGTGCTCTCTCTCTCTCTCTCTCTCTCTCTCTCTCTCTCTCACACACACACACACACACACACACACACACGCACGCACGCACAAAATCTACTATGCAGCAAAGCTAGCTAGGAAACAAAATGAAGATTACTATCAACAGACATCACCTGGTGTATATGAACAGGACACACTTGAATTTGGGGGTGAGGAATATAAAATGCTATTATTATATGAATGTCAAATTTAGTTTTAGCATCCAGTATACATTCCAGGAAAAGTAATTCCTAAATGCTGAAATGATGGCTGAGGAAACCAAAGTCAGTCCTGCTTTTAGAGATGAGCACTGCTGACACTGGAACCACCAACTATTTAATACTCAACCTCAAAGCTTTAAAGTCAAGATCGCAACTAAGTCCAGTAAATTATTCTTTCAAAGGACAGGAAGGAAAACAAGTTAATATATATTAAAGAGATTTAAAATATATTATCCAAATGTAATGTATGACCCTTGTTCAAGTCCTAAGTCAACTAAAGTGATGGTGAGACAGATTATGAAACAGGAAGTAGGATCACTGACTGCATCACGGAAGATCTTTAGAAACACTGCCTACAGTCTTCAGTGTGGTGTTAAAACTTTAATCACTTTCAAAGTGCTTATGATGCTTGATAAATACCCACTAAAACATTTACAAATATAAAAATATTCTTGAGGGCTCAGTTATAACTCATGGTAGGACATATAAGGTCCTGGCTTTTATTCCTAGCACCTCAAAATACAAGAGGGGGGAAAAGCAGTCCTAGACTCTTCAGTTTAAAAAGGCATCCATGGCTAGCATGGTAGCTCATGTCTTTAATACCAGCACCTGGGAGGCAAGCAGATGAGGGTTTGAGACTAGCACAGTTCACCTATCAAATTCCAGGCCAACTACACCTGATTTAGACCCTTTCTTCCAAAAAAGGGGGGAGGGGGCAAACTTTATCATCTTTAGTATGTTCCAAAATAATTTAAAAGGAGATGAAGGTGGAAACTGAGTGAAAGGACAGGTAAGAGGAGGCAGATGAGTCACTGCAGAGCAGTGGGCACACAGTAAGCAGTTTTTGCTTTCACATGTTTTTAAGTTGTTTTACATTATTTAGAAAAAAATAAATCCTGTTTACAGACGAGACAGGTGACAGGTGTCCCAAGTGTCTACTTGTTCTTTCTCCTATGAAGGCTTCCTGGGTTTGGCACTCTGACTCCTGCCTCCCCCATCACACCTACTCTTCATTTGAGCCTCTCCTTCCTTCCTCCTCCACTCTGGAAGAAAACCCCAGGTCCTCCTAGGCCATCTACCAACCGCTGCATGACCCTGTTTTATGCTACAACTTCCCCAGCATCACCTGCAATACACATTTTAAAAGGGAGGCCCCCACTGTATTTCTATGGTCTTCAGAGCAAACCACCACTCAGTGAAGCAGACAAGAGTGATGGTATCAGTGGAGAGCAGTCTGATCGATCCTCTGTAGCTCCACACTACCACTGAAGAAGTATCAACAGCCTTCACTAAAGAGACTGTTGACAACTATTTTTTTAAAAGGAAATTGCAAAACATCCTTAAATCTCACAACAACAAGTGCATAGGACCATGTCAGCATAGAGGAGGCTATGATCCTTCTCACTGCAGAAAGAACTCTTTATGAGCAAACAAAATTATTTCCTTAATAACTCATGCCCACATGGACTGCCTACATACCAAGTGGTGTGCCCCAAGATGCACATTGTACTGAAAATTCATCTTCTGTAATGAAAACTGGCACAGGCACGAAGCTGACATTACCTTGTATCTCATCTTGGGACAGGAATGAATGTAGAAACCCATATAATAATAGCTGAGTTGCGATGTTTTCTCATGCAGTTGTCTAGTAAAAGCAATTTCTCTGCCAAAAGAAAAAAAAAAAAAAACAGTTAATTTTGGTTTCAATTTTCAAATAAAACATAATGGAAAGAATCAAAATACTCAACTCTAAGAGAAAACTGTTTTTTTTTTTTTAACACATATGATTATTACTACAGAGATACCCCCAATAACCTCTAGGCTCAGATTTTATACTTTAATAGGAAAAAAAAAAAAAGAACTGATCTACAACAATATGACATAAAATAAAGGTATAATATTATTCACTATGCCCTAAAATGTTCAAGGAATCTGGGCTGTTTTAACAGCACAACAAAATTTTAAGAATTTAATAGCGAGGGATGGAGAGATGGCTCAGAGGTTAAGAGCACTGACTGCTCTTCCAGAGGTCCTGAGTTCAATTCCCAGCAATCACATGATAGCTCACAACCATCTGCAATGAGATCCAATGCGCATATATGACAGCTACAGTGTACTCATATAAATAAAATAAATCTTTAAAAAATTTAATAGCCAATAAATTTCAAGAAAAGTTACATATGCATTTACACTCAGCCCTTTTTCTGCATAAATGATTCATAACTCTTTGTGTAGCACAGTGGACATACAATTTCCTTAGAATGAGAGGGACGATAAGACAGCACACGCTCTCTCTCTCCACGCCTTCTCTATTTGTTAGCAGAGATGAGGACTGCTCAATCAGAGAAGCTGAGTCTTCACTGCAGGACTTATATGTGAAGTGGTTAAGATAAATCTTGGCACAAAATTTCCCTACTTGTCCAGCTGAATAAGCAGGCTGTATAGGAGAGTGTTAGTAATTTCTAAGCATGCAGAACATTTTTTGCCTTTTGAAAGTTTTCTTTCCTGTTCTTCTTTCTAATAGTAGCAATGGGTATATAACATTCAAGAGCTTTTGTTACCTTCTGTTAGACAGGGTTTTACTTTCTAGTGGAAGCCTATCTCATAACTTGCTTTGTAGCCCCAGGCTGACCTCAAACTCCCAATTCTCCGATCTCAACTTCCTGAATACTAATTGATAGAATACGCTGTTCATTTTTCAAGTACAAATTTAAATCTCTGAAAGGTTATCAAAAAAAATATTTAAAATGCTTCTTTAACAGAGTAAGTATACTGTTCCTAGATCTAATCAACTTTCAAGACTCAAACTGTGGGAAGAATGCAATCAGGAATTCCCCACTGCTGACTTGTATACTTGGACAACCACATCCTTCATGATGCTTCTACAGTCAGCAGCAGACTAAACATGTAAGTCTTGTAAGACTGCTTAATGACACCACTCCTTCTGAGTCCATGGGTCTACACTCTAGATGTTCACAAAACCATGTGCCTAATGAAATGACGGTCAAAGGTGTCCCTGTCCTTAGGGGTGGGGTGGGGGGGAAGTGCAACTCTCTAACTATATTTCTCTTAGCAGATTCCTTTAATTCATCCATACCTCATTTGTTATATCTTTAATTCATACTGAGAGAATATATATGATAGTGATAACAATATAAATAATGTTACATTTAAGGAATATAAATGATTCTGACAGGGAATAAACATATATGAAAAATCCAAACACTTGTTTGGATTTATTTATTATTATATTATATTATTTTATAATATAATATTTATTATTATATTATATTATATTATTTAACATTATTTATATTGCATGTGAGTATATATATGCTTGTGTGTAAATGCTCGCATGCGCACACACACACACACACACACATATAACATGCAAGTTCCTATAGAAGCCAGAAGAGGGCTAACAAGGTTCCCTGGGGTTGGAGTTACAAGTGGTTGTCAGCAGCTATCTAAGAGTGCTGGCAACTGAATTCTTATCCTATGAAAGAACAGGAAGTGCTTTAAACTGCTGAGCCATCTCTCCAGCATCCTAAAACTGTTACTTTTAAATATTAATCTACAGCTATGGGACTATTGTACCAGCAAATTAGCATACTATCAAAAGGAGGGCTCCTCCTATAATACAATGAAATATAGACAAATTGGTATAATTCATTACAACTATACAAAGCAGTCTTACCTTAATGCTGAATATACACCCAAAGACAGAAATGAATAATCGGGATCATAGTAGAGATACACAGAAGACACACAGTATGGGAGAATGTCTATCACCCCCACAGCAATGATCTTCCCATCAAGCCAGTACTGCTGGTGAAAAGAGCCATAACCACACTCTGGTCCACTAGCAGGGTGCTCTGCCTATGAAAAAGCAGACACAGGCACATCAGCAGGAAGTCACTTTCTTTACATTAAAAAGATCTCTTAATCTAAATAGGTTTTTATTTTGTTTGAGTTAATAAGTCCTAAAATTTGTTTTTTTGTGACTACCAGCCAGATAAAGAGCGAGTTAGCATGAAAAACTCAATCTTTAAAAATAAAGAGGATGGGAAAGAAAAAGGGAGGGAAGGAGTGGGAACAGTAAGGGGAGGAAGAGAAAAGAATAAAAGGGGAAAAAGAAAGAGACAAAGGTAATTAATGTGACCCACCTCATCCACAGGACTACACATACACACACACACAAAATCAATATTCAGTTCATTAATCAGGAAATATGTGACACATTCCAACAGCTGAACAAAAACTTCTACAAGTGACAGGGAAGAGATGTCCCAAGCTGTTTAAAAACATCCATAAAAACCATAGCTAACAGTGTAGTTAACAATAAGAAACTCGATGTTTCTCTCTCCTTCCCCACCTCAGATTATGAAGACAGAGTCCTATCAGTATCAGATTTGAAATCCCAGCTAAGATAAATGAGGGTGGAAGGGAATAAAGGGGTGTGGGGAAGTAGAAGGGTGATAAGGTATTTGGCTAGCATGTGCAAGTCCTAAGGGAGAGAAACTGTGGGGAAGGGGGGAAAAAAAGGAGAGGTGGAAGAGAAAGAGGAAGTGAAGGAAAGGAAAAAGAAGGGACAGGGAGAAAGGGATTAACTCAGAGTGAGGAAGAAAAAAATCAACTCTTTCTTTACAGATGACGTGACTGTAAAAAGAATCCCAAAGAATGGAGAAAAACTGTAACTAATAAGTAATTATAGTAAAGCCTAGATTGAAAGGTTAAGATGTGAAATTCAATTCTCTTCCTTTATAATAACAATGATGGAAATGTAAAATTAAAAACACAATGAAAAGAAAGCTAAGATTAAAGCTTACATGTATGGATTCTATTCACTGCAAATTACAAAACTTATATGAAGGAAGCCAAAGACCTGAATAAATGGAACAACACATTTTTTAAAAGATTTATTTACTGCTTATTTTATGTGTGTGAATGCACTGTCACTATTCTTCAGACACACCAGAAGAGGGCATCGGATCCCATTACAGATGGTTGTGAGCCACCATATGGTTGTTGGGAATTGAACTCAGGACCTCTGGAAGAGCAGCCAGTGCTCTTAACCACTGAGCCATCTCTTCAGCCAACACATTTTTCTTGATTAAAACTGTTATGATAACAGCTCTTTTCAAGTTGTTGCACAGACAGTACAATCCCAGTCAAAACTGCAGCAAGCCTATTATCAAGACTTTGAGAGGTCTAGGTGAGGGATTAATATAGATGAAACATGGGCCCTTTTAGGGGATAAGACTGTTCTGTACAATACCGTAACAGCAAAGACATCATGTTAAGCATTTTTATCAAAAGTCAGCACTTTAAATGAGAGTAAATATTAATTCTGCAAAACTCTGCAAATCATTTAGAAAGTCTTATGAAGGCACATAAACTTAAAAATAAAATGTAACTGTAGTACAAATGTATGGAACAGTCTTACTGAAAGAGTTGAATAGAGAAAAAGAGGGGAAATAATCAAGTCTGGAAATGAAAGCAGCTTGTGCAGGTGAAAACAAAAGGGAAGTACATGTACTTACTACACTTTGATAAAACTGCTTCCCACGGCTACAGGGTAACAATTCTGACAGCGTGTATGTGTAACAAACAATTAAACAAACATAGTATGTGGTAGGGTTCTCACTGCCGTGGCTAGCTCGAGTGAACCAGTGATGAGGGATTCTAGTTGACTGTGAGAACTCATGCCCAGCTTGCTGTAAACACAGATGGTTACACGCAGAAATGTGCATACTATAAGAATGTGCATACTCAGAGTTACTATACACACATTCCTTTTTCTGTTGGCTGAGAGGACCTAACAGAAACACCCAAGGAGAAATGAGCACACCTGACTGCCAAGATCTTGGTACATTTTCTGCAATCAAAGAAACCAGTGCTAGGAGAAGTGATTGAGACTTTAGGATTGGGCAGGAAATACACAAATGGGCTCATTGGATTCCAGTGTCAGTACTCAAGCAACTGATCCACTCAAAGGATCACAGGAGTTAACCAAGAGAGATAATTTATTATTACACTATTTTAAGCAACAAAATAAAAGTGATCTATAACCCCGTATAAAACCCATGTACCCATACTACTATGCATCACTGAAAAATAATAAAAGAACAGAGAAACCTCCAATGTAGAAAAATATCAAATTTATATAGATATTCTGTCCTGAATCCAAGGGAACACAAGATATGCATAAAACAGGCCCAGTGTTGTTTTCTTTCTTTTGTTTGTTTTCTCTAATTCAATTTCGAGGTTCTCTAGTGTGAATTCTGAAGGTGACATCATCATGTCACAACATCAAAAGGTTGAACGTGCCTGCCTCTCCTCTTCCACCATCATTTCACTGAGATCAGGAAGAGCTAAGTCTGAGAATAACAGCTCCCTTTTATCAAGAAGCTCAGAAGCCCTTGCTAAGGAAGCAATCCCCATGTCACCAATGCCTAGTGACTTGAGAATGCTACTTCATTAATGTGTGGCTAACACAGTCTTAAATCTCTTTAGTGAAGGCCTTTTGTCAACACTGCTCAACTGTCATAAACACAATGGGAGAAAAATTATATATTACATAGGAAAGCACACTATTTGAGAAAAAAAGGTAAAGGGCTATTTACCTTAAAGCCAAGGACATCATGTAGGCTAACAGGTCTCAAAACCCCTTTATACTTAGAAAAGTAGAGAGAATCCCCAAGAGTTTACGTCTAATGGAATACATTTACAGATATTTACCAATTTATCAAAAGTTCGATTTTTTAAAATATATCTAATAATTCATTTAAAAATAACAGTAAGTTCAATATGTTTCATTCAGTCTGTAATAGGGGAAAAGATACTGCACTTTCTGAGATAAAAACAAAACAAACAAATAAACAAAAAAACAATACCAGAGAACAGTTACATGGTTCTGCATTTTTTCAAACCTGTATCAGAAGACAACCTGAGTCTCATGTCTGCCTGTGCATTTAACCTGCTAACATCATGAAGCCTCTAGAAAAGACTGTCCACTCATGAGAAAGAGAGTCAGGAAGGCTAACGGCATCTCAGCACTGTGAAGACAGCACTAGTCTTGAGGACCCTCTGGCACATGCAGCAAGGCATAAGCCACATTTTTCTGTCTTTAAAATACAAGGAACCTGTAAACTTTAAGGTTAAAAAAAAAAAATCAAACAAACAAAAAACAGGACTTGTCTTCTATTTCAGTTTTGAGAAACAAATGGTAAGATACAAATAAAAGGAGACCAATAAGTGAACTTGGGCCAACTGTTGTTCAGTCTGAATGGAAGGTTCCCAAAGAACTCCTGTTTACACAGTTACACAGAGGGCCCTAAGAGCAGTCATGTCAACTACAACTGCTACCTTTTATTTCCCTGTAAGTCTGTCAGTAATGGGGCTAGCAATACTTAATTTTTCTTTCCAAGTCTGCAGTTTGCAGTTCAGGTTGTGCAAAGGAATAAATCAGAAAATTTTCACAAGATCTTCTGTTTCAAGGATTTAGCTGATAACATGAAGAAATAATAAAGCTCCCCTCAGCTATACAAAAGAAAATTCACCTTGAATTCAGAGGAAAGATGGCTGAGCTTTGGTGATTAATGAGCTATGCAGCGCAGTTTCCATTTCCAAAGCACCATGTAGAGATGACATGAATATTAATAGATCAGGTCTCACTTTCAGCCAAACTGTTCCCCAAATGAGTGCTTATTTATCCTAACAAAATCCACCTGTCTCCTCACCCAACTGCCTTCCTGAGCCTCCGTGATGGCCCAGACAAGCTAGGCTCAGAGTCATTAGCAGAGAGGAAGTCGTTTGAGAGGATTTTCCAAAGGGGGGTAAAGATGAGGAGGGAGAAGACTTCAGAGGACAGAACCTGAGTCCTCCTCCCTTCCAAAGCACCCAAACCACCTCTCCCAAACTGTTCTTCTAGGACACAAAAACCTACTACTGGTTTTCTTCTGAATATGTTATTTTACAGTTCTGTAAGGACAAAGGTTAACCTTTAGAGTTTTTTTGAGGGGAATGAATACTACCTAATGTTAGACAATTAGTAGTTGCTTTAATCTACTAGCAATCAAATCTCAATCACCTATTTCATTAAATTATATACAAATGCTCTTTAAAGCAATTTTCATGTTTATTGGTTTTATAGCAAATAACAGGTCGATTAAGTTAAACATGTGTTTACACTGTCTGAGTAAGATTATTGTTTTATCTTTTAAAAACCAGTACTTAAGAGCCCTAAAGGTCATTGCATGAGAAGCTCAGGTAAGATCACTGGATGGGAGATACAGAAGAAGCACTCAGTCAAGCATCCTAAAGTGGCTCCCATGCAGCACTGCCACTGCTTGTTCTTCGCTCGTGCCTTCCTCTTTACTGGGTCTGCATTGCCAGTCTCAGGACCAAGACTATATCCCCACTACTGTACTAGGTGCTGGATCTGACAACATGTCTCTGCTGGACGATGAAGAGTTATTCTCTTCTGAAAAACCAAAAATGGAAAATCTGGGGTTTTCACTATTTTTATTTGTGTACTTGTAAATTTAATCAATTAATAAAACAGTTCTGGGCTGGTGAGATGGCTCAGCAGGTAAGAGCACCCGACTGCTCTTCCGAAGGTGATGAGTTCAAATCCCAGCAACTACATGGTGGCTTACAACCACCCATAATGAGGTCTGACACCCTCCTCTGGTGCGTCTGAAGTCAGCTATAGTGTACTTATGAATAATAATAAATGAATCCTTGAACCGGAGAGAGCCGGGACTGAGCAAGTGGGACCAACCGGGGTGAGCGGGGCTGACCGGAGGAGAGAACGTGGGCTGGCTGGAGCGAGCGGGGTGACCGGAGCTAGGGGGGCAGACCAGAGTGAGCAGGGTTGACCGGAACAAGGAAATAAATAAATAAATAAATAAATAAATAAATAAATAAATAAATAAATAAAGCAAGCAAGCAAGCAAGCGGTTCTTTGTTATCTAAAACCACTGTGTTTGACATACTGCTAAAGTTACAGAACTGAAGAGTTTTTACATGTCTGTCCATAATCAGAAAAGCTTTTACTTTTATTTCTATAATGATTCCCTACATCCAGGTGATATTAAATTGCATTCAAGTATGAGCTCTGTGAAGCTGATATATTGAGATAAACAAGCAGGTATATAAATCAGTCTTCAAATTCACAGAAAACAAGCTTCTTATAGAAACTAACAGCTTAGAAGCAATTTTAAGAATTCAAATAAGTAAACATAACTAAGGCGACTCTCTAGATAATCCACTGGCATGAAATTTTAACGTAAGAAAAAAGTATTATCTTCTTATATTTATAAGCACTATCACTGGATTTAAAATATATGATAAAGGACTTACTACAAATGGTTTTATTAAATATATAAATAGAGAAAGAAAAGAGCTATTATTACTATAGAATGTACAGATTTTCTTTAAAAATTAAATTGTTAATGCTAAGTGCTTTGCCTTAATCTGATTTTTGTGTATTTTAAATCCTAACTCTCTCAATAAACAGACTTTACAAAGTAAGGCTCTTTCCAAACGGTACACCAAAAGTAATGGAATTCCAAACGTGGACTCTCCCAACTAAACAGTATTTACTGAGCACTACGACCCAACCTTGGACTGCTGCAGTGACTGGTCTGAGCTTCCTTCACTGCTGTTCAACCAGCAACTCCTGCTCTTACAGCCCTTCTTACAGAAACACATATTCCATGGTGACACAGCAGACTGAGAACTCAATGAATGCCGAGATCAAACAAGACTGATGTCCCCATGGAGACTAATCCACCCCAGGATTTACTATTCAAGGTTTTTCTGAAGCATTCACGCACAACTAATGGGCAATGAAAACTGTCAGGGAAGATGACCCTAATTTTGAACACAGCTAAAAAGGTCTTGGGAGTAATGATGAATACTTCTACTTGCTGAAGGAAAGCTAGCTAACCCAGCAAGAAAATATCTTGAATTTTTAAGATCCCTAAACTAACTTGAGTTTGTGCAGAAAAATCTTGAACAAGACAAATTTGTGGCATTTTTCTATTTAGTGTTTGAATTTCTACTTTAAGCATGCTTTCTTTAGTCTCAAAATCTCAAAAGTCACCCTGGGGTTCTATAAAGGAAGACTTCAGTAACTGTCATTTCATTTCACTAAGCAATACACATTTTCAATTTATACTGTCTCAACAATCATGTGATGCCCAAAACCTAACTGAGGAACATTCACCTCCTGACCAATCAGCTTCAGGAGAACTATCTGGCCACATATGTAAGACGCTTACATTGTACTGACCACAGCAAACTCAAGACAAGAAAGGATGTCTTCAGTCCAACTGTTTGGCCTTACAGCCAGCTCTGCCCAAGCCAAAACTGCCCAACAGGCATTAGATACAAGAGAAGGGACCAGCTATCAAATGACAATCTAGTGCTTTTGTTCCACATTTCTAATTGGTGTCTTTGAGTAATAACACTCTCAATTCAAGTGTATAGGACACAATCTGAAATTACAGGATTCTTTCCTAACATATATAGCTACAAGTAACAAAACCCTGCTCCTCTCTGATTTGGCCCAGTGGTTCAAGCCACAGCCTTGTCTCCCTCTTCTGATTTTTCATTATCACCAACAGACTGCTGGCCATCACCTACAAATAACTATGTTTTCACTAGGTCCCTCCTGCTTCCTGCTTTACCTCTTCAAATACAGCTGGGCCTAAGCAATAGACTAAACCAGGTAAGGCTTTGTTCCCACCAATTCACTAGCTGACCATCTCCACAGCACTCCAACTCATGCCAGCTCTCAGCAGATCTGCTCGTCAGTGTACTCCACACTTAGGAAAATTATCCAAACTCCAGCTTAACAGCTCAGCCCCTTCCCTTCATGTCTCCATGGCTTCTTTCAATCCTCTCCCTCCCACCGCTTCTCTTTCCAAATTCTGGCCACTAGCAATACCTTACCACAGGAAGCTGCCTCACAATATTATGCTGACATAAGAGAAGTGAAGTTCCTGTGCCTTCCCAGAGTGTTTTCCTAAGTCTCTTCAGAAAGCCAAGCAGTTCCCCATTCAAAAAATCTTGAAAAATGATTTGAAAGCTTTTATTCATGGCTTGTTAGCTAATATGAGGATTAATAAAATAGTGCTAAAATATTAATTAAAGCATATCAATTTCAATACTGCTAAGTCACAGAGAGGAAAGCACAGCACAGCCTGCATCTGACTCATGTCATCTATTACAGTCTCTAAGAGTCATCCCTGTTCCTTCTGATTGCACTGACCAGTCACCAGCTGACAGAAGTAAACTTCTTTCTGGCTTCTGGTTATGATGAATAATGCTGGTATAAGCAATCATTCATGTACGATTATTTATGTGAATACATATTTTTATTTCATTTAGGCATAATCAAAAGAAGTAAGTTTTGGAATTATAATGTTAACTGTGATGTTTTGAAAAACAACTGAATGGCTCTACATTTTGTTTTACCATCAAAATAAGAGAGTTCTAATTTCTCTACGTTGTGCCAATCCCTGTCTATCGTTTGATTCTATTCATTTAGTGAGTTCATGGTATTTCTCTCTGGTTTTAACTTCCATTTCCCAAATGAATATCAACAGACTGTTTCTCTGTGTTTTCTAGACCTCTGTCTCCTCTGGAGAAGCACAACATTAAGTAACTTACCCACTTTTAACTAGGTTCTACTGCTGTCATTAGAGCGCTATTATATTCTGCTGGTTCTTGGTGCCAATTTAATAACACTTTCCATCCTCTTCAATTTGGTGAACTTTGTAAAATACTCCAGAATATGCTCTGGCGTGGTGTACTTGAAAATATACCTATTTTAAATGTCACAATGAAGCCCATCACTTTGGAGCAGAGTACTTGCCTAGGCTATTCCATGCCCTAGATCCAATCTCTAGTACTGGGAGAAACAAAAAAAAAAAAAAACCAAAGAGGAACAGCTGGAAAGCCCGTTAAGGCAGGAATGCTTTACAAATGAACCATGCTATCTGTAGTTTATGACTTGCTTGACTTCCAATGTGGCTTTTTGTCACTGAAGAGTATAGTATTGATAGATGCCAAGTAAAACTGTGACCACACTGTTCGAGCCTTCTAGATTACTTCTAACTTCATCTAAATGTCCTCTCAAAGTATAAAGACATTGTCCTAAAATGTTTAAGTGTCACTGATTTGACAATTTCTCCTTCTCCTTCACTTCTTTTAGTTTTTATTTTTACTTTGAGGGTGTTATTTTTAATGGATTGCATTTTAGAATACACTTGATTTCTTGTTTCATTATGAAGCATCTTTCTGTCTACAGTTTCTATCAGACAAAGACTACTTTGTTTGATTTAAAGACAGCCCATCCAATGTTCTTACAATAAATATTCATGGGAATATGTAACTGCAGCCTCTTACCTGTAAGTCATCCGTATCTTCATATTTAAGTGTAGAGCTTGCTTTTTATTCTTTTATCCAGTCTGACAATCTCTAATTTTTAAATGGAGTATGTAGCCCTACAGTGTACAACAAAATAGCCACTGGCCACATGCTACTGAAATTTAACTAAAACAAAACTCTGAAACCTTTAAGTATAATACAGTAGCTATGTATACTCAACAGTTTGAAAGAATGCAAAAATAAAATTTCCCATGCAGCCAAGTTTGATTTAGGCTTTTATATTTAATGTAATAAATAACTGGATTTAAGAGGGCCATCTTGCCATTGGTCTTACAGTTTTTTATTTTTGTTCCAGTTACTTTATTTGACTTTTTCTACTTTTTTAAATATTTAATGAACTGAAAACAATCTACTACTGTATCTTATCTTCACTACTGAATCATTAACATTATCACTTTGTAATACACATCTCATAATGATTTTCACAAGGGAACAACAATTTTGCCTCTTCGGAACTCATCATCTACAGGACTGTGCTTATCATGATGAAGAGTGCTACTGGCATCTAGTGGGCAGCAGCTAGAGGTGCAGCAAAGCTTCGAACAGTGATCAGAGCCACACAGCACCTCACAACAAAGTGTAGTGGTAAGGGTCATAAATCCTGCTCTGAAGTTCAATAAATCTATCTCTAGTTACTAACTTACTACGTGTAAGAATCTTGAATGTGAGCATCTCAAAGCTGTGCCATTCTGTCTCCTTCCCTGACTTGCTTTCCCTGACTCATATTGTTAGATGTGGTTCTCAGCCCCTAGCTGGTCTGATCTACCTGTCTGTGCTCAATTTTCATCATGAGAGGTAGATACTCTATGAGAATATAAAAAATGTGATAAGCACAGTCCTGCATGTTAAAGATGCTAGCTTCTCAGTATTATAACTCCTAAGAGAGAGGACTTGAATATGAAATGAAGGATCAGAAGGACATACGTGAAGAGATGCCCAAGTGTGTATTACCTTGTGCTGCAGCTTCCACTGTTCTCTAAACATGACAAGGAGACTACAATCTACTGGACTAGCTGGCAAAGTCTGACTCTAAAGAGAATGTAAGTAATCTCTTGACCTCTAATACATAATCCCATTTATTTACCTGCATTTAACTGAAGACATCTGTAATGGTGCCACACAACACGTAACTCAGACTCAGAAATGTTTATAAGTCAGAAGTCCCCTAAACCTAGCAGGTAAGTGTACATCAGCACCTACACACAATCACACAAAATTAGAACTATAATAGAAATGCACTGCCTAGCTTGACAAAATGATAAAAGGTCTTTTCCCATAAAGCTTAATGAGTGCTATTAGTCTTCATGAATGAAAAGGGTCAATCCCACAGAGAGAAGTAACTGACTCTACACACATGGTCCATTCAAGTGACAACATATCAGATTACTGACATAATTACTATAGCCTGACAATTTCATTAGATTCATGTGGCAGTTAAACGGCTAGGACTTACAACAAAGGGACATGGTTCATTCACATGACTTCTTATGGACAAAGTGAAGCTTAATGTTGGCTATGTGAACTTCAAGTCTCCTACATTTACTGTCTTTACTGGAATTATTCTTGTTTTTTTAAAATTAGGAAAATACCTATCTCTGGCTAAAACATAAGCTTAACAGTAAAATTAACCATGTAGAGGCTTCCAGCATTCTCTTGCCTTGATTAAGTTTGCCTCTCAGACAGTGTAGTGAAATAGAACCAAATCCTGACTGAGCTCAAAGCTACTGAAGGAGATTTGGGGATGGCTGCCATTCTGATTGCAGCATCTGTGGAATTCCAAGCTAATGGACTATCAACAGAAACCCTCAAGGTATTTACTACCAGAGAATCGAGGGCAGGGTGATGATTTTTAATTATTTCATCTTCCTCCTGTATACCCATAAGCCTAATAAAATTTTGTCTTAAAAATCAACTTTGCCAAGATGCAAGACATTTCCAAATCACCAAGAAAAGAAAACAGAAAATAATAAGCTATCACTCAATTCTGATCATGAAGTGCTTCCTTTACACTTTTCATCAAAGACTGCAGATTCCATATACTCAGCCCAGTATTTGAGCAGAGTAGTGACCAGGGATTTAAAAACCTTTAGTGGTTGGTCCACTGTAGGGTATTAGGTAAACTCCAAGCCCTTTCTACAACTAATAACATCCAAAGGTAAAAAGACAGAGCTTCTGGTCTCAAGTAGGCTCAGTCAAGCTGAGAAGACAAGAGAGCTAAGTATATTAAAATATAAACAGTAAACTTCATTTGCTGTCAGATGAGTACTGTCAAGTTATGAATAAAAGACTGCTACATCTAACCTCATTGAGTACACCAACTTCATTCAGTCATCTCTCCATCTATCTACCCATCCATCAACCCATCCAAACAAGTATTTACTTATGCAGTGCCTACTATATACAACTTACTACATTAAAAATATAAACATAGTGGTGGCACATGCCTTTAATCCCAGCACTTGGGAGGCAGAGGCAGGTGGATTTCTGTGTGTGTGTGTATGTATGTGTGTATATGTATATATATTGTATATATATATTGTGTATATATATACATATACACACATACATAGAGAAACAAGGTCCTCTTCTCACTGAACTTACATTAAAGAGAAATAAATTGGTGAGACACATTTAAAAGCATGTTTGCAAATGGTCAATATCATCTAAATCATCTAATTCCTAACCTGGAGTTGTAACACCTTTGAGGGTCAAATAATCCTTTCACAGGGTTCACATTATCAGATATCCTGCATATCAGATATTTACATTTGACTCATAACAGCAGCAAAATTACAGTTATGAAGTAGCAATGAAATAATTTTATGGTTGAGGTCACCACAACATGAGAAACTGTGTAGAGTGTCACAGCATTAAGAAGGTTGAAATCTCTTATATTTTGGATGTGAGCCTAGCCTTTAACAGCTGAGCGGGTTGGAGAGATGGCTCAGTGGTTAAGAGCACTGACTGCTCTCCAGAGATCCTGAGTTCATTTCCCAGCAACCACATGGTGGCTCACAACCGTCCATAACGGGATCTGATGCCCTCTTCTGGTGTGTCTGAAGACAGCTACAGTGTAGTCACATAAATAAAATAAATAAATCTTAAAAAAAAAAAAAAAAAGAAGAAGAAGGTTGAGAACAACTGATGATCTAAGTGTTACTGAGCAGGGATGTGGATCTTCAACTTCAGCATCCTTTCTAAAATCCTATATATGGAAGCAACTCTACCTAACATAACTGTTTTAAGCTATATTTCTCATATTACTAAACACAATTACATTATCATTTATCACTTGTACTTATCAACTACTTATAGCATTTAACATAATTTTATTCAAAATATCAAAGATTTTTATTGATTCTAAAATATTAAATGACCCTTTTAGTTTTCCTACACTGCCTTAGTTTTCAAAAATTTATTTATTTGTGTGTATAAGAGTATTTTGTGTACATCTATGAATGTGTCATGCACATCTGTTACCCAAAGAAGACAGAAGAGGGTGTTGGATTACCTGGAATTCGAGTTATAAATAGTTGTGAGCCACTAAGCAAATGCTAGGAAACAAACCCAGGTCCTCTATAAGAGCAGCAAGTGACCCATCTTTCTCAGCCCTGAATTTCTTAACTACATTTATTTTCATGTACAAAATTAAGTCTCGTTATACAGCCAAACAAAATTTTCTAGCCTTTTTTTGTCTGATACTTCTCACTTCTATGGTCAGAAAGTACTTTCTCAACTTTGGCAGATAACAGAATGTATACTGTCTCCAAAAGTTTTGTGATTTCATGTTTCTACTTTATTATTTAAAATTCTATGTTTCCTGTACTATGCTCAGTGCTGACCACAAATCACTTCCTTTAAATATAATAACCTTGTGTTACTCCCATTTTCAAATTGGAAAGCAGCAGGCTAGAGGAATTAACTTGCCCACAGGCCCCCCACATCCCTCTCAACTCACAGCCCAGCACCCTTTCACTGTCACTCTTTGCTTCCATCTTAAGACTGAGGGATTAGAAAATGTGACCAAACCTGGTTAGTACCAGCTTCTCTGGTCTGGTCCACTTCCCTTGGTGATGATTCAAACTGATCATAGGTCATCACTCATTATTAAGAAGAACGGCATCAATAATCAAATGAATACAACATCATAGAACAGAAAAAGGAATAACTCTCAATGAATGTGTAATGCGATCAGAGATAGTCTCAGAATATAAGGCTAGGGGCTAGAAAGATGGCTCAGTGGTTAAGAGCACTGGCTGCTCTTCCAGAGGTCCTGAGTTCAATTTTCAGCAACCACATGGTAACTCACCACCATCTGTAGTGGGACCTGAGACCCTCTTCTGGTGTGTCTGAAGACAGCTACAGTATACTCATATAAATAAAATAAAGAAAAAGAAGAAAAATATAAGGCTACAGTTCAACCCTGAAAAGGAGTATGATTTAAGAATCTGGGACCTGAGAAAGGAGGCTCTTAAGTAAAACAAACAACAGAAGCAAAGAAAGAGACAAGGTTAAGACAAAAAGAAAACTAAATAAACTGGGGTGTGAAGGGCTAAGTCCCGCTTAAGAGAAGAATAAAAAAATATTACAGGATTTGAACAATATAATTCTGTTCACAAATATGTTGCCACAGATGGCTCAGGGAAGTTTTGATTTCTAGTGTCATGTGGATGGTAAGAAAAATACACATCTTAAACCCTGGAAAGGCTCCAAGCCCAGCCTCTATATTTATCAGCACTTTGCTTTTTCTTTTCTTTTCTTTTCTTTTTTCCAATTTTTTATTAGATATTTTCTTCATTTATGTTTCAAATGCTATCCTGAAAGTCTCCTATACCCTCCTCCCCACCCTCCACCCTGCTCCCCTACCCACCCACTCCACGTCTTGGCCCTGGCATTCCCCTGTACTGGGGCATATAAAGTTTGCAAGACCTAGGGGCCTCTCTTCCCAATGATGGCCAACTAGGCCATCTTCTGCTACATATGCAGCTAGAGACATGAGCTCTGGGGTTACTGGTTAGTTTAGTTCATATTATTCTTCCTCCTATAGGGTTATAGACCCCCTTCAGCTCCTTGGGTACTTTCTCTAGCTCCTCCATTGGGGGCCCTGTGTTCCATCTTATAGATGACTGTGAGCATCTACTTCTGTATTTGCCAGGCACTGGCATAGCCTCACACAAGACAGCTATATCAGGGCCCTTTCAGCAAAATCTTGCTGGCATATGCAATAGTATCTGCGTTTGGTGGCTGATTATAAGATGGATCCCCGGGTAGGGTAGTCTCTGGATGGTCCATCCATTTGTCTTAGCGCCAAACTTTGTCTCTGTAACTCCTTTCATGGGTATTTGTTCCCTATTCTAAGGAGGAATTAAGTATCCACACGTTGGTCTTCCTTCTTGATTTTCTTGTGTTTTACAAATTGTATCTTGGGTATTCTAAGTTTCTGGGCTAATATCCACTTATAAGTGAGTGCTTTTTCTAAGTCTCCACAATCATCTACAAGGTTTTCTGCAACCACAGCTCACATGACTCTGGTTCTCTGAACATCCGGTGACATTTTTTTTTTTTTTTTTTTTTTTTGGTTTTTCGAGACAGGGTTTCTCTGTGTAGCCCTGGCTGTCCTGGAACTCACTTTGTAGACCAGGCTAGCCTCGAACTCAGAAATCCACCTGTCTCTGCCTCCCAAGTGCTGGGATTAAAGGCGTGCGCCACCACGCCTGGCCCGGTGACATTTTTTTAAACCTCCCAGTTTATCCCTTTCTGAGTTCCACATGAGGACCAGAATGAAGAGTAAATGAGAAGCAGAAGAAGCATCAGCAGCAGTGCCTGTGTTCTAAGGATGCTCAGAGCCAGGCAGGCCCTCTGTTCCTCCAGTCTCTTATGCAGGTGAACCCTCCTTGATGACAGCTTGTGCCAGCTCTGCTGAAGCATGCTAGTGACTTAAGCAGGAACAAAGCAACACAGGGGTCACAGAAATAAAGTCTAGGGCTGAGTCCTCCACCATTACCAAGAAAGAAAATGTAGCTAAAACAGCATGACTAGTTACAAAGGTGACCAGCTGCTACAAAAACAAAAAGGCTATTTTCAACCTGTTACTATTGCTGAAAAACGTACTGTTTTGAAACAATCCCTCCTACACTTTAATCAAATAAATACCTGAGAAAAGAGCCATGCAGAGTTATTCTACTGGCAATGCTAATGAATGTGAAAACTGGAGAGCAATCTCTTACCTCCAGTGGTGAGTTGCAAAGGAATCTTGTAAACTGCAGAGTCCAGTTTGAATAGGATTGATTTCATCCAGTAAGAATGGGGCAGTAAGAAAAACATACAAAGAAAAGTTATTAAACAATTTTCCAGTGGGAGCATCTGAAGCAAAAGTATGAACAAAGTTAATATTTTCTACAATGTATAGTTCATTCAGAGTGCAGACAGTTCAACTCAGTTCCTAAGCAGTACCCAACTATTTGAATTAATTTATATAAACCCTAAATGTTTGTGTAAAAACAAATACAGCATTAGTCCTAAAATAGTTCAGCTTTTAAATTTTATCTCACAACCTCTGGACATGAAACAACAACAACAAAAATGCTCAGTAAGAGAGGAATCAACAATCTTTCAAATCATAAATGTAAAGCAAGGTTTAGTTAATGCCAAGAACAGGTAGAAATACACAATTCAAGACCCAGCAGAGTGAGAGGACTATAGTATCCCCACACTGTGTACCTCTGCTGCCACACTTACTCTCTCAGCTCTCTCCATCCCATATTCCCTCTTTCTTCGTTGTTCTGTCACTTTCTCCTACTTCGCTATTACTCTCCTTCACCTCTCTTTGATTGATGACTCATACATAGGCTAACAGAGCACTAAATGTTACTATGCCAGGTTGCTTGTCTCTCATATATGTTAACAATTCTAGAAGGAGGGACAGGAACTACTGACAGTGTAAACTTTCAGATGTCTCATACATACACATGGCAGGAGATTCACATGACAGATGTTTATAGAATCAACAATCTAAATCCTTTGAGATTCACTTCAATAATCAAATATCCAAGTAAAATAAATCCATCTTTTTAAATGTATATTAACTACAATAAGCTGCAGTGACCAGCCTGTCTCAAAGCACTCTTGACTTTCTCTACAACAAAGCTAACTTGTGTGCACAGAAAATACAAATTTTTGTACTCTCTGAGATACACATTGAAGAGGTAGGGGTATAGCTCAGTGATAAGAGTGCTTGCCCATCCTTCGAGAGATCTTGGGTCTGAGCCCCATAACTAGGAAAGGAAGAAACTGAAATTAGCCGGGCGGTGGTGGCGCACGCCTTTAAATCCAGCACTTGGGAGGCAGAGGCAGGCGGATTTCTGAGTTCGAGGCCAGCCTGGTCTACAGAGTGAG
>LR749802.1:854967-1004416 GCA_902729485.2 Mus minutoides | reverse complement strand
CTACATTCTGAACAGAACTTGCACAAAACAAACCTCAATGAACCTTAAATGATGACAATGAAAATCTTTACATTATAATGCATTAAATACTGGTGGAACTGGAATCTCGTTGGCTTTATATCTATATGCTCATCTGTTTCACTTAAATCGCTGTGCCTCTGGTTTGTTTGGTTGATTGGTTTGGTTTTTTTCAAGACAGGGTTTCTTTGCATAGCCCTGGCTGTCCTGGACCTCAATTTGTATACAGACTGGCCTCAAACTCAGAGACCTCCTGCCTCTGCCTCCTGAGTGCTGGGATTAAATGCATGTACTATCCCAGCCCAGCCTGTTTTTTTTTTGAATCTGTAAGCCAATTTCAGTCAAACCACTGTCCCAAGCTGCTGCCCCATAAATGCCAGACACCAGATCCACTTCAGTGATTCCAGGTCTAAGTAAATTAATAAATTCTCCCAGCCACAGCTGCCTTTTCTCACCTTTGCCTTACCTCAATTACAAGGAATCCTGATAGTCTAAAGACTCTGGACTCCAATGTTTAAAAAAATCTTGACTTTCATTTAATATAGTGTTTGTAAAGTTACATCATAAGAAACTTGTGCTTGGCAGGCTTGGTGGTGCACACCTTTAATCCCAGCACTTAGGAGGCAGAGGCAGGCAGATTCCTGAGTTCAAGGTCAGCCTGGTCGGTCTACAAAGTGAGTTCCAGGGCTTTACAGAGAAACCCTGTCTCAAAAAACAAAAAAACAAACAAACAAAAAAAAGAAACTTGTGCTTGCTTTAAATTTCATGTAAGCTCTATCAACACCGCACAGAACCAATTCTCCACAAAACTTTAAGAAACACTGGTCCATGCCAACTAACTCAAATTATTGGAGGTCAGAAAGATGGCTCAGTGGTTAAGAGCACTTGTTGCTCCTCCAGATGTCCTGGGTTCAATTCCTAGAACCCATATGATGGCTCACAACCACCTCTAACTCCAGGTCCAGGAGATCTGATGCCCTCTTGTGATCCCTATAGATGTCAAGCATGAATATGATACACACATATACATGCAAGCAGAATAACCATACACATAAATTTTTTTTAAAGATTTATTTTATTTATTATATGTAAGTACACTGTAGCTGTCTTCAGACACTCCAGAAGAGGGCGCCAGATCTCATTACCGATGGTTGTGAGCCACCATGTGGATGCTGGGATTTGAACTTATAACCTTCGGAAGAGCAGTCGGGTGCTCTTACCCGCTGAGCCATCTCACCAGCCCCCAACCATACACATAAATTTAAAAAGAAATAAAAAGTTCTTTTCTGGAGCCAGTGAGGTTGTTCAACCGGTAAAGGAACCATGAAGTCTACAACCCCAGTTTGATCCAAATGGAAACAGAGTTAACTGAAGCCAGTAGTCCTCTAACCTCCATGCAAAAACACATAAAATAAAATATAACTTAAAAATTTGTTTTAATGAATTCTGCTTTTGGGGCTGGAGAGATGGCTCAGCGGTTAAGAGTTCCGACTGCTCTTCCTGAGGTCCTGAGTTCAAATCCCAGCAACCACATGGTGGCTCACAACCATCTGTAATGAGATTTGACGCTCTTCTGGTGTCTGAAGACAGCTACAGTGTACTTACATATAATAATAAATACATGTTTAAAAAAAATGAGTTCTGCTTTCTACCCAATGATATCCTTCAAGAGAATCCTGGTATTAATCACACTTGGGATTCACAAATGGGCCAACAACCACAGGATGTTGCCTCTTGAAATGTCTCTTGAAAGATTCTCGTTATCTGTGCAAAATAATTAAAATTACTCTACAGTAGTTAACCTCTGAGTGGTAGTATACTGATCAAAGAAAACAAACCTTTCAGCATGCAGCAAATGTTCTATCATTTATGCTGAATGGTGACTATAGAATTCATATATATATAAATCAACATACTGTATAGCTAAGATTTAGGTTATCTTTAAAAGGAAATTTTCTACCCCTAAATTCTCTAAATATGTCCTATAGAGGCTTCAAAAATATTCAGTAAAACCACAGGTTCAGTGAGAGATCCTATCTCAAAGCATATGGTGGCGTGTGAATGAAGATACCCCACATCAAATTCTGGCCTCTACACACACATGCACAATCACACACAGAATTCAAGCCAACCTTAAAAAATAAGATACCTTCCCCCCAAATCAGAATAATATAAATTGAGGATAAGCAGAAAATACCACAAAACCCACAAATCAAAATTAGCATTTGTTGTTATTTATTTTCTTAATGACTGAAAGTCTGACTGGAGTAAGATAAATCTCAATATAGCTTTGATTTGTAACTCTCTGATGGATAGTTAGGTTGGAACATTTTTCATATTTATTGTCCATTTGTATTTCTTTTTTCACAAACTGCTAGCTCCTTAGTCCATGGTTTGATTAAGTTGTTTGTTTCTATATTGTTTAGAGTTTTTTGTATATTCTAGATATTAATTCTGTCAGATGAATATCTCCCATTCGATGGACTTCCTCTTCATTCAATTAACTACTTCCTTTTTGTACAGAGGTTTTTATTATGAGGTCCAATTTGTCAACTGTTGGCCTTATTTCCCAGGCAACTAGGACCCTATTCAAAAAGCCCTTTCCCATAACTGTATCTTGAAGTGTTTTCTCTAATAGTTTTTTTTATTTAAACAATTTTTCTTAGATATTTTCTTCATTTACAATTCAAATGCTATCCTGAAAGACCCTTATACCCTCCCCCTACCCTGCTCCCCAACCCACCCACTCCCACTTCCTGGCCCTGGTATTCCCCTGTATTGGGGCATATAATCTTTGCAAGACCAAGGGCCTCTCCTCCCAATGATGGCTGATTAGGCCATCTTCTGTTACTAATAGTTTCTAATCTACATCTCTCTATTTCTCTAACAGTTTCTCTAGTAGTTTCAGAGTTACGGGTCTTAAAATCAATCTCTGATCCATTTGGAGTTGTTTGCTGTGAAGGGTGTAAGACAACAATCTAATCTCATGCATTTTTTAACAAAGTTGTCATTTCTCCAGCATGCATTTTTACATCTTTATAAAAAATGAGGGAGCGAGCAAGGCTGTCCTGAGCAAGCGGAGCCGAATGGGGACGACCAGAGCAAGCGGGGCCGGAGCGAGCGAGTAGGGCCGACTGGAGCGATCGGGGTCGGCTGGAACAAGGGGGGGGGGATTATTTTAGCTTGTGTGGTTGTATGTGACCATCTATTCTGTTCTATTCTGCAGATCAGCTTAACCTATTGCTTACATACAGATAGAGGGGGCAGGGGGGAGAGAATGCCACCATGTAGTTGCTGGGAATTGAACTCAGGACCTCTGAAAGAGCAGTCAGTGTTCTTAAGTGCTGAGCCATCTCTTCAGCCCCAGCTTAACCTATTTATGCGCCACTATCATACTGTTTGGTTACTATGCCTCTGTAATATAACTTGAAATCATCAATATTCTTTTGTCTCAGGACTGCTTTGGCAATCTTCATGCCTCCAAATGAATTTGAAGATTTTTAGGAGAAAGTGGGGAAAAGCCTCGAAGACATGGGCAGAGGGGAAAAATTCCTAAACAGAACAGCAATGGCCTGTGCTGTAAGATCAAAAATTGACAAATGGGACCTTATAAAATTGCAAAGCTTCTGTAAGGCAAAAGACACTGTCAAGAAGACAAAAAGGCCAACAACAGATTGGGAAAGGATTTTTACCAATCCTAAATCTGATAGGGGACTAATATCCAATATATATAAAGAGTTCAAGAAGCTGGACTCCAGAAAATCAAATAACCCCATTAAAAATGGGGTACAGAGCTAAACAAAGAATTCTCAACTGAGGAATACCAAATGGCTGAGAAGCACCTGAAAAAATGTTCAACATCCTTAATCATCTGGGAAATGCAAATCAAAACAACCTTGAGATTCCACCTCACACCAGTCAGAATGGCTAAGATCAAAAACTCAGGTGACAGCAGGTACTGGCGAGGATGTGGAGAAAGAGGAACACTCCTCCATTGCTGGTGGGATTATAAGCTTATACAACCACTCTGGAAGTCAGTCTGGTGGTTGCTCAGAAAATTGGACATAGTGCCACTGGAAGATTCAGCAATACCTCTCCTGGGCATATACCCAGAAAACGTTCCAACTGGTAATAAGAACATATGCTCCACTATGTTCATAGCAGCCTTATTTATAATAGCCAGAAGCTGGAAAGAACCCAGATGTCCCTCAACAGAAGAATGAATACAGAAAATGTGGTACATTTACACAATGGAGTACTACTCTGCTATTAAAAACAATGAATTTATGAAACTCTTGGGCAAATGGATGTATCTGGAGGATATCATCCTTAGTGAGGTAACCTAATCACAAAAGAAGTCATTAGATATGCACTTACTGATAAGCGGATATAAGCACAGAATCTTAGAATACCCAAGATACAACTTGCAAAACACAAGAAAATCAAGAAGAAGGAAGACCAGAGTGAGGATACTTCATTCCTCCTTAGAATAGGGAACAAAATACCATGAAAGGAGTTACAGAGACAAAGTTTGGAGCTAAGAATGGACTAACCAGAGACTACCTCACCCGGGGATCCATCCCAAAATCAGTCACCAAACCCAGACACTATTGCATATGCCAGCAAGAGTTTGCTAAAGGGACCCTGATATAGCTGTCTTGTGTGAAGCTATGCCAGTGCCTGGCAAATACAAAAGTAGATGCTCACAGTCATCTATAAATGGAACACAGGGCCCCCAATGGAGAAGCTAGAGAAAGTACCCAAGGAGCTGAAGGGGTCGGCAACTCTATAAGAGGAACAACAATATGAACTAACCAGAACCCCTAGAGCTTGTGTCTCTAGCTGCATATGTAGCAGAAGATGGCCTAGTAGGCCATCACTGGGAAAAGAGGCCCCTTGGTACTGCAAACTTTATATGCCCCAATACAGGAGAACGCCAGGGCCAAGAAGTTGGAGTGGGTGGGTAGGGGAGCAGGGCAGGGGGAGGGTATAGGGAACTTTCAGGATAGCATTTGAAATGTAAATTAAGA
Source organism: Mus minutoides (assembly GCA_902729485.2). Taxonomy (NCBI): domain Eukaryota; kingdom Metazoa; phylum Chordata; class Mammalia; order Rodentia; family Muridae; genus Mus; species Mus minutoides. The sequence goes on along the minus strand of LR749802.1, from coordinate 999,368 downwards.
AAATATCTAATAAAAAAAGTGAGAAAAAAAGAATTTGAAGATTTTTCCCCTATTTCTATGGAATTTTGATAGAAATGCTATCACTGTCACAATTTTAATTCTTCCAACTTATAAACACAGGAAGTCTTTCTGACTCACAGTACTTTCTTCAGATTCTTTCATCAACATTGTAAAACTTTCATTGCAGTGATCTTTCTATGCTGGTAGAAATAAAATCTAGTCCAGTCTCTATGGAAACTAATATAGAGTTTTCTCAAACTAGTGATACAGGAGCAGGCACGGTAGCATATGCCTTAATCCCAGCACTCAGAACACAAGAGGTAGGCAGATCTCAGAGTTTGATACTAGCCTAGTCTACAGAGCAAGTTCCAGAACAGCTAGGGCTATATAGAAAAATCCTGTCTAAAAGAAAAAAAAAAAAAAATACCGCCAACAAAACCCCACAAGAAATACATTTACCACATTTATGTAAAGGAATCCAAGAAGTATATGGCAATGACACTTGTGTATCAGCATCTATTCCAACACTATTTTAAACTTCATTTTTATTTTTATTTCTTAGCTAGAATGTGCAAGACTGTGCTTTGTTCATTGAGGTATCTTTCTACCATAGTGATAGAAACATACAAGAAATTAAAATGGTCATATAATTTGGTGAATAAAAGAATTACATTCTTCTATAACCCAGGGGAAATGAATATAGGAAATGTTTTGTTTTGGTTTTTTTGGTTTTTCGAGACAGGGTTTCTCCGTGTAGCCCTGGCTGTCCTGGAACTCACTCTGTAGACCAGTCTGACCTTGAACTCAGAAATTCGCCTGCTTCTGCCTCCCAAGTGCTGGGATTGAAGGTGTGCGCCACCAGCGCCCGGCTGAAATGTTTTAAATGTCAATTTTTTGAGCTCAGAAATAGATGCACCAATATTTATAAACCAACACAAATATAGATTCTCTTTTTGGACATACTTCAAGGCAGAATTATACTCTGGATAAGTATTATTCTTGACTTTTATAATTACCAACTAGAAGAAAATCAACTTTTAAATCATGCAAGCAGTTACCTAAATTATTTAGCATACCAAATTACTGCAGCACGAACACAAACCTTCCTTGTTTAGATCAGATATCAGTAGGAAGGCCTGCTCACTGGCAAGCTCCTTAGAGTGAATGGGAAAGCAGGCCTGAAGAGAAAGCCTGAAGACACATGGCACTCATAGCAAGATCACTCCTGTCACACGAGCTGTGCACTCACCAAAATGTGCACAACTCACTGTAGGTAAATTTCTCAACACTCAGAAAATTAAAAGCAGCTTTTACTAATTATAGGAAGACAACTGTCAAGAACTCTAGACATCAAATTTTCCTTTTTCTTCCTGAGACATTTACAACTTGGCAACAACTAAATTTCTCTCCAGCTGTTTCTTTCTTTCTTTCTTTCTTTCTTTCTTTCTTTCTTTCTTTCTTTTTTTTTGTTTTGTTTGTTTGTTTTTCGAGACAGGGTTTCTCTGTGTAGCCCTGGCTGCCTTGGAACTCACTCTGTAGACCAGGCTGGCCTTGAACTCAGAAATCCGCCTGCCTCTGCCTCCTGAGTGCTAGGATTAAAGGCATGAGCCACCATGCCTGGCTCTCCAGCTGTTTCTTAAAAAACTGTCAATTCTGAAAATCGTTCACTAGACAAAGCTCCCTGGCCTTTGTGTTACAGTAACAATGCTGGGTGCTGTGCCTTTCAGCTCTGTCAAAACATTTTTCTAAATTGGAATAACAAGCAAAAGTATATGAATGATTGACCCTATATAGCTAATTTATCAAAAGAACTAGCTCAAGTCCAAGCAAGTTCTACCATCAGATGAAACCTAGAGAGACTTATTCTTCCTTCTTCTCCAGTTCTAAGGGAAGAAAAGAAATACACATACAGCCAGGCAGTGGTGGCGCATGCCTTTCATCCCAGCACTCGGGAGGCAGAGGCAGGTGGATTTCTGAGTTTGAGGCCAGCCTGGTCTACAGAGTGAGTTCCAGGACAGCCAGGGCTACATAGAGAAACCCTGTCTCGAAAAAACAAAAAAGAAAGAAAGAAAGAAAGAAAGAAAGAAAGAAAGAAAGAAAGAAAGAAAGAAAGAAAGAAAGAAAGAAAGACACATACATACCAAGCTCATTAGTGGTACCCTTCACATTTCCTGTAGTGTAACAGGATGAGTCAAAACAGCATAAAAATTTCCTTATGTGAAAAAGAAAATTTCTTATGTGTTGATAAATTTTATTTTCCCTCTTTTGGAAAAAAATAATGCTAAAGTTCAAAACTAGCCCAGCCTAAGTACATGAGACCCTGAGTTCAACTCTCAACACTGAAAGAAAAAAAAAAAAAAAAGAGTAATCAAATAAAACATGTGGCCTTCAATTCAAATGAATATGCTAATGTATGTGGAAACACAAAGCAACAAGAAAATACTTTTATTTGCCAATGCTGACTGAATGGAGCAGGAGTCTCATTGGTTTGCTCCTGCCCTTCCTGAGAAAGCCAGGGAGCTCTGGTCAGAGGAATAAGCAGCAGAGGAGGCTGTTTGTCAGAAACAGCTGCAAAGAAAAATTCAATGGCTGCCAGACTGAAAACCTCTCAGGAAAAAACAGTGGTCTTCATATTTTCGACATCCTGCCGATTCCTTATAGTAATGTGCATCGTCAGCAATCCACACCTGGGGTCAGACACCCTTACAAGGATGATCTTATTTTTCCTCCTCACATAAAGTGTTGTATATTCCTTCCTCCACTCTGCACAAATAGAAAACTTAACAGCAAAAACAGCTGAAGGGTTGGGAACTCTTAGAGCCACACAGGAAACAAGTGGAGGACTATGGTTTAAGGCAGAAAAGTGATCAGTTTATACCTCACCCTTGGTTCTCCTCAGCCCATCAATATTCTGACCCTAACAGATGGAATTAAACTGTTATCACCTCATATCACCAACCCAAACAATTTACCACAGGACACATTTGCTTTCAGACAATATGGTTTATCGTGAACTAGCATCAGAGGCTGGAAAGGTTAAGAGCACTGGTTGTTCTTACAGAGGACTCAGGTTCAATTTCCAATACCCACATGGCGGTTCACAACCATGCATAGCTGCAATCTCAGGAGATCTGATGCTCTTCTGACCTCTATAAGCACCAAATGGTGTGTACACATACATGCAGGCTGGCAAACACCTAAAATAAAATAAGCAAATCTAAAAAAACAGAGCTGACTCCCAAAAGCTAAAAGCTGTTCTCTGAACTCCACGTAAGCATCACAGCACATGCTCTACAATCAATTTCTCTCATAAATAAATAAATGGAATAAACTTTCAAGAACTACCATCCCTTTCATACCAAACAAGTCATTTCACATCTTTCTTTAAAAAAAAAAAAAAAAGATTTATTTATTTATTATATGTAAGTACACTGTAGCTGTCTTCAGACACTCCAGAAGAGGGCATCAGATCTCATTACAGATGGTTGTGAGCCACCATGTGGTTGCTGGGATTTGAACTCAGGACCTTTGGAAAAGCAGTCAGCGCTCTTAACCGCTGAGCCATCTCTCCAGCCCCCACTTCACATCTTTCATTTTGTTCAAATCCTCAACTTTCAGAAATAACTGAAGTGTACACAGCTTGCTTGCAGTAGTTACTATGCTTGTACTTAGTAAGTTAAACCTAACTAGTACTTAGGCATAGCACTGCTCCAAAACTTCAGGTACTCAACCAAAGACCAAAAAACCTCTAAAGAAAACAATGTGACAGTTAACGTGAAGAAACAAAAAAGTGTCTGGGAGCTAGAGAGATGGTTCCTTGCTTAGGAGCACGGACTGTACTTGCAAGACCTGAGGTCAGAGTCTCAAAACCCACTTTAGATGGCTCACAGCTGCCAGTAACTCCAGCCCCAGGATGTCTGAAACCTCTGGCCTCTGCCACACTCTGCTCCAATACCCACACAAAGGCACATCTACATAATTTAAAAGAGTAAATATTTTAAATTGTTTTATTTGCCAAAACATCTCTCAAGCATCTCTTTCTACTTTCTAAATTACTAACAACAAATTTGGTGGCCTGGTTTTCCAGCTAATTTTCTTTTCTTTTCTTTCTTTTCTTTTCTTTTCTTTTTTTCTTGTGTGTGTGTGTGTGTGTGTGTGTGTGTGTGTGTGTGTATGTGTTTCGAGACAGGGTTTCTTTTTTTTTAATTTTTTCCAATTTTTATTAGATATTTTCTTCATTTACATTTCAAATGCTATCCCAAAAGTCCCTTATACCCTCCCCCATCCCCCCGCCCTGCTCCCCTACCCACCCACTCCCACATCTTGGCCCTGGCGTTCCCCTGTACTGGGGTATATAAAGTTTGCATGACCAATGATGGCCAACTAGGCCATCTTCTGCTACATATGCAGCTAAAGACACGAGCTCTGGGGGTACTGGTTAGTTCATATTGTTGTTCCACCTATAGGGTTGGAGACCCCTTCAGCTCCTTGGGTACTTTCTCTAGCTCCTCCATTGGGAACCCTGTGTTCTATCTAACAGCTGACTGTGAGCATCCACTTCTGTGTTTGCCAGACACTGGCATAGCCTCACACGAGACAGCTATATCAGGGCCCTTTCAGCAATATCTTGCTGGCGTATGCAATAGTGTCTGCGTTTGGTGGCTGATTATGGGATGGATCCCCAGCTGCAGCAGTCACTGGTTGGTCCATCCTTTTGCAAGACAGGGTTTCTCTGTATAGCCCTGGCTGTCCTGGAACTCACTCTGTAGACCAGGCTGGCCTCAAACTCAGAAATCCGTCTGTCTCTGCCTCCCAAATGCTGGGATTAAAGGCACACGCCACCACCTCCCGGCTATGACCAGTATTTCTAAACCATGTTTATATCTACCTTTTCTAATATAAACCCTGCTAACCTGCAAACTACCACTTCATTATGCTTGTTTAATGACTATCTCTGACCATTCCCAGTCTTACTCCACCAAAGGAAGCTTCACAAAAGCAAGGGATCTTCATCTGATTTTTCACTGAATTGCTAACTGTACTAATGCCTATGAAACAGTGCCTTGCTAGGAAGTACACAATACATGTTTTAACAAATATTATCAAAAATTTTAAAAGGAAACAAATTTGAATACTTGACAAACTAATACAAGAACTGAAAGCAAGAAAGAAGTTAAGAAGTGACACAGAGCAGTAACTTTGTGGGTTAGAAATAGTGGGAGCACTGGGATACTGAACTATAGCAGGAGCAAAATAATACTCCTAAAGACATGAAAGTCACTATCAACAGGCAGGTCCTGCTAAGCGTTCTGCTGTTTGAGAACAGACAAGAACAAAATATACGCCAGGCATGGTGGTGCACGCCTTTAATCCCAGCACTTGGGCAGAGGCAGGCGGATTTCTGAGTTCGAGGCCAGCCTGGTCTATAAAGTGAGTTCCAGGACAGCCAGGGCTACACAGAGAAACCCTGTCTCAAAAAAAAAAAACAAACAAAAAAAAAAGAATAAAATATACTATGGGAGGACAGTCATTTAAAATTTCCAGAGATCACAGAATGCTTTAATTATTTGGAAAATCTGTTTAGTTCAATACTTCATTCATTGATGCTGGTTATTCTATATTAATTATTTAGGCCATCCTCAACCCTCCAACATAACAGCCCTATGGTTTTACATAAAAAGTACTAACTTTCCTACATGCTGCCTACATGTTATACATGATGCTGACTTGTGATCTAAGACGTTTAGAAAATTTTAAACAACAGAAATTGTAAGAATAAGTAAATGTTCCCTGTACTAGCTTGAACTCACTTTCCTTGTATCTCCCCTCAAAATACTAATAACAGTATGCTGAAAATTCAAGAGTACCTTTGCAACAATGAATTTAAGTAAATGTAATTCATTTCTTAAATGTTAGAAATAAAAAGCCTTTGGCAATTTAACTACTATCAATAGCAAATTCTTACAGTTTATGATGGACTACACTATACCATTGAGTCCTGACTTTGGAACTGCTCATAAAAAGTATTTTTTATTATTATTAAGTTAACTAAGACTTCCACTGTATTGAAGTTAACTCAGGTTTTAATTTTTTTGTTTAGAGGTCATGGGTATACTTCAAAGGTAGAGGACGTGTGTAACATGAGACTCTAGGTTCAATCCCCTCTATCTTCTCCAAATTCAAAACACTCAGAGCCTGCCATCATAACTCAGCTAATTATAAACTAGAGTACAGTATCTATACAAGCAATATGTGACAATGTGTGATTTGTCTGCACAACTGACAGATGTTCAATCTTTGATATGTTAAATACAATAGAGTAGAACTAGTAAGAGAATACGAAGCTGGAAGCTCTTCTGCATTAGATAACATTAAGAGCTGTAAGTCATTCACACATGATAAATGGCTTGTACTTGCACTTTACTTCCTCAGAGCAAATCTAGCAAACACGAACAGTGTTCTTCATACTCCTGGGCTGAGACACTAAGCTACACGTCGCACAGGAAGAACACTAGCAAAGGGACAGCAAAGGTGTTTCCGGTCTGGTGGCTGGAGTAAGAGAGCAAATCAACACTCCAGCAGATCCGCTCCTGTCTGATGGTCAGAAAAACCAGAGGGACCACTTCCCCTTCTGTCCACTGGCTGCCCAATCATGAGTACTTGACTATAAATAATTTTCCCTTAAGTGTTCCCAGAAACACCCTGGCCTGTCATAGGGAAGTTGACAAGTTAAGTTTTAAAATGATCTTTTGGTGAAAGCAAACCAGCCTCTAATACCAATCACTACAAATTTCAAATTCAAACAAGATTACATCACAAATCAACAGCAAAAACAAATTCACAAGAATTAAATCACCAGAGCTTCCTTACAGATACTGCAGTTTCTAAATGGTGGCAAGAGAAACGAGACTTCCAGAACTGACAGTGCTGAAAAAGAGCCCACCACTTTTTTTTTTTTTTTTTTTTTTTTTTGGTTTTTCGAGACAGGGTTTCTCTGTATAGTCCTGGCTGTCCTGGAACTCACTTGGTAGACCAGGCTGGCCTCGAACTCAGAAATCCGCCTGCCTCTACCTCCCGAGTGCTGGGATTAAAGGCGTGCGCCACCACGCCCGGCTGCAAAAATTCTTAAATGTTGTCTTTATACTGTATTATATACAAGGTAGGTCACAAATCACCTATTTTATTTATAAATATTATTTTCTGAAAATCTGACATCTTCTTGAATGAAAATCATACTGGAAATATATACTGGAGTGAGTTATGAACCCTATGTGATTTTCTATGAGCAACTACACGATACTTTCCTAAGGATGGTATTGAAGAAAAAAAAAACTTAATTGTTACCAGAAATATCTAAGCTATATTTATCAAATTTCTCAAAAAGAAAACAAACTTTAGGATTTTAAGGACAACACAGCCAATGTGGAGTTTGTATACTAATGACAGACTGTTAGTTTAAATTTCATAAACAGAAAAGCAAAAAAGGCAAGTAGTTCTCCCATTACTTTAACAAAACTTCACACTACAATGTGGTACTATAGAGTCTCTTTTAAAAGTCAGGTAAAGATCCAGGAATGGTGGCGCACACCTTTAATCCCAGCACTCAGGAGGCAGAGGCAGGCGGATTTCTGAGTTCAAGGCCAGCCTGGTCTACAAAGTGAGTTCCAGGACAGCCAGGGCTACACAGAGAAACCCTGTCTCGAAAAACAAAAACAAAAAAAAAAAGTCAGAAAAAGGATTTTTTTCAAAAGAAAAAAAAAAAAAAACACTTTTGGCTTTTCTTTTTATCTCCCTGAAAACAGGAACACTAGTTATTTGCTCCTAAAGAATTGTATATACAATGTCTTTTGAAGTCCATGTAAAAATTAGCTTTTTTTAATATATAAAACATACCTCACAACTAGGAAGAACAAAGCAACATGCCCAAATCCCTTTCAGCAGCCAGTCAGCCCTAAAGAGAGAACAGCAACTTGGCATGCACAGTAACAATTAAGTCCCAGATGGGGATACAGGAAGAAAAGGATCCCACGTGCAGCAGAAGCCACCTCCTTAGGGGGAGTGTCCTGGAAGTCAGCATTCCAATTTATTTATCTTAGAAGACCAAAGCTTGGAACTGTGTGCAGTGCCTTGAAAATAACTTATTCAGGAATGTCACAAAAAACAAACACAAAAAAACCCAGAACAATTCTGCACAGGTCAAATGCATATTGAGCAAGAGAATAGGAAGGAAGATGCTTCTCTCTGCCCAAAGAAACTAGCTATATGTGAGATGGAGTATAAGGGTGTTCAAGCATTAGAATTCTTGACAAGAGCAGAGATTATGGTGGTAAACAATTGGGAAGCCAAAGGTCCCTTCTGCACAACAGCTAACCTGTAGGCCAGTGGCTTACCACAGAGAAGCAGAAAAGAAAACAACTAAAGGAACCTTCTCCGATCAAAGCAAACCTCAGTGGCTGCCCTCAAAACGTCCCCAGCCAAGAAACCCACATTTAATTACTTCTGACTGCAGAGCAACTCTCCCTAAGGTACTGCGGAAACAAGTCAACCAGTAGAGCAGAGAAGCTGCTTATGAAACCAACAGAAGCAAACATTTAGAAAGACCAAGGAAAGAGACAAACACTACTGAAGCACTGTCACTGAGAGACTATACACATGCCTAAGGCTGAGCCTCTAACAGAGGTTCTCAAACACTGGGCCAAGCAACTATAAAAATAGCATGTGAGCGCTTGTTTTGTTGGGGCAGTAACATACACAACAGGAATGAATGCAGTGACAATAGGCTGTAATAAACTGGACAGGGGTAAAACCATAGTAGAGTTAGGAAGTGATACTAGTCTAAGATGTCTTAAATCAGTGATTCTCAACTGTGGGTCACAACCCCCTTAGAGCCTGAATAACCTTTTCACAGGAGTCACCTAAGACCATTGAAAAACACAGATATTTGCATTACAACCTATAACAGTAGCAAAATTACAGTTATGAAGTAGCAACAAAAAAATTTATGGTTGGAAGTCACCACAACATGAGAAACTGTATTAATGGGCCACAGCATTTGGATGGTCAACAACCACTGTATTAAATCCACAGGAACAAATAAAACCCAGAAGAAGCAAATAAGGTTAATAAAATGAAGTATAAATAGCTACATTTTAAAAATGGATTTATTGGCTGGGCAGTGGTGGCGCATGCCTTTAATCCCAGCAATTAGGAGGCAGAGGCAGACAGATTTCTGAGTTCAAGGCCAGCCTGGTCTACAGAGTAACGTTCCAGGATACCCAAGGCTACACAGAGAAAAAAGAGAGAGAGAGAGACAGAAGAAAAATGGGTATTTTATATTTTGCCTGAATGTATTTCTGTGTACCACACTCATGTTGAGCCTGCAGAGGCCAAATCCCCCTAAGACCAGAGTTAAAACTTTGAAACAACCTGTGGGTGCTGGGAATCAAACCTAGGTCCTCTGGAAAAGAAGCCAGTACTTTTAATTGCTGAGCCACTTCTCCAGCCCCGATATTTATTTATTTTTATCCCTTTTCTCTGACTGTCCTGGAACTCACTCTGTAGATCAGAAATCCGCCTGCCTCTGCCTCCATAGTGCTGGGATTAAAGGCGTGTACCACCACGCCTGGCCAAAAATAGACATTTCTTAAGGTTAGTTTTTCTTTTTCTTAATTATGTACATGAAAGTTTGCCATGTGTATGTATGCCTGAGGAGGCCAGAGACTGTGTTGGATCATCTGTAGCTAAAGTTATTCTCAGTTGTGAACCACCCTACGTGGGTGCTGAAAACTAAACTCAAATCCTCTGGAAGATTACTTCCTCTTAACCACTGAGCCATTTTTCCAGCTCCAAACATTATATAAAATTAATTGTATAAAATATAATTATATTTTTAATTTAAATAAAATTATAAACAATTATATAAAACAGAAATATTTTATAACTATAAATTATATTTAAATTATATAAAATATAACTGATTTATAACAAACATACATGAAACTTGTGTTAACAGTAACAGAATGGCACAAAAAGGGACTAGACAAAAGAAACTAGAACTACAGAAATGATTTATAAGGAATAAAGTTAGTATAGGTCTGAAGTAGACCTGGAATGTTAATGCCTTTTATAAACTGAGAAAAGGGATTAAAATAAGTAAATATTGGGGCTGGAGAAGTAGCTCAGCAATTAAAAGTACTGGTTTCTTTTCCAGAGGTTAAATCCATGGGATAAGTTCTAGATTAGGCACTTAATTTTTTAAAGATTAATTTAGTTATTTAGTTATTTTATTTACATGAGTACACTGTAGCTGTCTTCAGATACCAGAAGAGGGCATTAAATCCATATATATATATATATATATATATATATATATATATATATATATATATATATATATATATATATATATATATATATGGATGGTTGTGCGCCACCATGTGGTTGCTGGGAATTGAAGGACCTCTGGAAGAGCAGTCAGTGCTCTTAACCACTGAGTCATCTCTCTAGTCCCCTAAGTTGATTTTTCTTAAGTACTAAAGTATTCTATACATGTTTTTAATTCTCCCTAGATTGTCTTAGCTCATTATCAAACATTTTTACTAAGATATATATTAAAGTACTTACAGACAAAATGGTACAGTAGCCAAGATTTAGAACAAAATAATCCAACATAATAACAAAGAACATAAAGAGGGAGACAAAATAAAGATGACAGCATGTTGAGAACTGCTGAATGATTAACAGCGTTGAAGTGTTTCGTGCTTGCAAAATAACTTTAAAAAGAAGTCTTGCTCCTAACTAAAACTGCGCAGCTTATTCATTTTCTCTATTGCCTTACACAGCTAAGGAGTGGCTCCTAAGGCATACTGTGTACTTCAGCCATCATGTTGTTGAGCAAGGCTGAACTGCTGCCAAGAACACCCTTCTCTCCTCTCCTTCAGGCCAGACATACTCCTAGCCATCTGCCCATGCCTGACTCAGTGCCACCTCTGCACCTGTCAGTTCCTTTATCCCAACACACCTCTATCCCTGTTACAACAGTAGAATCTCTCACTCATTTAAGATCTACAGCATGGAAAGTGGAGGACCTCAAAAAGTGCTTGTTGGGGGCTGGTGAGATGGTTCAGCGGGTAAGAGCACCCGACTGCTCTTCCGAAGGTGATAAGTTCAAATCCCAGCAACCACATGGTGGCTCACAACCATCCGTAACGAGATCTGGCTCCCTCTTCTGGAGTGTCTGAGGACAGCTACAGTGTACTTACATAAAATAAAATAAAATAAAATAAAATAAAATAAAATAAAATAAATCTTTAAAAAAAAATAAAAGTGCTTGTTAGATGATGCTCTTTACAACAATCTCAACAGGTCTGATCTTCCACTTCGAGGTATAGTCAGTAAATGTCTGCTGACTTAGGCTGCAGGACAAAACCCTAATAATGCTGTATCCAGGTTCCTGATGGAAAAACTTTTTGAATTTACATTTTTTATTAAAGGATTCAAAATGCTAGGTCTGAATCTTTTCCACAAAGCTCAGAAAGAGATACTCAGCGTAATCAATCAGCTCTACTTAATAGTTAAGATAGATCATGCTTCTTTACAACCTTGTCAATATAGGGAAAAAATGTTTAAGAGACAGTACCTCAGATTTATCAGCTAAATCAGGTGCTTCCTGGTGTATAGCCACTTGATACTTGGTATATAAAGAAAAGGACTGGTTGAAGGATGAGTTGAACTCTGGGTCCTCAAAGGAGGCAGGTACTAGCCTCACCTTCAGAGCAAGGAAAATATAAGCCAATGCTATTGAACCAACTCTACCTGTTGACACACTTCTGAAGGTGAGGCTAGAGGAAGATCTCTGCAAACCACTTCCAAAGTTCAGCCCTGGGGTTTGCCATAAAGCAGCAGGAATGGAATGGAGTGGCACAGGCCTAAGTGCCAACTTTCTACCAACATTCAGGACAACCTTAACTCACAAGAGCCAGACAGACAATTTGTTTCTACTTTGGTTTTTCTCTATTCACCAGCAGTACTGTCACATACACTAATGGCTACTGCTGCGAACTGGTCTCAGCCAGCACTTCTGCCATCTCTACTGAATGAAGTGCTTTAGGCTTTTTTCATTCCCAGATGTTGTTTTTTCTCTTTTGAAATCATCTTCTATAAAATTGTAAGTGGACAAGAAGTCTATTAAAGACCTCTACCTTCTTCCTTTTCCAGTCCATCTCTTTTATATATGGGTATTCCATTAATAAGGAATAACTGAGTTGCTATGAACTCTCTAGATGACTTTCAAACATGGATGAAGCATAGCAACACACCAGGCCAACTGCACCTTCTTCTCATGGGTATTTAACTTGAAGCTACATGACTGATTTGTAGATAAATATAGATAAATACACTGCAGCTTTGAATAAAAGCAATGTGGCATATGACTTTCTACTTTGAAACTCTGTGTGACTGGCACTTAACACATGACAGTAGTGAATTCACATTTACAGAATGTCCACTCAATCAGTCTTATCTTTTTGCAGTTATGCTACAAATTAATTATAAACAAAAATATAGTACAATTATACCAAATCTCATACTTGGCCTGCTGACCTGGCTCACAGTTGGCTTATCAGGTGGATCCTTGTGAATAATCATCTGGTAACGTTTATAGACCTGGTAAGACTCCTGAAATGTGGCTTTGAACTGAGGACTTGGTGGAGAAGATCTTACCACCCTCACCTTCAGAAGGAGTTAAAAAACAGTGTTTATTAATTCATTCACTGATTCAATTCTACAGAATATGCACTAACAGAGACATTCAATCAAAAGACCATGTTTCAAATAATTTTAAAGCATAAACATGTATTTTAACATTAAAAATCAGCGAAGTTAGCAAATGAAAAAGTTATTGCTACAATCTACAGTCTACATAAAGAAAGCAAAAGAAGATCCCCTCTAAAGTTAAGCCTTACCACTGGCAAATTAAAAACACCTAGCTCTACTGTAAACTGACAGGCTCCTCTTAGCTATGATAACACAAACACTCTCAAATTTTAGTTGTCTACAACTTACTAAAAGTCAGTCAGTCAGAAACACTAAAAGCTGTAAATATACCTTTGGGCACCTTTACTCATCACTAGTAAGTAAACTTACAACTGTGTAACTCTGAGAGGAAACTCTGACAAAGTGTGTGCATGTCACTGTAGACTTAAATGCACTATTATGTTTCCTTTACGATTATCTTACAAATAATCAAAACTTTCAGGACCTTAAATAAGGATAAATTTAAAATGGTAACTCTGCACAAGACTAGCTAACATTTATCTTAACATTAATTACTAACAGTTAAGATGCATTAGTAAAATAGCAGCAAAATGGAATTAAATGCAGTACAATGAGGACATAATAGGGCATCTCATGCTGGCAAAGGGAGAAGAGTGACACCCAGCAAATAACAAATTCCTCAAATCCTGGGTACTACCACATTAAAAATGTAAATGCTGAGACCTACAGAACTGTTATTTGAGGTGTGGCTGATGCCCTGAATACACTACTTATGGTCAAAGGATAAAGGCCCTTTTGTATTTTAAGAAGTATATTCAATTCTCTACAATTCTGGAAAGAAGAAAGTTAGTAACAGTATCAAAGTAACAAGTAGTTATAATAGCCAAAGTTGTTAAAATTTATCTGATAAAAACTCTTTAAAATTTCTGTGTGTCTGTGCGTGTGGTGCATGCACCTGAGTGTGTGTGGGTACACATGCCTATCTATGTTTAGCAAGCTGAATGTAGCTCCACTGCTTTACATATTAATGCCTCTCACTGGACCAGAAGCGCACCATTTTGGCTAGGTAACTTGGCTAGCCAACAAGCTCGGAGATCTGACTTCCTAAACCCCCCGAAATTGGGGTTACAGGCACACACACACTCATGAATATATGGAGCTAGAGGGGGCTAAGCAACACCCCTCCACAGCCTCTTCATCAGCTCCTGCCTCCAGGTTCCTGCCCTGCTTGAGTTGCATCCTGATTGCCTTCAGTGATGAACAGTGATGTGGGAAGTATAGCCAAAAAAACTCATCTCCAACTTGCTCTGTGGTCATGGTGTCATCACAGCATATATAAAAGGTTGCACAGTAACCCTGACTAGGACAGTAGGATGACTTAGTACAGGTTTGTATATGTGGCAACAGTGCTATCTTGATCAAAACATAGATGATAAAACCAATTTGTTTATTGTGTTCTAGTCTTTTAATATCTAAATTAACTTTCACCATTTTAATTTCTAAGAAAATTAATTTTACAATATTTCTGTTTTTATAAACTACTTAATTGCAATCAAGTAACACAAAAAGCCAGCGTACCCTGCTTAAAAACATGCTACAAATGAATTTTTTAAAACTAGCTGCCTAAAATATTTTCAAAAGCTCAAGAATTTTCTCATATAGCAGGTGACTTATGAGAACAGAAATGCTAAATAGTAAAATACTAACTGATAAGTATTAGTGCAAAGAAAATAAGTACCCAACACAAAACACAATGCAACCAGTCACAAAAACCCTCCAAGTACCTCTAACTTGTGCGATGCATTTTCTGGTAAAGATTCAAAAATCAAATCTTCCAGTGACTTGGGCTGGTTGGATTTAGCCTTTGGTAACAAACAAACTGGCTGACCTTGAGCCTCAAAGGCTCCAGCTGAGTTCTGCTGCATCAGTTTTAACCTTTTCCTTTCTTTCCTCATTTCCTTTGCTTTTCGACATGGAGGCTTACTCAAATCAGCTCCTTTACCTAAGAAGAATGACAAAATATTAGACCAATGACATTTGCCTCTAGAAATGTCTTTTTCAAATACTACAGATTACATAGAATAAGTCCAAAGAGTCACAATGAAGTTTTATACGATCATTAAAATTCTACCCGAGTTAGCTGTCAAAGAAGGCAAAAGGTCACACAAATGTCTCCAGGCAGCACTCTTAATGAAAAACATTCATCTGTTCATTCATCCTTCCATCCATTCATCCATTTTAAACATCTGCCCACTCTTTTGCTTCTGTAAGTAGAAATCAACACTTGAAGAATCTTCTACCTCTGTGGCCCACATTTCTACGGACATTTTGAATCTAGAACAAACTTTGGTTTGTGATTGTTGTAGTATTTCTTTTAATTATGAAGAATCCTTGGGGCTGGAAAGAAGGCTCAGTGGTTACGAGCACTGGCTGCTCTTCCAGGAGTGCTGAGTTCAATTCCCAGCAACCATATGGTGGCTCACAACCAGATATAATGGGATTTGATGCTCTTTTCTGGAATGTCCGAAGACAGCTACAGTGTAATCAAATACATATAAAAATAAACAAATCTTTTAAAAAAAAAATCCTTGCTCATTTTAACATATTGTATCTCCAATTACACTCTGTGCTCACAGAGTTCAGGTTGATGAATTCTGTTCTAACTTTTAAAACAATGTATTAATGCACCCTATTGTAACCAATAAAAACTGAGTAACCTGGGGCTGGAACGATGGCTCAGTGGTTAAGAGCACTGACTGCTCTTCCAGAGGTCCTGAGTTCAAATCCCAGCAATCACATGGTGGCTCACAACCATCTGAAATAAGATCTGCTGCCCTCTTCTGATGTGTCTGAAGACAGCTACAATGTACTAACAAATAAAAATAAATAGATCTTTTTAAAAAGAACAAACTGAGTAACTTAAACATTACATATTTCTTGAAAGAATATGCATCTACCCTAAAGTAACCTTAACTGTCCTCAAATAAATAATTAGCTAATCTGATTAAGATTTTTCACCAAGCCAAGTGTAGTGAAGCATTCCTTTAAACCCAGCACTCAGGAGGCAGAAACAGGCTGATCTCTGAGTTCAAGGCCAGCCTGGTCTATTAAAAAACCAAGTAAAAGAAAAGAGGAGAGGAGAGGAGAGGAGAGGAGAGGGGAGGGGAGGGGAGGGGAGGGAAAAAACCTTACCCCCCAACCTCCACAAAAAAAAAAAAAAAAAAAAAAAAAAAAAAAAAAAAAAAAAAAAAAAAAAAAAAAAAAAAAAAAAAAAAAAAAAAAAAAAAAAAAAAAAAAAAATCACAACACAAGAAAATCTAATCAAAGTCTCCAGTATAACTATCAAGTGATACAAAATTTACACTACCTGGCTTAGGACCAATATGAACTTTAATTGAATGTGATGGTTCACCAGAGCCCAACTTCTCCTCTATAGATTGTGGATGAATTAATTCTTTAGACCCTTCTTTCTTTATACTCTTTTCTTTCTCCTTCTCTTCACTCTCTATGCTTCCTTTGAGGTCACTACTGAGTGTTTTAAGATCACACTTTATATCCAACTTGTTCATTAATGCAAAGTCACCATCAACAGCATCCTCCATTGTAGAATCCATGGGCTCATCTAAAAATGAGAAAACAATGAAAAGCCCATTAGCTGTATTATTTGACACATTTAGGATTACATAACTGTAAGTAATCCTGTTACTACAGCAGCCAAATCCATGGCCTGCCTTCCAAAGTAAGAGCGCTACTTCACCTGAGACACAGTGCTCTAACAGGAGAATAAAAGTCGCTGCACCAGCTATGCTCAAGCTCCCAAGGATGGGATATATCCAACTGATATAACAAATCTTATCTTACTTAAAAAAACTGTGACCTAAGATTTCAACCCTTCCCCCTTGGCCTAGTGACTCTATCACTGCCTAAAATATCAGTTTTAAACACAATTGAGAAATCTATAACAAGTTAAACTAAGAGCCAAATGTACAAGTCACATGAAAACATAGGCCATCAATTTACCTATGGACTGTGATTTCTAGACACGAAAAGAAATTCAAAACTTATTTAATTCTTACAATTACGTATATATAATAGTCCATCAGAGGTACACCAAAACTATTTCCAAGGTTCTAATTAGCACCTAATCTCTAAAACCAAGTCTTCTGGCCTCTGCTGATCCCAGCTAAGCCACCCCTACTCTAGGACAATTCATGGAACCCAAAGAACTTACCTGCTTGGGCAGCCATTGTCTTTCCAATGGTCAGCACAGTTACCACAACACCCACAGGTATTGAAATCCTACTTGTGGAATGAATGAATAAGCTAAACTAGGGTAGGGAGCTCCCAGGACTAGGTGCTTCCTATGGCAATAGTGAGAAAGAGTTCAGAGAATGACACTCCCCAAATTAGGTATCAATTATAAAACTTAAAAGGTTTAAAAGTTAAAACACTGAAAAGAAAATCTGAAAAAGTAAAATAAAGTAAATGATACTAATAATCTTTTAGGTATAGGGAAGGCATTGATAATTTAAAATTGATCAGATAACTAAGAGAACTTCATAAAATACTGTTTAGTGATAAAAAGCATTTTTTTTCTACTGTGCATTTGTCATGCCTGCTGTGTGGAAGACAGAAGACAACTTTCAGGAGTTAGCCATTGCCTTCTACCTTGTTTGTAAATGAGTGCCTCACTTCAGGAGTTAGCCATTGCCTTCTACCTTGTTTGTAAATGAGTGCCTCACTTCAGGAGTTAGCCATTGCCTTCTACCTTGTTTGTAAATGAGTGCCTCACTTCAGGAGTTAGCCATTGCCTTCTACCTTGTTTGTAAATGAGTGCCTCACTTCTGCTGTGCTGTGCTGTGCTGTGCACTCCAGGCCTACATCCTGAACTGTAAGCTTGGCGCCATTCCCTCATCTCCAGCTCCCATCTTCACTAGGAACGCAGGGCCTACACAACACTATGTCCGGCTTTTCACCTGGACTCCAGGACCAACCCAGGAAGTCAGGCTTGCCCAGCAGTGCAGTTACCTGCTGAGTCATCTCTCCCTCATTTGAGCATCTGCTCACAAAGAAATCATTAGAATCAAGTCAGACGGGTTGTCAAAGCATTTGAATAAAACACTTCAGTTTTAAAAAACTCACAACATTTTACAATGACTCTTAATTTTCTTTTAAAGACAGGCTGGTAGTATGTACTCACTACATCCTTATTGGAAGGTCTAGTGAGACAGATGGTGATATCGCTATATCACTGACCTTATGATATTAGTATAGGATTATTGTATAAAAACCTCCTTCCCCTGTCTGACCTGAATTAGACATGTGAAAGGGGGAGCCTTGGAGAGATACATTTTAATGTTCACAGCAAACAGTTTCCAGACCAGATCTCATCTTACCCTCACAATTGCCTTTCGAGATCTCTCCTTTAGCCAGAAATTTCAGCATTTTTTTCAAAACTTTCTTGTGAGATTTTGATGGCTGAAACTGTAAAGGATGACACCTAGAAAAGCAAATAAATATTTTAAAAGTGAACTAAAGCTTTTAGTAGTATCAGTTCAGGATAGTATATTGTAGATTGCAGCAAATTTCATGCTTGGAGTTTTTTGTGAAGAAGAAACATAAGGCAGCCTCAAATCCTACTCCAGATCTCGCTGTAACTACAGTTAAAGGATTTCTTTAAAAGATAAGAAGAAAAAAAGAGAAGGAAAAGGAGGGAAAAACACATAAACCAGAGGAAAAAAAGAGAAGGCAAAAAAATATTGGAAGGTGGAAAACATAGGTAGGTAGGTAGGTAGGTAGGTACATAGGTATTGATATATATACACGTGTGTGTGTGTGTGTGTGTGTGTGTGTGTGTGTGTGTGTGTGTGACTGACTTAGGTAAACAAAATCCAATCCTAACTCAATAATGGAAAAAACAGTAAGATACACAATTTTCTCTATATCAGTGGTTCTCAACCTGTGGGTCATGACCCCTCTGGCTAATAAATGATCCTTTCACAGGGGTTACCTAAGACCATAGAAAAATTCAGGTATCTACACTATAATTCATAACAGTACAATTATGAAATAGCAACAAAAATTATTTTATGGTTAGGGGTTACCACAACAAGAGGAACTGTATTAAAGGGTCATAACATTAAGGAGGTTGAGACACTACATATTACCTCTAAAAATCTTATATATTGTTGATATGTGATACCTCTGAAATTGTAGTGAAGCTAGGTCTAAAATTAAGAAGACCCATTCCAAATCTGCTTTCAAGACAGTCCTATGTCAGATCTCCTTCTTAACTCCACATAGTTGACTCCTTACACAATTCAGCTCTCAGGGAACAACAAAAGACCGGGCCTTCTGCATGTCACATACACTTAGAACAGGAAGCAGAATGAAGTCTACAGACTGAATGTTGAGGGCTCCATCTAACCCGTGACCATCAGTACTGCACACATTCTCTCGAAAAAGTGATCAGACCTCAAAATATTTACATCACAGAACAGCTCACCTAACGCAATTTATCAGAAGCCTATAGAAAAAAGTGACCTGTGCTTTAGATGAACCTTTTCCTGGGACACTGAAAAGCTACAGTCAGAACACTTGAGCAGAGTCTCTACTACAAAGACGGGTGCCAGCAAACTGAGGAGCACAGTCTATGTATGAACGAAAACTGGAAAACTTTTTTGAGGAAATCTCTTATTTTTCTAAATTTGTTACAACCACAACAGCAGTACCACCACCACCAACACCACCACAAAAAATTGTTTTTAGTTGTAGAAACTGATGGGGGAAAAAATTAAGTAGATTTATTTCTCAAAAGATTCAAAAAAAAAAAAAAAAAGAAGATGAAAAACAGGAAAGAAAACAGTAGAAAAGCAATCTAAGGGTTCAATATCTGAATAAAAGCACTTGAGGAAAAATAACCTATTAGCAAAGTATTTCAAGCATGCTTCCACTCTGAAGGATACAATGAGAACAACTCAGCTAAAGGCTTTCTCATATCCTCTCATGCCCACATGTGACGAATGAAACAGGCACACCACTAAACTTGAAATACCAGGCCGGGCGTGGTGGCGCACGCCTTTAATCCCAGCACTCGGGAGGCAGAGGCAGGCAGATTTCTGAGTTTGAGGCCAGCCTGGTCTACAGAGTGAGTTCCAGGACAGCCAGGGCTACAT
The DNA here is from genome assembly GCA_902729485.2 of Mus minutoides. Classification (NCBI taxonomy): domain Eukaryota; kingdom Metazoa; phylum Chordata; class Mammalia; order Rodentia; family Muridae; genus Mus; species Mus minutoides. Next base: position 979,419 of record LR749802.1, on the reverse strand, counting down.
AGAGAAACCCTGTCTCGAAAAACCAAAAAAAAAAAAAGAAATACCAGAGCACTCAGGACAAAGACTTCAAAGAATACATTTTAGACAAGGGAATGAGAAAAGAAAACAAAAATGCCACCAAGCATGGTGGCACATGCCTTTAATCCCAGCATTCAGGAGGCAGAGGCAGACAAATCTTTGTGCATTCAAGGCCAGCCTGGTCTACAAAGTGTGTTCCAGAACAGCCCAGACTGTTATGCAGAGAAACCCTATCTCCAAAAACCTCCTATACAAATACTGTACATTTTTCCTCACATGTGGATGTTAGCTTTTAAGCCATCAAAAGGCCTGCTACAACCCATATGGCCACAGAGATTAAGTATTAAGAGAGGGACCAAGGAAGGAAGAGAGAATTCCTAAAAGACAGAGAAGTAGACTATATAGCTCTAGAGAACAGTGGGGAAACTGGGTAAAAGGATTAAATTGGAGGGGGATTGATAAGAATGATAAGAATGTGGAGGAACAACTAGCACCAAGGGCCATTTGAGGGGTCATATGAAAACCCACTACTCTAGAAGCTTCCTAAAATAAAAACTATACGAAAGAAATAGAAATGGAGTTACCAAATACTGGAGCCAAAGCCCCAGCCATTCTTTGTCACCAAGTCAAACATCCAGTGACAGACAGTGAGTGGGCTACATCCAGTTGAGTCACTGACCAAAGTACTCCATAAAATCAAGCTATAGGGCATTTTCTTAATTAGTGATTGATGGGGGAGGACCCAACCTACTGTGGGTGGTGCCATGCCTGGGCTGGTGGTTCTGGGTTCTGTAACCAAGCTGAGCGGGAGTAGGGCTTGCTCCAGTAAGCAGCATTCCTCCATGACCTCTGCATCAGCTCCTGCCTCCAAGTTCTAGTCCTGCCTGAGTTCCTATCCTGAGTTCCTCCAATGATATACTATGATGCGGAAGTATAAGCTAAATAAGCCCTTTTCTCCCTAATTTGCTTTTTGGTGATGGTATTTCACTGTACCAACAGAAACCCTAACTAAGACAGGGTCCCAGCACTAAGAGGGAAAAATAGACAGGATCTTTCACCCCTAGCCAAGAAGCTATCAACAATTGACAGCTACTTGCAAAGGAAAAAAATAGTTTACTTCTTCCATTTAAAAAAAAAAAAAAATAGACCGCCAAAGGATGATAGCAAACACCTTTAAGCCCAGCACTCAGGAGGCAGAGGCAAATTATTTACCAATAGTTCATAGTATCCACTATCTAACAAAGAAAGTATTTTTTCATATCATCTTTGTACCAGAACTAGACTGACTAAACAATATTAGAATCTATTTGTCAATACATGAATCAAATCAGTATGTAGAAAAGACAATTCATTTACTTTCCTTTTCCTTCTAATGTCTAATTAACGTAGAAATAGTATTTTAAAATTCTAAGATTCTACTTTAAATACACACAATCTTTTCATTGTCGATCTTACCTTATTGTATACTGAGGACAGCATGTTTGATCCATGACAGGTTTGTACACATATTTTCCACTTCTAAAATTATAAAAATAGCTTGTTAATTTCTTATATACTTTTCACATGAACCAAAATATATTAGAAAACCCCTAAAATAAGGGTGAAAAATTTAATCAATAGCATAAAACAAAAACCACCTTTTTCCTTCCTAAACCTTAACAGGTGTATTACAAGGTCAGTCCTGCAACTCCTCCCGTGTCTTCAGCTGTTTGTTGGTTTGCTCAATCCTAGCTCTAGAACACTAGCGTTCAGTACTTAATGCTTATTATTGTTTACAATTATTCAAGAAACTTTCCCAAAAGTTACTTAAAAATAACTATCTAGCTGGGCATGGTGGCGCATGCCTTTAATCCCAGCACTTGGGAGGCAGAGGCAGGCAGATTTCTGAGTTTGAGGCCAGCCTGGTCTACAGAGTGAGTTCCAGGACAGCCAGGGCTATACAGAGAAACCCTGTCTTGAAAAACCAAAAAAAAAAAAAAAATTATATTAATTTTTGTTTTTCAGACAGGGCCTCATCAAGTAGCCCTAGCTGGCCTGAAGCTCACTCTGTAGACCAAGCTATTCTCAAACTCACAAAGATCCACCCACCTCTGCTTCCTAGTGCTGGGATTACTGGCATGGGACACCATATTCAGCAAAAACTAGTATTAATTTTATAAGATGATAAAGACATGGTAGATAAGCTAAAAGGAAAACTATTTCTTCTCAGATATGTTGTTGCAATATGCTTTCTGCAATAATAATTAACATGTAATCTATTGTCAAACACTTTGGAGAGGAGGGAAAACATAGAGAATTAATGAAAGAATAGAATAATTCCAGTAACTGTCAAAGATTAGTAATAAGCACACAAGGTGTATTATAATGTATTTTACTTTATGCATAATTTTTAACTTTGCCAATAAATTTCTAAGAACAAATCACTACACTACACAAAAAAACATAATAAACAGTTGCTTAAATTTCCTTACACTGTAAAAGAATATTCTAAGGGCAATTCTCACTATGCAGTTATAAGAAGCAACTAAGCAATAACAAAACACACCTGTGTTAAAGAACCTTACCGCCGGACGGTGCTGGCACACGCCTTTAATCCCAGCACTCGGGAGGCAGAGGCAGGCGGATTTCTGAGTTCGAGGCCAGCCTGGTCTTCAAAGTGAGTTCCAGGACAGCCAGGGCTATACAGAGAAACCCTGTCTTGAAAAAAAACAAAACAAAAAAAAAACCTTACCTTCTCCATCCTCGGTCTATAAGATCCTGATAATCCTGCACTGTCATGGAATGTGCCCACATGCCTGAAAAAGTAAGTACCATGTTAATTCCAGCACACTGTATTGTCTTCTTGTTAAAACTCTTAAGTGTTCTTTACAAGAAAAAAACAGGAAAGTTAGACGAGGTGTGGTAAAACTGCAAAGGCCAAGACAGGTGGATCTCTGGGCACACCAGGCCAGACTGGGCTACCTAGTTAGACGGACGCTGTGTAAAACATAAATTAAAAATAAAAAATGGCAAATTTGGACTAAAATTCTAGAACATTCATATTGGAGTAATAAAAAGTCTACATGTACTTTACACCTAACATAATATGTACAACACAAACAAAAATAAATTATATTAATTCTAAGATAAGAGTGGTGACATAAACCTATAATCCTAGAATTAAGGAGGTAAATGCACATGGCGTCAGATGGTGGAGTCAGTGTTTAAGACCAACCTCAGCTATGTAATAAATTTGAAACCAACCTGAGTAACATAAGATCCTATGTGTNAAAAAAAAAAAAAAAAAAAAAAAAAAAAACAATAATAATAATAATAAATCGTCTCAATTCTCACTGGAATTGTAGACTTCATCACTCAAACTTTCAGAGAACCTCCAGTGAGTTAGCATACTGGTCTCACCTATTTGAGAGTTGTCATTAGTTTACCTTCTATTGCTATGTGAGGAAACACTATGATCAAATACTGTTTAGGGATGAAAGGGTTTATTTCCTCTTACAGCTCACAATGCATCATGGAAGGAAGTCAGAGCAGAAACTGGAGTCACGGCCCTGGAAGCAAGTACCTCAAGGTAGGAATCTAGAGGCAGGAAGTGTATCAGAGGTCAGGGAAGAACACTGACTACTGACTAGCTGTCCTTGGCTTGCTTGAACTGGTTTCTTGTACATCCCAGTACCCCATGCCCATAGCTGGGCCCTCTTATATTAATCACTAATAAAATGTCACAAAAGACTTAACTACAGACCATGGGAGGGTGGCACTCTCTCAGTTGAGGTTTCCTCTTTCCAGATAACTCTAGCTTGTGTCAAGCTGACAACAACAACAAAAAAAAAACTAACCAGCACAAAGGTATGTTAGTTCTACTACTTGATATCCATAATATGTGTAGCACAGGCTTGTCCCTTAAAAATAGGACAGACATATATAGACATACTCATTCAAAATAAATGAACTGACAGTAACTGGCATCCCAAGGGAACAAGAAGATGATGACAGAGCCTCTGAGATTATCAATTCAGTGAAATAACTATGACACTGTGGGCGAGGGGACAAAAATGTTGGGGATTAACATGTAAAGGACATACCTGAACTAAAGTTTAAAATGACTAGTTGGGTTTTTTTTCTTCCTTAGGAAATTGTACCAGCTATATATAGGAACATGCTTTATAGAATGGCAAGCAAGGAGGGGAGAAATGGTGTCAAAGTCCAGTAAAAACGTCAGCATACCAGTTCTACAGCCTGCCCCAAGGTTCCTTCCTGCCTCCACTTCCTGCCCTGACTTCTCAATGGAGCATAAGCTCTAAGACTAAAGAAGCCCTTTCCTCCCCAAACTGCACTTGATCATGGTGGTTATCACAGCAATACAAAACAAAACTAGTAACTAATCACTCGCTGACACCAACAAGTTATTCTGAGCCTCAAATGAATCCTCCGTAGTTTTGAGGCCAGTCAGATATAACAGGAGTTCCTATAATAAATAGGAACAGTCACCCAACAGAAGGGTGCCTTACGGGAAAGACTAAAACTGAAATGCTGGGAATTTATAGTTATCTTTCTAGATGATAAAACTGTTCTTCAACAAATCTTGAAACACAAAACATTTATTTTGTCCAATTTTCTCTAATACAAAATTACTGGGGGTAGGGGGTGATAAGGTCCTCCCTATTAAAATATTTGTTTCTGTCACATTTATAATACTGACAAATATTATAGTCAGAATATAAAAATTTTGAAAAAGAATAGTACCTCTATCACTGAAAGGCAGCCACTGTCATTTGATGCTTTCTTGGCCTTATTTGGGCTTTATTGGACATTATTCCTCTCGGCTGTCACGTGTACTCGGCTGTCATCTGCATCCTGTTTATTTAACCCTATGCTCCAAGCGTTTTTTTGGTTGTTTTTTTTTTTTTCCACTTAACTGGTCTTCGTAATCCGTGCAGCTAATGATTCTATAACTGTCTACCCAAGGCCGCGGTTCACCTAATAATACACTTCATCCTAATAAACACTTCTAATGCATCCATAAACCAGAATACCGTGCACAGCCAAATCATTCTCCACTTAACTGTCTTTCAAAATGGGCAAATCTCTAACCTAAATTTATATTTTCAAGTTACCTTGTTTCCACCTGCAAGATTATTCTAAACCATCCATTCCTAGAGTCTGTATTTGCCGACCATGACACGGCAGACAATAAGTACATGTTCGGTTTACAAACAAATCTTCCTTAAGAAACCTGAATCCTAGCCCAGTGGTGGTGCACACCTTTAATCCCAGACCCTCAGAAGGCAGGGGCAGTCGGATCTCTGAATTCCAGGCCAGCCTGGAGTGAGTTCCAGGACAGCCAGAGCTACACAGAAAATGCTTGTCTCGGAAAGCCAGAAAAAAAGAAAAAAGGAAAAAAAGAAAAGAAAAGAAAGCTAAATCCTAAAGGAACACCGTTATTACGGTCTTCGATGTGTGTTGACACAATAACATGGTATAAATCCCTGATTTTTAAAAAAAAATCAAGCAGGCATTTTTATCAAAATATCAAGCCGATCTAGGTTTCCAGTGCGTTCTCCCAGACACTTTATCCAAAATGACAGCGAACAGGTGTGCACGCACACGCCCCTCTACACACGCAGCAGGAGGCCTCGGCTGCCTCGGGGATGGATGCAGGGCGGCCGTCAGCTACAAGGAGCCTCCCCATCTCCCTTCCCGTCTCCCCGAGCAGCCGCTGAGGGAACAAGGGTGGAGGACACCCGGCTCTTCACGACGGTCCCCAGGCTGCGGCCACCCAAGACCCTCACAGAGCCTGAAGTACACGCCCGCCAGCCCTGCTCGCTCACCATAGGAGCGACTGCCCAAGTTGTTCTTGCAATAGCCACACTGGGAGGACGTCTCGCCCTCAAAATACTCTACAAGGCTAGGCGAAGGCGCGCTCCAAGAAGCCATCTCCGCGACCCCGCCGCCACTGCGCCACCCAGTCCTCTACGCAGACGCCGCCTTCGCCTCCACCACCCCACAAGGCAACGCGCGCGCCTCCGAAGATCGCGCGAAGCCACTCAAGCGCTCGCGGGCCGGAAGGACCGGGCTCTCTACGTCACCGACGCCGCCCGCGCCATGTTGACTGAGGGCAGCCGTCCACTATTTCCGTTCCTCCTCTGTGAGGGGCGGCTACCCCCTTGCGAGGGTGAGGGCGGGAAGACCGGGATGGGAAGGAAGCGGGCTGAGGAGAGACCAATGGGACCGGGAAGCTGGAGTCGGGTGACCAACGGCCTTAACTCGCGCGGCAGACCTGCCAGGACATAGCGAAAGCCTGGCTGGAGCCGGTTACGGCGACCTGGACGGCGGGACACTCACCACACGACGTCTTGCCCTCCCCGGACTCGCAGTAGCCGCAGTAGTAGCCGGCTTTCAGACCCTTGTATTCCACCACCGAGGCCATGGCCGCCACTGTGGGTTTGAGGAGCGGCCACGCCTCTCAGCGCGGGGAACCTCGGGGAAGGGCCGAGAGCGCGGGGGTTGCCGGGTTCGCGGCTCTCCGCCGATCACCGGACTGGCCTCTGGCCGCCAGCCTGGATTGCAGGGGTACGTCTCGGAACCCAGTGTTTGGTGCCCAGCAGTTTACTGGTTCAGTCAACCGCAGTCCTTGTCACTGACGCGATTTCTCAGCCCGGTTGACAGATAGGGAAACTGAGGCTCCAGGTTGGGATTCACCCAGTCATTTGCGCGCTGTGGTTGAAGGTTAACCTCTAGGACTGCGCCTGACCTGTAAGGAATGAGCTGGAGCTGGCTTGATAGAGAGGGTTCTAGAGTCCAAGCAACTCTGCTAGAGCGAAATGTCCAATGACGAAGCGACACTTTCATCTTTTAAAGGGAGTTTTAAATATCACTCAAGAATTTTTAACTCTTCAGGCTGAACATTTACATAATCTGAATTCATTCCATGGGTCTCCAATTTGCAAAGAGCATGTTTTAGGGAATAAGGTTGTGAGACAAAGTGTAAAAATGAATGCAGACTTCTACCAAGATAATAAATACTCCTTAGCTTTCTCTTCTGGGTACACAGACGTTTAAGTCTGTCTGGCATAATTTCCATAGTCAACAATATGGTTAATTCCTTTTTGCAGTGTCTAGAAAGTGCAATCAGGAAACTTTTTTTTTAAATTATGTTTGTGGGTGTTTAGCCTGCAAGTAGATATGTGTACCACCTTCATCCAATGCTGGAGGAATCCAGAAGGCATTGTAGACCCTTAAACCCTGATTGGCAGACAATTCTGAGCCACCATGTAAGATTGAAAGGATGGAAAATACAGCCCCAACTCCAGCCTCCTAAGAAGCCCTAAATACCACAAATTCTAGACCCTGCTCCCTGCCAGAGTATAGGTAAAAGATCACACTTCATGCTGTTCCAGGGCCCGCTTTCTGTATGGAACTAGGTGAAAGGGCATAAGACAGGCCCTTGAATACGTGATCCTGGCCTAGTAAGATAACAGGAGATGAGTTGACTAACCACTTATCTAGCTTCTGTAAACTGCTTGCACCATAGAAGGAAAGATTACACACTGAAAGCACTGCATGGGGTCTTGATGCTATGAAATGATTGGTTTGGGAAGCGCAGGCTTTGTTGTAACCCCATAAAAGCTGACCCAATTCTGCACTCGTGGTCCACCCCTGCGTGGTGTACTGGGCCCCAGAGCACCCTGGAATAAAAAGTCCTCTTGCGGTTTGCATCAAGGCCATTTCTTGTGAGTGATTTGGGATGTTGCCTCTCCTGAGTCAGAACGTGTGGGTCTTTCAGTGAGGGAGTCCTCACTTTGTGGGTCTTTCAAGATCAAATATGATGCTGGGAACCAAACTGTGTTTTCTGCAAAATCATCGAGTGCTCTTAACCACTGAGCCATCTCTCCTGCCAGCAAACAAACTTATTTTTCAACTGTTAATGAAGCCCAAGATGACCTAGAACTCTGGACCCCCCTGCCTCAGGCTCCACTGTGCTGGAATCCCGGGTGTGGACCACTGTACCTGGCTAAATGTATAAACTTTTAAAGGAAATTTCAACGGTTTTGACCCTAAGGTTTTCTGTGCTAAGGATGTATCTAGTTAAGTTTAATAATTAATTGAGGGCCTGGTGACCAACGTTGTTCATACAGTTGTTTAAGAACCTAACAGGTGACCTTGTAATACAGAGTGTAAAATTAGAACTTGTTGCAGCTCAGTGACCATATTTTTATGGAACACTTCATCTGTTTCACTTGTTATAGCATTGACCCAAAGAGGGCAGAATGCCCTGCTCTACACAGAAGGGATGCAGAAAGGCTTTTGACCTTTTCTTGAATAATGCTCCCCATCCCACACAGCAGAAATGATTTCACTTTTTTTAAAAGATTGTTTATTTTTACTTTTGTGTATGATCATTTTGTTTGTATGTATATGCACACCAGTTCATGCCTAGTGCCTTAAGAATCCACATGAGGGCATAGGACCTCTTGAAACTAGAATTACAAACAGCCGTGCTCTGCCTTGTCAATGCTGGGAAACAGATCCCAGGTCCCCTGCCATGGCAGCAAGTCTCTCAACTGTAGAGCCATGTCTTCAGCCCTTTGTCTCACTTTCTTCCCCCTTGGAGATATGGTCTTACTATGCAGCCCTGGCCATCCTGGAGCTCATGATGCAGGCCAGACATGCCTCGGCATCTGAAGTGCTGCAATTAAAGAAATGCACCACCACGACAGTACTGGTTTCACTTTTCTTGATTTCTGTTACCCATTGTCAACCACTGACCACAATTCAGTGTATAATGTTCTAAAATGAACAACTCAGAAGTTTTAGGCTGAGCGTCATTCTGTGTCAGGTGATGGAAGTGCTGGTTGTCCCTGGCACGTGAATCGTGTCCTGCAGTTCCATGCTGTATGTGTTACCTCCATCAGTTACTCTCCATTATTGACTGCCAGGGTATTGCAATCTCTGTGTTCAAGTAGCCCTGATTTACCAACTGACATCAAAGTGTAACAATAGTGAAGCCACTATTTGGAACATGCCAAAAATCAGCCAGAAATTGCTTCTTTTAAGTGAACAGGAAAAAACAACTCCACTTAATTAGAAAAAAAAAAAAATCTTTGCTGAGGTTGCTAAGATACAGTGCAATAAGACATCTTCAGAGAACTGAAGCAGGGGGATCACAAATTGGGAGCCAGCCTGAGCTACAGAGCTACCCTGACTCAAAACAATATTTAGTTTTTCATAGACTGGGTTCACATACATTGTTAATCTTTTACTGTGCCCAATTTATACATTAAACTTGGTCATAGGTATATATAGTTTGGGGGAAAACTATATAGGCTTCAGTACTATCTATCTACAGTTCCAGATATGCACTGGGGGTCTTGAAATAATATAGGGGGCTGGAGCAATGGCTCGATGGTTAAGAGCACTGACTGCTCTTCCAGAGGTCCTGACTTCAATTCCCAGCAACCACATGGTGACTCACAACCATCCGTAATGGGATCTAATGCTTCCTTCTGGTGTGTCTGAAGATAGCAACAGTATGCTCATATAAATAATAAATAAATGTTTTAAATTATAGATATGAAAAAGAAAGGAAACTACTGTATTCTCTCACTTTGCCTCAGCCTGAGCCAGTACATTCTAGAATAATATTCCAACCTTGTACAGTAATAATGAGAATGTCCAAAGTCCCTGGGCATGTATGTTAATTCACCTTGTATTACAACAACATTGTCAGATGGAAGAGGTAAAGCAGAAAGGCTGAATAACTTGTTGAATGCCATGCAATAAGTAAGGGACATACAGGAGGAATAAACAGTTATAAAAGGAAAGCAAACGCCTTTAATCTTAGCACTGCAGAGGCTGATTGGATCACTGTAAATCTGAGGTCTGATCTGCACAGTGAGTTCCAGTCAGCCAGGGTTATGCAATGAGACCATGTCTGGGAAAAAAAACAGAACCATATGTACTCGGTGTCCACCTATGTGAAACAATGGTTCCTGGGTGGCTACATTCTGTTAAAAGCCAAGGACAGATTTTTTTTTTCCTATTCTAGGCCCAATGAGAGAAGGGAAAGAAAATCATCGGTTTATTTGTCCCTGTGTTTAACTCTCTTACTTGACAGATGAAGCTGCCGATGCTGCTCACTTTCAGTGACTTGGTAACATTGCTTTATGTTACCAAGCATCTGTCTGTAAAGCGCCAAGCACTGGTGGTGTGGAGGACTTCAGTGGAGGACTAGCAGGCCCATACAATGCAACTAAAGAAGGGAAGTGAGACATTCTCCTTTTCCTCCAAAGGATTCTGTGAGAGAACCTAAGTTAAGCCAGAGAACAATGGGTTTGAGGCAAACAGATAACTTGAGGGCGGAGAAGGGAGCGTTTCTACAGGGAGCAGTGACATGGTGAAGAGAGCACCAGTGGCAGGAGAGTCCCAGGAGATGCTTTCCTCAGGACACTCCATCTCGTCAAGACCTGGCTCCTCAGTCTGCTACCTACTAGCTCCATGAGGCTACTGAGCACCTGAAATGTAGCTTGTATCACTGGAGGACAAAATTAGAGTTAACCAATACCGAGCAGGAAATGGTTGGCGAGGTGACACAGAAGATAAGGGCATTTGCTGTCAAGTCTGATCGTCCACACATGTCATCCTGGGATCCACGTGGTAGGAGAGATCTGATTTCTACTAATCCTCCTCTCCTACTATAGTAAAAACGCACCCCACACATACACAAGCACACAGAAAAGGAAATGATTTTTTTTCAAAGCAACCCAGAGTTTTATCGTACCCAAACTGCAGAAAATAATGAAATAATCCAGAAAGTGAAAGAATTCTCTTCAGAAACCATAGAAACAGGAATGAATTATTCTGAGTATTCTAAGAAAAACAAAACCTAGAGTTCTATATCCTGAGAACTTACCCTTCAAACACAAAAGAAAAATCCAGAGTTTCCCATGAAGGAATGTGTCTGACTGCTTTGAATAAACTGTATATTCTTCAGGAAAAGGAATCAATGACGGGTAATTAGGATGCTCTAAGGAAATGAAAACCTCCAGAAAAAAGAAACAAGGATGTAAAATAATTTGTATTTAAATCTTAATTGCTCAAACATAATGACTTATATGAGATAATAGCAACTTGCACTCAGTAGTTCTATTCATGGAAAAGTATAAATTATGAATAATGTAATTACAGCTTTGGAAATGGATGGCAGTAGGGTTATAAAAATGAGCGATAGGAACTGCAGATGCCCTGTCACAATCCATAAAGTAGTATAGTGTATTTGAGAGAGAACTTGGATTAACTGTAAACATATACTACAAATTCAAGGGCAAGAGTTTTTTAAAAGAAAAACGTGTAGTCAACGTGCTAAGTTAGGTGGAATCCTAATAACTAAATAATTAAAATCTGTGGGGTTGTGGGTGTGTGGGAAAGAGGGGGGAGAGAGCCCGAGTCCGGCCAGAGTTCCAGTGCTCTGGACAGGCGGATGCGAGAGGACTAGCGGATGCTTTCCATGCACCCCTGGGTGGACATCTGGCTGTGTAAAGCCACTGACTCCACATGGCAGGGGGTGGACAAGGGGCAGCCCCTGGTACCAGGTTCTCAGTCTCTGGCATCCCATGCAGGATACGGCAGAGAAGCTGAGAACAGAATAGGGGCCCAGGGCAGCACTAGGCCCCAGAGATAAGGGAAAAAGGCAGGGGGAGAGGGGGGCGCTGAGTGGTTCCCACGCAGGCCAGTGTCTTTAGTCCAAGCCTGATGAACAGAGACAGTCTATGGTTTTAGAGCTTTATTGTAGAAAGGCGGAGGGAAAGAGAGAAGAGAGAGGGAGAGAGAGAGAGAGACTGGCCATGGCCAAGAGGAGAGAAGGGGGAAGGGAAAGAGAGAAAGAGAGTAAGAAAGGTGAAGGTTTAGAGAGAGAGAGAGATAAAAGCTTAGAGAAAGAGAGAGAGAGAGCTTAGAGAGAGTAAGGAAAGTAAAAGCTCAAGAGAGGGAGGAGGGGCCAAGCAGCCCCTCTTATAGTGGGCAGTGCTATCTTGCTGTTGCTAGGTAACTGTGAGGAAGAGTCTAGCCAGACTGAAATTTACATGCCTCTCCTGTGGGGGCTGTGGGGGTGGTAACTTTGACAGGAGCCGGGGTCCAGGAGACATGAGGGAACACCTTCTGTCCCGTTTAGGTGAAAATTACCACCACCGGGTCCTACCAGAGTTTAAGACCTCAGCTTGACTGGAGACCAGGCTGTCTATGCATAGCCCAGTGCCCCACAAAAATCCAGGAAAAGTGAGATGCTGAAACAAACTTATGTCTGGGTATGGTAACTCATGCCTTCAGTCCCAGGACCCAGTACTCAGGAGGCAAAGGCAGATGATTCTTGGTGAGTTCAAGGCCAGCATGATCAACATCAAGAGTTCAGCCAGTCAGTGCTACATAACCATATCCTACCTTTAAAAAAACAAAATGAAAACATTATAGAAAAGCAACAAATATGGCAACAATCCAATCAACAATTACTTTAAATGTCAGTGACCTCAATACACCAATTGAACAAAACAAAATGTCCCTGGTCAGGCACACCTCCATGATACAGTGCTTACCTGTGTGGTACATAACTGTAATGGAATCAGCTAGAAAATGGATATTAGCCCAGAAACCTAGACTACCCAAGATACAATTTACTAAACACATGATACTCAAGAAGAAGGAAGAGCAAAATGTGGACACGTCACCCCCTCCTAGAATTAAGAACAAAGCACACATTGAAAGAGTTAAAGGGAGCATTTGTGCACCTCAATCCAAAGGATGGACCCAACGACTGCGGCTGCCAGGGATCCNCTAGTTGGCCATCAGTGGGAAGAGAGGCCCCTTGGTTATGCAGACTTTATATGCCCCAATACAGGGGAATGCCGGGGCCAGGGGGTGGGAGCGGGTGGGTAGGGTAACAGGGCTGGGAGGGGGGAGGATATAGGGAACTTTCTGGATAACACTTGAAATGTAAATGAAGAAAATATCTAATAAAAGTTGAAAAAAAAAAAGAAAATGGAGGCAGGAAGAAAACGGGTGGGGAGGTTTGGCTGGTCTATAAAAGAGGCATTTTCAAAATAATACCCACTGGAAACTCACTTTAAAAAATAAATGAATGGGGCTGGAGAGATGGCTCAGAGGTTAAGAGTTCAATTCCTGAGTTCAATTCCCAGCAACCACATGGTGGCTCACAACCATCTGTAATAGGATCTGATGCTCTCTTCTGGTGTGTCTGAAGACAGCTACAGTGTACTCACATAAATAAAATTAATTAATAAATCTTAAAAAAAATAAATGAATGAAAAAAATGATGAGTAAAGACATGCTTTGAGAAACTTTATTTTTAATATCTATTTTATGTATACAACTGTACTATAGCTGTCTTCAGACACACCAGAATGGGGCATCAGATCCCATTTCAGATGGTTGTCAGCCACCATGTGGTTCCTGAGAATTGAACTCAGGACCTCTGGAAGAGCAGTCAGTGCTCTTAATCACTGAGCCGACTTTCCAGCCCCGCTTTGAGAAACTTTAAGTCACTAAATTAATTTCATAGGAGAGGCTCAGCAGCAGTACAAATTATGGATAAAGAGAAACATTGCAGAATGATACAATGACCAGTTCTGCACGACAATCTGCTTGTTCAGCTCTTGATTTAGTCTTAACTCATTTCAAAAAAAAGAGAGAGAGAGAGAGAGAGAGAGAGAGAAAGAAAGAAAGAAAGAAAGAAAGAAAGAAAGAAAGAAAGAAAGAAAGAAAGAAAGAAAGAAAGAGTATCAATTGGCCTTTGGAGCCCTGCACCTTTAGTTAGGAGTCTACTGTGGCTGGAGAAGCCCTGCTACAAGCTGATTGTCTGTAAAAGCCTCTCTTAAAGGAGCCAGCAGCTTCTCAAGTTCTATGGTAAGGGAGCTGATGGCTGTTTTTCTTACAAAAAATCTCTGTGCTTGTGATTATTGGATTCATCAGGTGACAAGGTGTTCCTCTCTTTTTTTTTTTTTTTTTAATCTTTTTTTTTCCTTGTTCCGGTCAACCCTGCTCGCTCTGCTCGACCCCGCTCGCTCCGGCCAGCCCCACTTGCTCCCGGCCGCGCCCCCCCCCCCCCCCCCCCCCCCCCCCCCCGTACGGCCCCTGCTTGTTCCAGCCAGCCCCGCTTGCTCCGATCAGCTCCACTTGCTCCGGTTTGGCCCCGCTCGTTCAGGCCGTCCCCGTTCGGTCCCACTCGCTCCGGCCCTGCTAGTTCTGCTCCGGACAGCCTGGCTTGCTCCGGTTGGTCTCTCCGGTCCAAGGATTCCAAGGATTCATTTCTTATTATTCTTCATAAGAACGCTGTAGCTGACTTCAGACGCACCAGAGGAGGACGTCAGATCTTGTTACGGGTGGTTGTAAGCCACCATGTGGTTGCTGGGATTTGAACTCATCACCTTCGGAAGAGCAGTCGGGTGCTCTAACCCGCTGAGCCATCTCACCAGCCCCTCCTCTCTTAAAATTACAGCTAGAGCCGGGTATGGTGGTGCATGCCTTTAATCCCAGCACTCGGGAGGCAGAGGCAGGCGGATTCCTGAGTTCGAGGCCAGCCTGGTCTACAGAGTGAGTTCCAGGACATCCAGGGCTACACAGAGAAATCCTGTCTCAAAAAACTGAAAAAAAAAAAAAATACAGCTAGAAAGATTAAGAATTTTCTTTGGTTTAAATAAGTAAAAGTATGCAGCCACTTCATTTTTGTTTATGACTGGTTTTAAAAGTATAAATATGTTCTACATGTTTTGTTTATAGATTATTGGCTTATAAATTATTGGATATGATTAAAAATTTGTAACATTGGTAACAGAAAGTTGGCTTAAAACTGGTAACTCAGGGTTGGAGTAATTTAGAACAACATGTGGCATGAGCCAAGCTATGGAAACAGGTCTCTAAAGATACGCCTAAATTGGGTAATATTCTATGTAATTCTTATCCTAGAAACCAGACTTATAAAAGATAGGATTTAGGGCAATGTCTCTTTGGGGTATTGGAGTCTGCACCATCTTACATTCGTGTGCAGGAACGGGCAGCCAAACTTTGTAGCATGGGGGTGATTCACTTGGTGTTTTTTGGAGAGACTGGATTGTTGGAGGTTGAGTTTTGCTTTCCAAAGTTCTTGAGTGCTCTGGGCCCCTGTCTCAGAAAGACCCAGGCTCCCTAACTGCAGTTCAAAAGTAGGAAGACACTTAACTTTGTAGCGTGAAAGTAATGCTTTTGTTGCTGATTTTTAAAGAGAATGGATTGTTTACACTGTTAAAATTAGGTTTCGCTTCCCAAAATTGTGGTTGTGCTCTGGTGTTACAAGAGAAACTTAAAATTCAAGCACGGGCTCAGGATTCTGACTCACACATTTGTAATTAAGAAAAAATAAATCTGGCAGATAGAGATTGTTGCAGGGTTTGTGAAAGGTTAATGGAACTATGGAACTTGTAGAGGCATTACAATCTGGCCTGCCTACTCCATATAGAATTATTATGGATTTGGAGGATTGTTCTTTAGTCCTTTGCATCCTGATGATTGTAAAGGGTTTGCTTTTAGTGAGCTTGCTTGTAATTTTAAAGAACCCATGAAGTGATATCATTGGGAAGTTTTGCCTCAAGGAACGGCTAATAGCCCTACATTATGTAAATGTTTTTGTCTCTGCTTCAATACAAAAAGTTAGGACTTTAAATCTTCCAGTGTATATTATTGATTATATGGATATTTTATTAGCTGATCCCTCTGATGGACTTTTACTACAAGGCTTTGCTCTTATACAATGAGCTTTAAAATTTTGGAGTAGTTATTGCTCCAGAAAAAATACAAAGGCAAATTATTTTTTCAATATTTGAAACATAAATTATTCCTAAACAAATTGCAGGACAGAAAATTCAAAGTAAGAAAGATAATTTACTTACTCTAAATGATTTTCAAAGGTTAGGAGATGTTAATTGACTAAGACCTCATCTTAAACTTAATACAGGAGAACTTAAACCTTTGTTTGATACCCTCAAGAGGAGTGCAAATCCTAATTCCCCTCGACAATTAAGAGATGAGGGACGAGTAGCTTTGCAGAAAGTAGAGGAAGCTATCAGCCAACAACAGATTCATTATATAGACTGTGATGGTTTGTATATTCTTGCACCAGGGAGTGGCACTATTAGGTGTGGCATTGTTGGAATAGGTGTGACCTGGTTGGACTAGGTGTGTCACTGTGGGTGTGGGTTAATACTCTCACCCTAGGAAGGTAGTCTTCCACTAGCAGCCTTTGGATAAAGATTTAAAACTCTCAGCTCTACCTGCACCATGCCTGCCTGGATACTGCCATGTTCCCACCTTAATGATAATGGACTGAACCTCTGAACCTGTAAGCCAGCCCCAATTAAATGCTGTTTTTATAAGACTTGCCATGATCATGGTGTCTGTTCACAGCAGTATAACCCTAACTAAGACATAGACTATGATTAATTGTTGGCTGCTTGCATTATTGCTACAACTCATGCACCCATAGCAATGGGTCCCTTTGGCTAAAGGGACCATTAGTGTGGATTCATCTTCGTCTCCAAAGAAAGTTGTAACACCTTACAATGAGGCTGTTGCTGTGTTAATACAGAATTGTAGGATAGTCTCACAGAAATATTTTGGAAAAGAACCTGAAGAAATATTTATTCCTTATTCCAAACAGCATTTAAATTGGTTATTGCAAAATACTGATATTTGGCCTATTGCATGTGCAATTTTTTAAGGCAAAATTGTTAATCATTATCCAAAAAACAAGTTGTTAAATTTGCCTCTATGCATGCTTTTGTATTCCCTGTAAACTTACCCATGCAGCCCATAGAAAATGTGCTTACTGTATTTACAGATGGTTCATCTAATAGGGAGGCAGCATATGTGATTGGATCACATGTTCATTCCCTTGAGTTCCCCCCTGCTTCACCACAAATAATTGAACTATGTGCTGTAGCTGCTGTTTTTGAAATGCTGAAAAATCAAGCCTTTAATTTGTATACTAATAGCCAATATATGCTCATAGTTTACAATTACTTGAAATTGTTCCCTTTTTATTTTTTTAAGATACTGATAATTCTCAAATTTTATAATTATTTATTTAAATACAACTAAATTTAAAAGAATGTACAGTTCCTTATTTTGTAGGTCATTTAAGAGCTCATACTGGATTGCCTGGACCCCTTAGTGAGGGCAATGCCACAGCAGATTTGTATACCAGGAAGGTTATAAGCCTCATACAGGAACAATTAGCCAAACAATCTCATTCTTTACATCATCAAAATAGTAATAGCTTGAGATAGAAATTTGGTATTTCTAGAAAATGTGCAAGTCAAAATTGTAAAGACTTGTTCTCAATGTCCTCAGTTTCTACCTGTACCATATAATGGTGCTAATCCTCGAGGACTTATACCTAATCAGTTATGGCAAATGGATGTTACTCATATTTTTGATTTTGAAAAATTGAAGTATGTACATGTACCTTGACAACTTTTCAGGCTTTCTAGTTGCATTTGCTTTAACAAGAGAAGCAACTAAAAATGTAATTAGTCATTGCCTATATTGTTTTTCTATACTTGGTGTTCCAAATCAGATTAAAACAGATAATGGAAATGGCTATTACAGTCAAGCATTTGAGACTTTCTGTCAACAATTTAACATTACCCATATTACTGGGATCCCTTATAATCCTTAAGGACAAAGTATTGAGAAACAGGTATTGTGGAACTATCTTCATAAAATAAAAAAGGGAGAGTTATATCCCCATATACCACAAATTTATTTAAATCATGTTTTTATTTAAAAATTTTTAAAAATTGGATGCCAAGGAACTCTCCGAGTGTCTATGCCACCCTAGAACCAGGCATACTTATGCCTAGGTGAAATGGAAGAATCCACATACTGGCACATGGCATGGTCCTAATCAGGTATTTAATATGGGCAAGAGGGCATGTTTGTGTTCTTTCCTTAGGATGC
Source organism: Mus minutoides (assembly GCA_902729485.2). NCBI lineage: Eukaryota > Metazoa > Chordata > Mammalia > Rodentia > Muridae > Mus > Mus minutoides. The sequence goes on along the minus strand of LR749802.1, from coordinate 961,404 downwards.
TGAAGGAGCATGCTAGCTGCCAGAGTAATTGGTGAGACATGCTGATGCTGGGACAAAGAATGATACTGACCTGTGAGTTTGCTGAGTGCCCTGACAATGGAGAGAGGAAGGCTGTTTTGGATATATATTCCTGACCTACCTTTGCTTGTCTATATCCCAGATGGGACAAGCTGCCTTGCTTCATGCTTTCAGACCATATGGGTCAGAAAACATGGAGACTGGAAACTGCCTTCAAAAACTTAATCAAAAAGAAGTTATGATGACTCTTCTCTTTCCTTTAATGCGACCAGTTATTCTAACTCAATCATGGACTGTTCTATAAATCAATCCAGTATTGGAAATAACACTCTTCATTTGGAAAGCTGGTTCTGGACACTTTTAGAGACATATTTGAAAGTTAGTTGCAGTTCTCTATGATGCTATGTTAGCAATAGATTGAGACAGGATCTGGATTTCAAATAAGTGTTAGTGCTTGTGTTAAAGCTTCTGATCATTTATTAATTGGTCATGTTAAAATTACTTTGTTTCTTCCACAGTATTTAATGTAAGTTGTATTGATTGTCTACTTTCTAATTGTGTTAGTGTGCTGAAACCTGGCATGTCTGTTATGGTGATTTATCAACCAGCTTTTGTTTTATTGCTTGTGAATATTACAGGACTGTGGTATTCTGAAAAAAAGCTTGCAGGTACTAGATGAAGTGAGTCAGGCTTTAAGCAAAAACAAGAGGGTAGTGGGCTTATTGCTGGAATAGCAGCTTTAAGTTAACAGCTAAGCTAGCACCACTGCTGCAATTGCTTTGACACAGAAGTTTAGACAGCTACTTTTGTTAATCATTTACCAAAAAATGTTATTAATGTTCTGAGTGTTCAAGAGGATTTAGATAGGCATTTGGAACAATGGATTGATGATCTTTATGATGCTATTCAAATTATTAGATAGGAGGTTCAGTGCTTAAGAGTAGGAAGCCATCTTGATTGTCATGCTAAATACCAATGGATTTGTGTTACTTCTTTTTTTTTTTTTTTTTTTTTTTTTTTTTTTTTTTGGTTTTTCGAGACAGGGTTTCTCTGTCTAGCCCTGGCTGTCCTGGAACTCACCCTGTAGACCAGGCTGGCCTCGAACTCAGAAATCCGCCTGCCTCTGCCTCCCGAGTGCTGGGATTAAAGGCGTGCGCCACCACGCCCGGCTCTGTGTTACTTCTAAAATTTACAATGATAGTCACTATAATTGGGAAAAGGTTCAAAGACGCTTGCAGGATGTTTGGCATATAATTCCAACACCTCTCTAGATATTTTAACTTTATAGTGAGATTATTAGTTTACAGAATGCTGCTCTGCTGAGCTTTGATGTTGCAGATACTGCTGACAAAATTATTTGTGGCCAGAAGTCAGTATTTCCATCTTGGTCAAGCTTCAAGAATGGTATACATGGTTTGATCATACTAGCTGTTCTTGTCCTGGGAATACTTTTATTCCTGCCCATCATGTTAAGGCTTTCCTTTAACAACATCAACATGTTAGTGGCCCCATCAACATGGCTTAAAACTAAGAATGAACCCCCAAACAGAGTTATTAATTTAACTGGCAAGCCCAGGACAGGTAAGATTCTGCACAAGGGCCTTGCCAACCTAAGACAGAGGCATGTGCCAAAAGGCCATGTTTGTTAATAACAAGCACTAAAAGACCATGTTTGTTCATATAACACAAACAAGCTGCGCGTGTCTTGAAGACAGGTAAGGAAGGCATTCTTGTCAGAACAACCTAAGACAGGCTTAGCCTTGTTTATTAAATTAAAAGGGAGGGAGATGTGGAGAGCCTTTTGGGGTGCTGCTGGCAGGAATCTGACATTGGCCAAAGACAAGGAAATGGGCTTCAGGCAGGAATCTAACATTAGAGCATGATAAGGAAGTAAGTTTCAGCAAGAATCTAATTTTAGGCTGTAATAGGGAAGGAGGGTAAGGCAGGAATTCTACAACAAAAGAAGTAGGCTTCAGGCAAGATTTTGGGCTTGGACTGGGAAGTGGGCTCAAGTGTTTTGGTCATTATGACAAGTCCTTTTAAACAACTGTCCTGGCATTAATCCTCGGACTTTGCTTACTGCTTTGTTAGATCCTTATTGTACTGCTTGCCCTAAATACTTGCATGTAATTAAAATGGTATAAAAAGTGGATTGGGAAAATTAAATTTGCCTTCAGTCTCAGAATTGACTGGGGTCATGCTACAATGTTGTCTAACTGTCTTTTTTCTTTATAATCCTCACTCCCAAGCTGGAAAACCTGTTGACTGACTGAGCGGGCTTGGTCATATGCACATAACAGCAGAGCTGCAAAGTATATCAAGTAGATACTGATAGAACTGAAGAATAGGTGAATCTGTTTGTACTGTTGGAGACCTCAGTATTTCCCTCTCAATAACTGATAGATCCAGAAGAAAAGTGATAGAAGAAAATCAGTAAGGATGATATTAGATTGAACAGGGTAATCAACCAACTTGGTTTAATTGTCACCTATAAATTCTTCATTTAATGAAAATAGAATGAATACGTTCTTCTCAAGGTCACATAGCACCCCAAAATAGACCACATTCTGGCTTACGGGGAAAAAAAACTGCCTTAAATTTGAAATTACAGTAGGAAATCAATAACACTTCTCAATAATACAGAGGGGTGCAGTAGTGCACACCTGCAGTACCAGGCACTCAGGAAACTAAGCTAAGGCTACCTTGTCTTTTTTTTTTTTTTTTTTTGAGACAGGGTTTCTGTATGTAGCCCTGGCTGTCCTGGAACTTACCCTGTAGACCAGGCTGGCCTCGAACTCAGAAATCCACCTGCCTCTGCCTCCCAAGTGCTGGGATTAAAGGGGTGCACCACCACGCCCAGCTAAGGCTACCTTGTCTTAAAGAATGCAAGCAAGCTTGAGTCAACTCTAAGTACAAATTTAAAAATATTACAGCTACAAATTACAAAATTTGTGAAATCCAACCAAAGCCACACTTAGAATTTTAAAGCATTATGAGAATACAAAAGAAAAATTTTAATGATTTACGTTTCTGGCTTGGGGAATTAGAGAAAAATTAAATACAAGACTGGGAGCGATTAAAAAAATAGGGCAGAAATCAGTAAGATTAAAGAAATCAATAAAACCAAAAAGGGGATAAAGGTCATTAAGTTAAAAAACAAAGATAAAAGAAAATTCTAGTATCCGAGGTAAGGAAGGACAAGAGAAACAGGCCCCGGGGTTGATACCCAGAAGAGGACAATAAAAATATCCCTAATGATCCTATGTACATTAAAAGGAGTAATAAAGGATTATTAATGCCTTTGTGCCCAAATATGACAGTTTAGAGGAAACAGATTCATTCCTTAAAAGATGCTGCCCTAGCGAGATTTAAGTCAACTTGACTCAAGCTAGAGTCATCTGAGAAGAGGGACTAAGGCCTTCATAAGATTTGCCTGTAGGCAAGCTTGTAGGGCATTTTTTTAACTAGTGATTGATGCGGGAGGGCCCAGCCAATTGTGGATGGTGCCACCCCTGGGCAGGTGGTCTTGAGGTTTATAAAAAGGCCAGTAAGCAGCATTCCTCTCTGACCTCTGTATCAGTTGCTGCCGAGTTCCTGTCCTAATTTCCAATAGTGATGGAGTGTTACCTAAGAACTATATGATAAACGCTTCCCTTCCCAAGTTGCTTTTGGTCATAGTATTTATCTCAGCAATAGAAACCTACAACTACAAGAAGTAATTGAGGAGCAGGGCATGGTGGCACACGCCTTTAATCCCAGCACTCAGGAAGCAGAGGCAGGCGGATTTCTGAGTTTGAGGCCAGCCTGGTCTACAAAGTGAGTTCCAAGACAGCCGGGGCTATACAGAGAAACCCTGTCTTGAAAAACCAAACCAAAACAAAACAAAAAGTAATTGAGCAAAAACCATAAAAGTTTAAAATAGGAATAGGCCCATAGCTACTAAAGAAATTGAGTCAATAATTAATGACCTTTGAAAAAAGAACTCTGTGACTCTCATGGGTTAAATGTGAAAGGCCCACACCATCGTCTCATCTTTATCTCAGGTATCTCACAGCTATAAAATCTAACACAAGGTCCCAATAGGTTCACTAGTAAGTTCTACCAAGTATTTAAGGAAAATATTATTCCCACTCTCTGCAGGTTTTTACAGAAAAGAAAAGCAAGTGAAATAAGTTCTAGCCTATTCCAAAAGGCGAGCACTACCTTATTATCCAACCCAAGGATAAAATGGTAAGTATAGACCATTGTTTCTAATGAACATGCATGCAAAAATCAACAGAATATTAGCAATCAAATCCAATAAACATTAAAAAAAAATCACCAGGCTGGGTTCACATACCCAAAGTTGACTCAACATTAGAAAAACAACAAATATAATTTATCATACCAATAGGTAAAGGAAGAAAAATCATGATTATATCAGTAGTAGACAAGAAAACTCATCCATGATTAAAACTTTGTCAAAAGAGAACAAGGAGGCTGGAGAGATGGCTCAGCAGTTAAGAGCACTGACTACTCTTCTAGAGGTCCTGAGTTCAATTCCCAACAACCACATGGCAGCTCACAACCATCTGTAATAGGATACAATGCACTCTTCTAGTGTGTGTCTGAAGAAAGCTGCAGTGTACTCATAAAGAAAAGAAAACAAAAGAGAACAAGGAACTTAAACTTGATAAAAAAACGTCTAAACACACGCACACTCCATAGCATCAGGTGCAGAGACAAGAGGCCTCTGAGTTCCAGGACTATATAGATAGTTCCAGGCCACCCAGGGCTACATAATAAAACCCTGTCTATTAAATAAGCAGACAAATAAATAAGTTTATTTTTTTAAATCCACAGTAAAAAAAAAAAAAACAAAACGATTTTCCCATAAAATTAGGAACAAAACGAAGACATCCCTTCACACTACCCGCTTCTGTTCAACATCACAGGAAGAATTCCAGCGAATGTAAAAGACAGACTTAATGGCATAGAGAGTAGAAAGGAAGAAATTCATCATCTGTCTTGATGACGACTGCCTGTGGAGGGAAGCTAAAGTAATAACCAATAATAAAAGAATATAGTGTACAAGATTAACGTACAAGCTACTTGCTTTCTGCTATGTCTGAAATGAAATTTAGAATTTGAAGTTAAAAATAATACCATTTACATTAAGCATCACAAAATCAAATGTGTAAGTACAGATCTCACAAAAATAGGCAAGGCTGCACTCTTTAAAACTACAAATTTGAAGTGAAAAAAAGGAGATCTGAGTGAATGTTAGAGTAATGTATTATTCATTTATTTTTAAAAAATGAAAATATTGCAATACCAGTTCCTGATAGCTTGATCTTTAGAGTAATGAAATCCAGTCAGAAACACAGCAAGTTATTAAAAATGTTATGAACATAAACAAGCTGGGTTCTCTTTTAACAAGCTGCCTTAAAAGTTGGTATGGGGAGCCGGGCGTGGTGGCGCACGCCTTTAATCCCAGCACTCGGGAGGCAGAGGCAGGTGGATTTCTGAGTTCGAGGCCAGCCTGGTCTACAAAGTGAGTTCCAGGACAGCCAGGGCTACACAGAGAAACCCTGTCTCGAAAAACAAAAACAAAAACAAAAACAAAAACAAAAATAAAACAAAAAAAAAAAGTTGGTATGGGAAGCCCTAAAAGCCGGAATAACCAAAATATTGATAAACCAAGTTGGATAACTGGCATTACCTGACTTCAAAATTTATTGTAAAAACTCTATTAGTTGGGGAATGGAGTGAAGAGATGAGACAGCGGTAAGAATGTTTGTGGCCCTTGCCTTTAATCCCAGCACTCACGCTTGTTCTAAAGACATGAGTTCTGATCCCAGTGACTGCATAACAAGCTGGGCATCCTCACAAATCAGATCTGAGAAGGGGCAAAAACAGGAGGAACACTATGGCTTTCCGGCTTCCAACATAGCTAAGACAGGAGCCCCAGTCTCTGGGAGATGCCCCCACTCAAAGAAAGGGTAATATGCCTTCTTTGGGCCTTTGCATGGATGGTCACACATATGCACACATACATATATACAAATACCTATATTATTCAAAACAGTGCAATATTGATGAAAGAAAAGCTCAAGAATGGACCGCTACAAATAGTTATCACAATGCCAGAAGTTACTCCAACATTACACTGTGAAGTTTAAGTTCAACTAACATGTCAACTTTCCTTTGGAAACCATCATCTTCATGAGCCAGGACTGCTCATAACTAAAGATATTTTGTGATTTGTATGAAGTATTAAAATTTAATATAAATCCTTTATTTACCATAAAGAAAATACAACTCAAGCCATCTTTGCTATGTGTCAGCAAAGTCTACCTTTATAGCCTTGCTTCTTGATGTTTTATTTGAAGCCTCAGTTTCAAACACTTTTCAGACAACACATTTTGAGGGACAGATTTTATTTCTAACAGATAAAAAGTGAGGTTGTAATTGATACAATTTCACAATTTCTCCTTTTCACATTGTATTTCTTTCTTTTTTTTCTTTTTCTTTTTTTTTTTTTTGTTTGTTTGTTTTATTTTGTTTTGTTTTTTCCGAGACAGGGTTTTTCTGTATAGCCCCGGCTGTCCTGGAACTCAGAACTCTGCCTGCCTCTACCTCCTGAGTGCTGGGATTAAAGGCGTGCGCCACCACGCCCCGGCTTCACATTGTATTTCTGAGAGCTAGAGATATCTCAATGGGCTACAGGATAATTTTCTTGGGATGAATAATTTCCACACATAAAATGTCATGAATTGAGTATGATTTTCACTAATTTGTATTTTAACATTGAGGTACTGCTTCCTGTCTTTAAATGTTGGTCAGCTATGAGCATAAATTAAATAGTGTGACTAAAGATGTATTAAAACCTCCGTCAAAGCAGTATTTAGCTGAGTGGCATACCAGCTAGGAAATGATGAGACCATATCTGCACCAGCAGTACACACATTTAGCTGCTAACAACACAGATATGTAAGCTCACCAAGTTATTTCTATTGGTTCCATTCACATGGATTCTAGAACAGTTTATATTCTAAAACTCAAAAACTGAAAAGATGGCCTCAGTGCCCTTAGTACTGTCTCTGACTACATATGCTACGGTTGAGTTCCTATGTCTTCAGAAATGTTTCCTTCTAGTTGCTGAGCAGCTGAGAGGGAAGTGCATCCCTTGCCAACTGACTATATCATCATAGACCACCTCACAGTGGGCTCCTTCCGGGACAGTGATGACACAGAGAAAGCACTGACTGCTTTGTATTTCCTTAGAAATCAACCCAAGTCATCCTCAAGGATCAATAGTAGGTAGCTGAAAATCTGAACTAAAGGCAGAAATTCTGTGCAGCCTAGAGAATGTGAAATTAGAGGTCAGGGAGAAGAGGTGGAGAGGAAAGAAGAGTGATGCTCTTCATGAAACTGGCAAACAGAAGGGCAACTGCTAAAGCCAAGAGCACTGAGGAGAAAGAGAACCAGACCTCAGAGCCAGCACAAGCGACCACAGAGGCTTCGAGAACATGCAGCGAAAGACTCCCACAGCAGAACTGAGAGCTGCCACCTCAAAGCAACCCATGGTGACAGACTCAGAGTGGTTTGCTCTAAGTGCAGAGGAACAGTAAGTGTTCCCTCCATCTGGGATATAGGCAAAAGACTGTATGTCCACATCTGGGAACCAATGGAGTCCTGTAGGACTTAGTGGCCTAAGAAACTAGCACCCAGACCACTAACAAGCCACTAACTTTCGTGGCTTCCATCCTCCTTTCCACAAATAGGAATAATGAATACTAACCTGATAAGACCGTTTGAAAGATTAATTCCATGTATTCATATATAACGGCATCTATTTTAAATCTAAGACATGCTGCTATAGAAACAACATAAACTCTTAAAGTAGTTGGAAATGAAATTAAAAACATATGATGAGGGTTTTGTACAGTTCTAAAATCCTTCTGTTGCTGATAAACCGGTTTTATGCTTAGATTGAATAACATAACATAATCCCCACTAATCAGGTGAGTAACTCCATGGTAGATTCTAGAACAGTTTCTATTCTAAAACTCAAAAACTGAAAAGATTGCCTCATGTACTTTTATCCTAAAGAACAAACTTCCCTGCTATATTTTTCTTCATTAAGTTTTAAAACTTGCCTTCCAATTGCTTTATAATCTATTTAAAGTGTAAATTTTCGAATTAGGCATAGTGAAAGTAGAGACAGGCAGATCTCGAGTTATAGGCCAGTCAGTACTACATAGTGAGAGCCTGTCTTTAAAAAAAAAAAAAAAAAAAAAAAAAATGGGGCTGGAGAGATGTCTCAGTCATTAAAAGTGAAACTCACAGCCAATAAATAAATAAATAAATAGTCTATTTTAAGTGATAAAATCATGGATCATAAAGTTAGGTAAGCCAGGTGTGGTGGCGCATGCCTTTAATCCCAGCACTCGGGAGGCAGAGGCAGGCGGATTTCTGAGTTCGAGGCCAGCCTGGTCTACAAAGTGAGTTCTAGGACAGCCAGGGCTATACAGAGAAACCCTGTCTCGAAAAACCAAAAAAAAAAAAAATAATAATAATAATAATAATAAATAAATAAAGTTAGGTAAGTATTGTGGGAATACTTGGAAATTTGAAATTTTCATATCAAAACTTATTTTCTTCTTACAATATATAAATACAGTGGTTTGTGGTATTTGAGATAGTAATGACAACTCAGTCTTTCCTTTCAGCTTTAAAGGCATTTCTGGCAGTCACAACTCCAAACAAAATATGATTCCTTCTCTCTCTTTTTTTTTTTTTTTTTTTTTTTTTGGTTTTTCAAGATAGGGTTTCTCTCTGCATAGCCCTGGCTGTCCTGGAACTCACTTTGTAGACCAGGCTGGCCTTGAACTCAGAAATCCGCCTGCCTCTGCCTCCCGAGTGCTGGGATTAAAGGCGTGCGCCACCACACCTGGCACATGGTTTCTTCTTTAAACTTCAATCAAAATCACAAATGTTCCTTCACCTGTTCCGTGGGTAGACAGAAGTTAAACACAACACAACAGAGTTCCACCTGCTGGCAGAGAAGGGCCCCTGCTACCTAAAAGCAGGTCCCAAATCACTCCCAATGGGAGCCCATCCCAGAACATGTGTCCTGACACCTCTCTCCAATCCCAGTATAATTAATTTCTTTTCCTCTAGATTGGCCTGGGCTAAGACTACTAAAGATCCTCGGATTGCAGTAGGTTCCTACTCCCCACTAGAGAAGAAAATTAAGGTGAGGAAATATATTTGGCATGCACTTTGGGTTCTGTAATAAGATCATATAAAGTTTATTGGAGGTAAAGGAGGCCCAAGCATTTCAAGGGAGAAAGTTGATCCTCGGGCTTTACTTCCGTATTTGATTCTCTGAGCAGTGCTGGCTGGACAGCATCAAACAGAACAGATACTATTTGTAGTCTCATAGGACTTGTTCTAGTAAGAGATAATGCTAAAGAAACGGTCTCCACAAACTGTGATGTTACAACAGGATTGGGTTTTCTATGAAGACTGTGGAAGGTTGGAGGAGGAGGTAGTATGTCAGCCCAGATTGTAAAAGTTGTAAAAGTGCTTATCATAGACTTCCTGATGTGTGTTTTGGAAGAGTGTATTCACGTGGGAAAGAGAAGACTCTCAGGGAACAGAATTCAGTGTGGCCGAAGCATAATGTATATACAGTGAGCTGAAAACATGGTTTGAGAGTTAATGAGAGGCTGTGGACCCCACCCTGAGATTTCAGGTTCTCTCCTAAATGGAGCAGCCAGGGTTTATGCAAGAAAGTATCATGCTCAGATTTAGGTAATAAAAAGATCACTCTGGCTACAGCGTGGGCTTGGGGAAGCTGGGACAAAAGTATGGACTAACACCTCATGGTGGAGGCAGGAGGATGAAAGGAAACGACAGTGAAGCTGCAGGTGACAGGACTGAAGTGGTGGAAACTGGAGAAAGAAGCAAGTGGGGATGTCAAATACAGTGACCAGGTCTGAACTCGAGAGGTGAGAGCAGGGATGGGCTTTACAAGTTTGGTTCAGCCCAACTGCTGCTTAAAATCAGTAGCTGTTCCATGGAGGAGCACCATTTAGTAAGCATCCACATGAGAAAGGCTAAATGCGATGGTGTTAAGGACAGACAGATAGAGGGGTAGTCACAAGGTAGGAAAAGAACAGGAATATTCAGCAAGTGAGGTAGCAGAAGGGTAAAAGCCAAGAATACGAAGTAAGAAAGAGTCTCTTTTATTGGAGAGAATTTTTGCTGAGGTGTCTTATACGCACATTCAATTGACCCAGTAAGTAGTTTTGACGACACAGAAATGAAATCTTTGAAACTCAGTAAGCACAGATGAAGAATTCACTTTTGATAGACAATAATGTCTCCAGTGTAAAAGCAAGAAGGTAGAACCTGGGTAGATGTGTAGTGGCTCTGATGGTGGGAAAGCGGGTGTGCTGGGTGCTTCCATTTTCTCAGGGAAGTTTAAATCAGAGTCCTCACCTAGGAGGAAGTATGGTTTGGGGGAGGGGTGTAGGAGCGCCAGGCAGAGGTGATAGCCCATTGACAGCTGTACTATGGAACTAGAACAAAGAATATCCCACTTAAAAAGTTCTGATTACTCCCTCTGACAAGTGTTTAGGTGGCACCCATTCTTCAGGAGTGAGAAAACTGTTAGTGAAAAAGTTCCAACAGGAGAGCAAAATAGTTGATCAACTTAAGACCGTGTCTTCTGACTTCCGGTTTGCTCAAGCAGATGCCTACGACTATCAACAGCGTCAGGAAATGATGAGAAAAGCACGGAATTATAAACCAGAGGTAGAATGGGACGCTCACCCAGAGGGAGAGGTGAAGCCAAAATGCAAAAAACCAGAGAACGGTAAAACATGGGACTATCTAGTACCTGAGAGGGAGTTGAATCACATAGAGAAACACATCCACAGAGCTGAGCGGGCTAGAGGCCTCAGGGACCACAAATACCAACCCATTCCTCAGAACCTCTCATGTGAAATGCTTTCCCCCAAACCAGAGGATGAGAAGAAAAAAACTATCCCAAGACCACATAAAACTGTACCCAAAAAGCCTAAAATGGCCTGGGCAAAGGAGCAGATAAAGCAGCATAAAGACCGGATGACGAGAGCAAGAGTGCTCACCGAGCAGAGACAGGACCAAAGGAAGACCCCAATGCTCGCCAGCCACGACCACCCTCGCTTAAAATCAAAAGCGAAGAAGGTGGAAGAGAAAGAGTTTGAAAAGGTCAAAGCTTATCCCATCTTCCAGCCTTCCAAAGAAAAACTTATAGAAGTGACGGTTCTCATGGAAAAGTCGAAATCGGAAAGCGTGAAAAAACCACCCCAAAGGGAAATCTTGTGTATGCCACCATTTTTGAAAAGTCAACTCCAAAACCATAAAAAGCCTAATCTATTTTCTTGATTACTGTGATTTCTTTCTTAGATGAGCATATTTCATAGTAATTAGTATAATGAACTCCTAGAAACCAGACATTGAAGCAGGTGGGGGTGGGGAGACGGCAGCTCTAGACACACATACCTGGTGTTCTAAACAGTCTGGCAGTGCCGAGACCTCAAGCCGTATGGTTCCATTTCTAGTCATCTCTGGGCTAGGAGTAAGAGACTTAAATGAAGACAGAATGACAGCTTATGGTATAAGATTGGGGGGAGGAGGGTCTGTAGTATTTTTTGGTGATGGTTGCATGCCCCATTAATTGATTTGAACACACCATATCATACCCTAATTGAGTTGGATTGTATGTATACACTCAACCAAGCTGTTTTGACAGAAAAAGAAAGGATTGCTAGTGTTTAGAGAACAAACCCAACACTTCGTTCAAAACTCTGAAGGCAGAGCAGGGGAGACATCTCAAGGAGGCAAAAGTGCTTGGTACCCAGGGCTTGAGTTCAGATGCCCAGAATTCATGAAAAGGTCAGACATGGGTGCTCAAGTCTCCTAAATGGAGCAGCCAGGGTTTATGCAAGAAAGTATCATGCTCAGATTTAGGTAATAAAAAGATCACTCTGGCTACAGCGTGGGCTTGGGGAAGCTGGGACAAAAGTATGGACTAACACCTCATGGTGGAGGCAGGAGGATGAAAGGAAACGACAGTGAAGCTGCAGGTGACAGGACTGAAGTGGTACTCTGATCGCTAGAAAGAAAGAAGGTGGAAATTAAAGCCCCAGAAACCTCATGGGCAGCAGCAAACCAAAGGGAGGAGAAGCCTGGGACCCAAAGTTACCCTCGAACCACTCACCTAGATGTGCACTATGGTATGCATGTATCCAAACACAGACCTGCCTATGTGCGCGCACACATATCACGTAGACATACACAAAAAGAAATAAAATCTTGAAGGCGGCGTGATAATCACTAAGAAATTGGCAAGTGGTTTGGATAGACTAATGGATACTAAATAGGTGTCTGAGCAGTAGTTTGTGCAAGACGGACAAAAGAGACCACGAGGGTAGTACTGATTGGTTAAGGATGGGGAAGGGGGAGGGGCGCACTTTAGAACTGAAAAATCCTGTGAAATACGGCAAAAATGTTGGTACAAAAATCTTAAGATTTGTGAAATGGTTTTTAGTATATGTCTTTACATGGCCCATGAGCTGACCAATAATCAGTTAATATAGATCCAGCCTCTTGAAGTTTAGGCACATAAAATGTTTTGGGACTATTCCCAATATATATATATATATATATATATATATATATATATATATATATATATATATGCATTATCATATGAAGCACCAGAATCAACCAGTGGGAGGAAACCAGGGAGAGGCAGACATCATCAATCAAGAATGTAGACTCAGGCTGGAGAGATGGCTCAGCGGTTAAGAGCACTGACTGCTCTTCCAGAGGTCCTGAGTTCAATTCTCAGCAACCATCTGTAATGGGGTCTGATGCCCTCTTCTGGTGCATCTGAAGACAGCAACAGTGTACTCACATACATAAAATAAATAATTCTTTAAAAAAAAAAAGTAGACTCATGGTATAAAAGTTCACATCAAATACACAGCATTATCCATTAGAGCTCATTTGGAAAGGAATTGGTAAAAGTGGCATACCACAGACTCAGGAGATTCAGGAAAGGAGGAACTCCTCTGCCAGGGTTCGCTAGATTTCCCAGTGATTCTTACTAAATTCTTATGTATTATGTGGGCAGATCATGGGGAGGGGGCACAGCACACAGCACACAGGTGGAGGCCAGAGCTGTAGAACTAATTCTCCCCTCCCACTTTAATGTGGGCAGGAAACATTCACTCACTGAGTCATCTTTCCAATCACCAAGGGATTCTTACTTAAAGAACTAAGACAGCCTGATGAAAATCATAGACTCTTATTTTTTTTTTAAGAGAGAAGTGTGGTGAAGGGTAACCCCCAGACAAAGTAGAAGGGATGATGGTTAAAGCAACCTCCTGGTAGACAGGAAGAACTTGAATCCAGAGCCTTCTGCTGAAAGAGTACCTGAAATGGGAGGGAAAGTCTTAAAGCAGAAAGCTAGGGAGAAGGAACCCAGAAACCATCAAGGGCCGACTAGAAAGCCCAACGTGGATGATCGGGGCAGAGGAACGTGCAGCAGGATGGACACTTGGTGCTGCTAGGGCATAGCCCAGCCTGACTTGCCAGATGATGTAATAAATAGCTCCTTGGGTGTAAAGCATAGGCCAAGCCACATCAGAAATATTTAACCAGCCGGGCGTGGTGGCGCACGCCTTTAATCCCAGCACTTGGGAGGCAGAGGCAGGCGGATTTCTGAGTTCGAGGCCAGCCTGGTCTACAAAGTGAGTTCCAAGACAGCCAGGGCTATACAGAGAAACCCTATCTTGAAAAACCAATAATAATAATAATAATAATAATAATAATAATAATAATAATATAACCATTTTTAACCTACAAAAGGAAAAAATTCATCTGGGACAACCTATCTGTTGGCTTGGCCAGCTAACTTTACAACTAAAGAGACATAAAAAGCACTATATTATCTATCAGGCACTAACATCCTATGTAAAACCTTCATTGGGACAGGACTAGAAAAAAGAGGACGCCACTCCCCAACACACACTCAGAGAGACAATAAAGACAACCATCTTGAGACTATGGCAGTGGATTTCCTTTAATCAAAGACAACCATGACAAATCCAATAACTATCAAAAGCTACATTTTACCAAAAACAAACCTTCATCTTTAAAAACATTTAATCATACATATATACAAGACGTGCTGCTTCCCTTTCAGGATTTCACTATTGTCTTCAGGTCTAAAAAGTAAAAAAAAAAAGAGGGAAGACAGCTGGTTATTAGCTGATAAACCAAAGCTCACAGCATACACATAAATGCAGTCTAGTGGCCAGCCCCTTGTCACTGAGTAGGACCAGGTTAAAAGGCTGCACTCCTCAGAGTTAGTTCCTTCCCCTCAAGATGCTCTGACAGGGGTAAGCTCTCTTGGAACGGAAGCTCAGTCAACTGAAATACACGCTGAATTTATATAAAGTACTTTAAAAGCTCATTTTAATTCTCAAAATTAGAAAAAGACGAAGCTGAAGTGATTAGTTATTTTATAAACAGACTTACAGATAAAATGTGTAAATTGAAGTGACCCCACAAGGTTTTAAAATCAAGGGGCAGGGTCAACAGATTCAAGGTCGATTCCATCGATGGCTGTCCTCAGGACAGAATACCACTTCGTTGTTACTAAGATTTCTTTCTAGAAATGTCCCCCTTTATAAACATGAAGGTTTGAGGGTTTTTTTTTTTTCATAGCATAATTCATTTCTGAAATATGCATTTCCTAGCATCCCCGAGGGAATCCTACTACCTCTTTCCTTGTCTGCTTCATGCCGTCACGACACTAGGGAGGTCTGCGTATTTCACTTACTCATTAGTGAAAACAGCCCCACAAAGAATTCCCCTGCACTGCTCTTCCATCTACAGATCTCAAGAACATCACAGTCACAGTAACTGGCCTCACGCTCCTGCCTGCCTTTACCAGTTACAGTTCAGGAAAGGGACGCTAGAGGGAGACAAACCCCAGATGTCCGGGGCATGAGGAACTACTAAGGCTCAGGCTGCCTAATACAATTTTTTTTTTTTTTTTTTGGTTTTTCGAGACAGGGTTTCTCTGTATAGCCCTGGCTGTCCTGGAACTCACTCTGTAGACCAGGCTGGCCTCGAACTCAGAAATCCACCTGCCTCTGCCTCCCGAGTGCTGGGATTAAAGGCGTGCGCCACCACGCCCGGCCCTGCCTAATACAATTTTAATCCAACTGTGTGGCATCTGTCCTGTAGGAAACGTTACCTTCAGGTGGCATCAGGCACTTAGCCGCTGCCGGCTCTGACTCAGAGAGATCACAGGCTCAGAAATCTCAAAGGTCCTCACAATCTCCTGCTCAGAAACAAACATTTAGGCAGTGGGTTCGTAGGGAAGGAGGTCCAGGTCAGAACCGCACCAGGGTGACCTGTAGGGCCTTACCTCCCAGTCACGATAACTCAAAGCTATAATTCCTTGACTCCTAATTTGAATGTTGTGGTCAATTCCCTCATTTTCTTCATTAATCACTGGCTCTGTTTAAAAGACAATGATTTCAAACATTATCAATCAGAAGAGGTAACTTGAACAGCAATTGATCATAGGATTGAAGCGTGTACTGAGAAGATACTTGTATGTGCTTCCTAGATACCATTTACTACAAGCAATTGTAGTGTCGCAAGTAACCCCGCTGACTCCCACATTAATCATGGGGTCTTTTTCTGAACGTTTAGCATTATCTGTGCACCAGCCACTTAGCTAAACCTTAGTGAGTCCAAGATGAAGCCAAGTGCACAGAACAAATAACTGCATTGGAAGTCCTTAGTTCTCCACAAGGGACTTCAGAAGGGTGTGAGTGAGAGAGACTGAATGCAGATAAGAGTGAGAGCACACAGAACCTCGGAGGGAAGGTGCTAGGCAACACGGACAAGTGGTGGTCAGAAAGAAGGAAGCGACAAAAGTTACAAACAGTAAAAGTTAGGGGGATTTATCATTTTGTTAATCTTTTTTTTTGGAGGGGGGGTTTCAAGATAGGGTTTTTCTATGTAGCCCTGGCTGTCCTAGAACTCACTCTGTAGACCAGGCTGGCCTCGTTCGAATTCAGAAATCTGCCTGCCTCTGCCTCCTGAGTGCTGCTAGGATTAAAGGCGTGTGCCACCACTGCCCGGCTCATCATATCAAGTGGCTCTCTTTGAGTTTAAAGCCAGTGTGTTCTACAGAGCAAAGTCTAGGCTAGCCAGGGACACATGGTGAGACCATCTCAGTAACAGAACTTCTTTGGTTTAAAAAACAAGAAAAAAAAAAATTGTAGTGGCACAAGTCTTCCTTCCCCGCACTTGGGAGACAGAGGCAGGCAGATCACCGAGTACCAGGCCTGTCTGGTTTATGTAGTAAGTTCCTGGACAGCCAGGGTTATGGAGACACACACTGCCTCAAAACAAACAAAAAACCCAAAATAAAAACACAACAAAAACCAGAAGCTTTTAATTCCAGTACTAAGAAGATTGAAAGTTTAAGGCCAGCCTAGACTACAAAACAAATTTCAGGCTAGCCTGGGCCATTTGAGGGTGTGGGAGAGGGAAGAAGAAAAGAAGAAAAATAGAAAAAGACCTTACATTTAGTAAAAACAAAATGCATTTCATAATTTTTTTGGACTTTGTTTGTTTGTTTGTTTGTTTGTTTTCAAGACAGGGTGGTTTCTCTGTATAGCCCTGGTTGTCCTGGGACTCACTTTGTAGATCAGGCTGGCCTTGAACTCAGAAATCCGCCTGCCTCTGCCTCCTGAGTGCTGGGATTAAAGTTTTTTTTTGGACTTTTTTAGAGTTATTTATGTGAGTACACTGTAGAGGGCATCAGATCCCACTACAGACGGTTGTGAGCCACTACGTGGGAATAGAACTCAGGACCTCTGGAAGAGCAGTCAGTGCTCTTATCTGCTGAACTTTTTCTCCAGCCCCAACTCTAATATTTTCTAAAACGGATTTCTATGAACATAGTATAATTTACCTATTATTGGCAGTCGGTCTTGGTCAAGTCTTATTCTTGCAAAACCATCCTAAAACAAAAACATGGTTTAAGGCAAATACCAAAAGCTACTGCATGAAAATACTTACTTAGAAAAATCTCTACTTCAGGCAGCCAAACTGTACCCTAAGTCACAGACAAGACTTTTCTCATATTACCCTACAAAGATTATTGCTAACATTTCTAATTGACTTCTACCAGACAGATTCCATACTGACTTTATTACAATTATTACTATTATTACTACACTATTCCTTGGAGGAATGGAGCGACACTATGGTACACTGGGAAATCAGAGGACAACCAACCCGTGACGTTGATGGACCATGTGGATCCTGAGAGAGACTTCACCCACTGTGCCAACTCACCAGTCCTCTCTCCCGAGAAACCCTCAGGGCAACCATCCTCCTCTTTAACTGATTTATGCATTCTATTACATATACTCCACATTTTAACATGCATTATTCTGTCACTGGGACCACTGGCAAACATGCCTCTGTTGTTTGAGAGAGTACATGGGTAAATAGAAGCTTTTGTCTAAATTTAAAAACCAAATTTATCTTACATGTTCAGGAATGCAACATGATGTACGGCTTGAGTCTCAATTCAAATATCTTTAGTACATTGAAAGGGGTTTGTTTTAATACTGTGTACATGTCCCACACTTAATGAGCTACAAACTACTGTAAACCGCCCCCATAAATCCTTTATCTATACGCACCAGCTGTTTTGCCACATTAACTTTATCACTTTCTTTTGATATCATTACTATTATTACGGGAGATGTGTGAGACTGTCTCCTTCTCCTGCTTCTTTGGTCTCTTGTTTCCTTGGAATAAGTTTTTTCTTTTTGTCACCCTACCCTGTGACAGGGTTACTCTGTGTAGCCCTGGCTGTCCTGGAACTCACTCTGTAGACCAGACTGGCCTTGAACTCAGAGATCTGCCTGCCTCTGCCTCCCGAGAGCTGAGACTAAAGGCGTGCACCATCACCGCCTGGCAAGCTTGTTTTTATATAGCATGGAAACTTCAGGAACTTTACCATATTGTAATCATTTCGTATTCAAGCTACTTAGAACTAGAAGTATTTCAAATCTGGAAGAATTTGGGACTATCTGCATAGATACAATAAGGCATTTTTGAATTGGGACCTAATCTAAACCTGAAATTCATTTTTGCTCCGTATACACCTTATACTGCCAGAAGGTAACTTCACACTCTAATGATTACCTTGTGATTTTTAAAAACTAAAAGCAACCCATAAATTTTAGTTTACCTAACGTACCAATTAATATTCTGCTATAATGGACAAATACCTCAAATCAGCTGTGTAACATTTTTAAAACACATAAGACGTTAGAGAAATCTAAAACCTTACCCGTATGATGAAGGAAACGTGAAAGATGTTTTCCACTGTACGGGGGAAAGAATGTGGATCAACCACAAAATCAAAGAACGACATTGGAGTATCAGCTGTAGAAAAAAAAGAAAAAGACAATCTTCAAATCACACACACACACCAAAAAAACTATTATTTCAGAACAAGGTCTATGCCCTAACTTTAACTAGAGACAAGAAGGAACACGCAGGCCTCCTGCTGTGGGGTGTAAACTGTTCCGAAGGTCAGTTTGGCATTTCTACTAAAATGCAGATAACTGACCTGGCAGCCACCCTCATCGATAACTTCAGCAGTTTATACTGCAGGAAAATGCAACAAAGAACCTTTCCAGTGATAAGGATTATTAACTATGTTTATGATACAGCCATCCCATGGGGAACCCTGAAAAGAATAAGGGCAAGTTGCAGGATGTCGAACGACATCTACAGGGAAAAGCCACACTGCAGAAAGTGTGTATCATGATTGATTGATTGATTGATTAGCTTGGAAAAAAGAAAAGAAAAGGACCCCTCCCCTAAAACCTGACATGTATAGTTACATGAAATAAACAGAAAACACTGTTAAAGCAGGCACCCGTTTGACAAGTGACCAACATGAGGAATAGCAGGGAGGAAGATAGTTTTATGGGGGCTGGCCACATACCTCTGAGGTTAAGAACACAGGGCCAGGTTTGTATGTTGTACACAGACATATAGGCAAGCAAAACACCCATACACATAAAATAAAAATAACAAATTTTTCTTTAAAAAAAAAAAGTAACCTAAAACAATTTTTAAGTTACTTTATCAACATCACATGAGGTATTTAGGAGGAAAAGCCTCATAAAATATGTTTGATAAAAAAAAGAAAGTGAGACAGGTATATCTTCTGCCTGTAATTCCTGTACTTGGGAGGCTAAGGCAGGCAGACACCCATGAGTCTGAGGCCAGCCTAAACTACTCAGTTCTAGGCCAGGCTGGGCAATAACTCCTTTAAAAAAAGAAACACAGGAAAGAGTCACAATAACTCAAATATATGCAACTGAAAATGCCTTTTAAATAAAATCACCTTGTAGAAAGTGACAAGCCCAATAAACACCATTGGTGATACTTTTCAACTTGGCGCCATACTTACGGTCTTCTCGAAAGTATGTCTGCAACAGTCCCAAGATCCTCTCTACTTCTTTCTCAGTTGCTTCTTGATGAGACTCTTCCATGCATTTCAACTGGGAAACAAATTATCAACAGGCTCACGCACCCATCACATGGCAGTTAACACACGCACCGGTCACGCAGCAGTTAACAATCTTTCCTTCTCTGTTGCACGTCCAAACCTCAAAGTTCTGGTTGGGCTTGCTAGCTTTTAAACTTACGTGTCCTAAAACTTTACAGTGTAAAAAAAGTTTTCTCATTTCAGTACTATCTTTATATTCTTAGTAGACAGGTTAATGTCACCAAACAGCTAGCTCAACTGTCTTTCGGTTAAACAAAGTCACAACCAATGGTTTAGGACAGTAGTTCTCAACTGGATGTGATCTTGTCCCACAGGGGTCCATAGTGGAGACATTTTTGGTTATAGCTGGTATGGTGTTATTAGCATCTAGTGAGTAAAGGCAAGAATTCTAAACATCTTAACAGTGCCCAGGACAGTCCCCTCACGCAGTAATCCCGCAGCCCTAAGGGCTGACAGTGCTAACACTGAGAAACTCTGGTTTGAGAGAACTGATTAAAACCATATGAACAAGTGAAAGTGGACAATCCAACGTGTTAGAAGACATCTGAAATAAAAATCTTTGAATGACAAGAACCTGACTCTGGACCATAACACTTAGATACTTATGACTTTTTTTGAATGGAGTTGGGGGTGTTACCATGTAGTCCAGCCTGGCCTAGAGCAAAGCCGGCCCCCCCAACTCCACCAACACCCAACCTCATATGCATTAAATATAAGTTAGTCTAAAGAAACAATATTTGAAAAACAAACCTGAACAGGCATTGCACGGTGCTCTTCTATCATGCGAGGTTGTCTTGGCCGATCACTGCGTGGCTTTGGCACAGGGAATTCTCCATGTATTGAACCCAACCTAGTGAGGAAATATGCTTTCATGTCTGTTTTGTTTCTTTTATAAATAAACCCCTTTCACTGACTGAACAAATAAAATCTAAAGAAAAAAAAAAAAAAGAAAAGAAAAAAAAGACCTATGGGGAAAAAGGACTAGAGCACATTGGACAGCTGTCCCCGTCCCCGGGAAAGGATCTACAGGGGGAGGGACTGTACACTCGTAGGCCGTCTTAAAAGAACCAGCAAGAGCCACCCTTGGTCTGGTGCAGTTTTAGGTTAGCTGAGACAATGAGTTGATTAAATAAATAGTCTTCAAGTACAGTGAGTGATCATGCAAGAGGAGGCTCTAATAAATAATAAACTGCCATAATCTCAAGATACTCAGTAGGAGCCTTCATCCTCCCGCACGAGAATGATTTCATATATATATCATAAACAGATTCAGAAACACACTACAGACCCCAAAAATCTCTGACCTAGAAAGCAAACTAGCCAAGAGAGCACCTTGGTAAGGTCCTGCCTTGTGACAGTTCCTGCTAAGGAACAGAGACTGTTGACTCGAGTGACATTTATGGACTTCTGTTCAAGTCTGGGGAGTCTCTGAACAATGGCTTCATGATTGTGACTTCCTTACTACTTAAAAATCTTTGTCCCGCCGGGTGTGGTGGCGCACGCCTTTAATCTCAGCACTTGGGAGGCAGAGGCAGGCAGATTTCTGAGTTTGAGGCCAGCCTGGTCTACAAAGTGAATTTCAGGACAGCCAGGGCTATACAGAGAAATCCTGTCTCGAAAAACAAAACAAACCACAAAAAAAAAAACAAACAAAAAAACAACAAAATCTTTGTCCCTACATAAAAATAATTTATGGTTTACAAATTATGATTATGGCTAATCTGTTGGATTTTGAAAGTCATCTTACAGAAAGTGGAATGTATGGGTCTTATTAAAGGTGTTCTCTGCTGTTTTGCCTGATATTTTCCAGGAGTCATAGACAATTAATTCAATATCAGCTCTGTCTTCATCACGGATGACCTCTCGAGCTTCTAGTGGGCTTACACCCATATGTGTCAGCTACAACAGAAAGAAAAAAGAAAAGAAAAAAGTTAAGCCACAGGCGAACATTCCCCAAAGTCAATAAAGAAGCCAGAGGGAGTACCTGTTCTCATCCTAGCTCGGTTTCCAACTGCAAAGAAAATCTCACATATAGATCCCTATTCAAAAGTACCTTCTGTTGTGAGAAAATATTCCTCAGTATACTGAGAACTTCTGGTGAGACAGTGAGATGATTGGGTTTCGCGGTTCTCAACCAGGGCGGTTTTGCCTCTAAAGGGTGTTTTGGCACTACAAAATATTTTTGGCAGTCAGCAACTGCTATGCTGTGACACCAAGTACGCAGAGGCCGGGGAAACTGTCCTACAGTGCACAGGAGAAGCATTCAACATAGAGAAGTACCCAGCCCAAACATGCTGAGGCAGAGAAACCCTGTTCCTTTCCACTGCAGCCCAAGGGGCTTGAGAATGGCAATGAGCTCAGAGGCCTACTGGGGTACAGGCAGCTCCACTAGGAGCAAAACCATACCAGCAGGGACACAGAAGACCCCAAACTAAGCACTCCAGTGCAGAAACAGAGGTTTAGGTGGCTTTCAGATCTCAGTGACTGGCCAGTTTCCTAAAAGGACCTCAGTATATCCAGAGAGCAGTAATACATAAGAAGAAACTCCTAACACGGTCTCTTCCTGAGGAGACTTGGCAACAAATCAAATTCTCTTGTCTGTCTGTATTTTACAGAAGTGTATTATTACAGCCAGGTGTAGTGGGTTTTATACTACATTAGTTTCTTAAGAAAGAACATTTTTTTTGTTTTGGTTTGGTTTTTTTGTTTGTTTTTTGAAACAGGGTTTCTCTGTATAGCCCCAGATATCCTGGAACTCACTCTGTAGACCAGGCTGGCCTCAAACTCAGAAATCCGCCTGCCTCTGCCTCCTGAGTGCTGGGATTAAAGGAGAGTGCCACCACCGCCGCCGCCCGGGGCTGCCTAAAAGTTCTTAAGGAAGTAGAATGGGGCTGGTGAAATGGCTCAGCGGGTTAGAGCACCCGACTGCTCTTCCGAAGGTGATGAGTTCAAATTCCAGCAACCACATGGTGATCTGACACCCTCCTCTGGCACGTCTGAAGTCAGCTACAGCGTACTTATGAAGAATAATAAGAAATGAATCCTTGGACCAGAGAGACCAACCGGAGCAAGCGAGGCTGTCTGGAGCGAGGGGGGACAGCCGCGGGACAGCCGGAACGAGCAGGGGCCAACCGGAGCAAGCGGGGCCGACTAGAGCGCGGCAGGGAGCAAGTGGGGCTGGCCAGAGCGAGTGGAGCCGGCGGGAGCGAGCAGGGTCGAGCGGAGCTACGGGGTTGACCGGAACAAGGGGGGAAAAAAAAAGGAAGTAGAATGTATAAACAGTAATTAGAAAGCCTTCAATGCAACCAGACTTCAAGAGGGGAGGAAGCTGCCAGGACCCAGTCCCAGTGGCACAATGGTTCTCCTCCACTCTTGCCATCCAGTCCAGAGGGTCTCACTATGTAGCCCTGGCTGGCCTGGCTGGAACTCAAGAGATACGACTGCCTCTGCCACCTGAGTGCTGGGATTAATGGTGTGAGCCACCACACCCAGTCTTCTCCTTTAAAGTTTTTATTTTTTTATTTTTTTTTTGGGGGGGGGGGGTTCGAGACAGGGTTTCTCTGTGTAGCCCTGGCTGTCCTGGAACTCACTTTGTAGACCAGGCTGGCCTTGAACTCAGAAATCCGCCTGCCTCTGCCTCCTGAGTGCTGGGATCAAAGGGGTGCGCCACCTCGCCCACCTTCCTTTAATGTTTTATTGTGATGTTATGCTTGGATGTTATACTGCAGTTATACCAGACTCCAGAAAGTTTTTACTTCCTGCTTTAAGACTTTAACTTACTGTGATGTTATTTAAAGGTTAAAGCATAACTTTTATTTTAAAAACACTTAGCATGTATATGTCCACATTTCCAAACTACGTTGTACTTCACAAGACTTAGTTTAAGAAAACTTAAAAAAAAAAAAAAAAAAACTTCAATTAATCATGTTCCTTGTTATTTTAAGAAGCAATCACTTTATCTGATCCAGCCTCACAAATGCTGGCCTTTTTCCAACACTGGGTATTAAACCAAGGGCCTTGTGGATGCTATAGGCAAGTGTTCTACTACTGAACTACACCTTCACACTCTCTTTTCTGCAATTTTTAAGAGGACCTCTTCACATAACACAACCTTGCAATCCTCCTGCCTCAGGTTCCCAAGTAGCTAAGATGACACATGTGTTCTAGCTCACACAGCTTAAGCCATCTAATAACCTTTTAAACATAAAAGCACTGTCAAAATTCAGTGTTCTGCTGGGTGTGGTAGGGTAAAGGACATGCCTTTAATCCCAGCACTCAGAAGGCAGAGGCAGGCAGATCTCTATGAGTTCTAGGTCTGTCTGGTCTACAGAGATCTAGAACAGCCAGGATCTCAAAGGCCATAAACAAAAAGTGATTCTATTCTTGGACTCGTTCATCAAAAAGGTTTTAAAACTTCAGGTACCAATGATTCACATTTGCTAAGAGGCAAAAGTGGGTGAATTAAAAACTAAATTCAATACAAAACCTCCCATCCTATTTGTAGGATTCTAAAAATTTTCTAAGACAGAATATGCCTGTATAACAAGGTCATCTACAGCTGACCTCTACCCAGAGCTGCCTGCCCTCAACCTTCACCTTCACAGTGTGAGCTCTGGTCCAGCCTAGGACAGATGTCCTAGAATGACCTAGGACATTTAGGAAGTAGCAGAGGAAATGGCTATTAACAACCAGAACATCCAGAGTCTTAGAAGAAAACACTAAGAGGTTTCCAACTGCTCCACGCTCCCGCCCTAAATTCCAGCACTCTGAAGGCAGAGGCAGGCAGATCACTATGAGTTCCACAGAGATCTGTTTAATCTGTTAATGTCCTAGCACCTCCGTAGAACACTCTAAGAAAAAAAAAAAAAAAGAGGAGACAAAGTAAAAACCATCTGCAAACTGATATGGGCAAGTAGAGAATTATATAATAAGACATTTTAAAGAAGCATTTAAATACAATTCTGTAGCCTTGAACTTACTAGAGTTTCAACATATCGTAACATATCAAATGAGCTCAGGTCGGAGCGCAGCTGCTTGGCTTTCTCTTTGCCCAGGTCTGAAGCCAGGACAAGAAACTGGGCATCTAGAACTGCTTCTCTTGCTCGTGACACTGTAGAACAAGAAATACATGTTACGAAACCCACGTAATCCACAGGTACTCCCCCAAATTTCCAAGTACTTATTAGAATCTTTCCACTAGGCTAAAATAATCCTCAAGAGTCTGGAAATGGACCCATGGACATTTATAACAGGTTCCCTCCCCACCACAACAAAACCGCCCCCACAGCTCACCGGTCCTAGAGCTCCCTCTCTAGCTTTCATATTCCTGGTCACTGAACCAGAATCTCCTTTTATTTTTCTTTTAGATTTGTTTATTTCATGTGTGTGAGTGTTTTCCTGCATGAATGTACACACGGCATGTGTGAACCTGAAGCCCACGGAGATCAGAAGAGGTCAACATATCCCCTGGAACTAGAGTTGTGGATGATTATACGCAGATCCGTGGGGTGCTGGGAATCAAACCTGGGTCTTCTACAAGAGCAAGAAGTGCTTTTAACCGCTAAACCATCTCTTCAGCCCGGACCAAACCACAGTCTCTTAATAAATCCAGCATAACAAAGACTTGGTGGCTGATAACACTTGTCTCTCTGACTCCCACATTCTGATCGCCATTCTCACCTGAGCTGCTGTAACTCCCAGGGAATGGCCATTACAGGTAGAGAGAGATGATACAAAGTCTGTAGAGGAAGAAGGGTTAACTGAAGGACAGGCTGAGCTAACAGAGCTGGGTTTTTGTGGGTCACAGAGGATCTGAAATAGCCGTCTAGGAAGACTCTAATATAAGGCAAGCCAAATAAACCCTGACGAATTCAAACAGAAACACTTGTGCCCAGCATGCCCCTCAAGGCCACTTTCATTTGAGCCAACTGATTTCCTGAAGAATTGGTACAAAAATAGAAAACACACAGCCAGGAAACTCGTTGGCTCTGGCTTTTGTTCTTAGCCATCATTTCTCTCTCCAGAAGGAATGATTCTAACCATTTCAAGAGTCACTACAGAAGTGATAGAGAAAGGGAAAGCAGATGCTGGCTGCTGGGATCTTGTCTACAACACCCACCTCCCTTGCCCAACAGCCACATAGGCTACTATAAGAAAAGTGCAGATCTGTCTGGACGAGAGCAAGTTCCCTATAGAATTAAAACAGGTGTGACGCCCATGGATGCCAAGCAGGGAAACTCTTGAGGGCCCAGCTGAGTGAATAATTTTGTCTTCTACTTCTACGTAGGCAGCTGAGGGAGGTAAAGTAGGAGAAGTCAGTAAGATGGACGGTTGATAATAGGGTAAATGAGCCAATCACAAATGAGATGGTGGGTCCAGGCTATGATGGAAGAAAAAGCTTGACGGTGGAAAAGTGGAAGAGGAGCCCCAGTCCTTCAAGTTCTGGAGGTGATTTAGTGTATGTTCTAGACTAAGAAGGCAAACTGTAAGGAGGCCACAGCCAGAGCAGGAAAGACAGAAGGTCGACATTCACTAAACACTGTGACAGTGCAAACAACCAGGCATCCTAGATGACTAGAAGCAAACTGTCCGAAAGAGCATGAGGAACTGTGGTTAGCAGGGAACAGGGCATCCCTGGCTTCTCTCCTTATCACTGCAGTTGCCCCTTTCTGTTCCCAAAGCAGTGAGAGAGGCCCAAAGAGGAACATGGTCTGTGTAGCTGTCCTGGTCTCCCATCAGGGAGTACACCCACCTTGATCACTGGATACCAGCCAAAGCGTTTGCCACTACAACCAACTGCTGCTGCTTTTAATTCAAACCAAGATTGTGGTTTTAAGCCCCATGGGCCTGGGGAAGAGGGACCAGCAGTTAACAGAGAGTACTGCTCTTCCAAGAGGCCTCTGGGTTGGGTTCCCAACACCCTTGTCAGACAACTCACACCCTCCTTGTACTCCAGCTCCGAGAAGAATCCCATATCCTCTTCTGGCCACCACAGATAACAGTACTCATGAGTACAAACCCACATGTACACGCAACTTCAAACAAATAGAAAACTCCCAGAAGCCAGATTTCAACACGGAAAGTTCTTCCCCACTACCCCCAACCACACACAACAGGTGTGTGCCTGTAGATGAGGTACCTCCACTAGGTTACAGGTGGATCAACAGCTGAAGGAGGAGAGACCATGGAAGGAAAAGAAAGAGGCTCTCTGAGGCTAGCTGCACTCTTCTCTAGTTCATCTATCTGCTTAGCAGAATATACAAGTGAAACTTTCACATTCAAGCCAGCAAAAGAATCACGGCTTCTTTTTTTTTTTTTTTTTTTTGTCTGTTTTTGAGACAGGGTTTCTGTGTGTAGCTGTAGATGCACAGGAACTGACACTACAGACCAGGATGGCCTTGAACTCAGAGATCCACCTGCCTCTGCCCCACCACCACCCAGTGCTGAGATTAAAGGTATGTACCCCCACCGCCCAGCTCATGGAAGAGGCTTCTTAAAACAGATTGTAAAACTCCTTCCTGACTCCCAGAAATCTGTGAAGAACCCTAAAGTATACACTGAGCCAAATGGTAAGTACACAGTATTGTTGCTAAAATGGAAAAGGCTTTGGGCCTGTGCACTAGTAAATGGGAATTGTGGAACGACAATAATTAGCTTCTATAAAAGTAACCCAGTGAGTATAAGCTGCAATAACAGATTTACAATCATGAATTACCTTCATTAAACAGAGTGTTAGCTTCTTCGAGGACCTCTGTTAGTTTGTCACCAGCACTCAGTATGTCTTCTCGGTTTTCTATTTAAAAGAATACAAGCTTAGGGAACTGTGCACGTCCTTCACTAAATGTAGCCACTTGCAGTCCCATTCCTACAGCCTGGGTAATGATTAGAGTGGCTTTCTCTTTAACAGAAAAAGGCTTTTATCTTTTACAGAAAGAGACAATGCTACTGTTCCAAGCAAATTGAACGTCTGTCTGTGTGTGCAGAAGGCCTGGGGACAACCTTTGATGTCTTTCCCTCAGCTCACCATCACCTTTGCCTTTTGAGACAGGGTCTCACTAACCTGGCTAGCCAAGAAGGCTAGGTGGGCTGGCCAAAGAGACCCAGGGTCTCTGCTTCCCCAAGGCTGAGAATACAAGTTTACATAACTATTTTTAGGGGACACTTTAGAGGGTTCTGGGGAATCTAATTAAGTTTTCAAGAGAAGCATCTGTCCATCTCGCCAGCCCTCAAATCTTGAACTCTTGACAGGAAACACTTGCTCCACAAATGTCCAAAGGGATGACTCTTCCGCGTCCCAATGCAAGGGTTCGATTAAGAAATGATTGTCAACTTCTCAAGCAACAGGCTCATCTGGAGAGCCACACACAAACGCTTGGGCCTATACAGCATTTCTGATTCAGTGTATCCGAGCTGGGCAGGGAAATGTGCATTTTAGCAATCCCAAGGGACTCCATAGCCCAGGCGCCCACGCGGAGCAAGCTAGATTGAACAAAAAGCACCTGGTGTTGTGTGCTTGTCTTCCCTACTGGCTGGCTGAGCTCAAGCAAGTCACCACCAGGTCTGATCTCCAGCTTTTCCAGCCGGCCACACAGCACCTGCGCGCCCGCCGCCAAGGTCGCGTAGGGTGCACTTAGTAAACAAGCGAAGGCGTGCTGCCGGGAGCCCGCGCAGAATGGCCAGCGCCCGCACCTCCGCCGCCCTCCCCAGCCTCGGAACGCCTTCGGCCCGCGCAGCCACAAAGCGCCACCTTACGTTGGACGGAGTTGATGAGAGCGCGGTACTGATGGCGGATCTGGCGGCACAGGCCCTGGTCGTACTCGGCCTCCAGGCAGGCTGGGTCCATCAGCTCGTCCTCGGAATCGGACATATCGGAGTCCTCCAAGCTCGGACGCTCCGCTGCCTCCCTGCGCTCCCCCGCGGCGCCGCGGCGGGCCAACGGGGACCGCGAGCGGGACCGGGAGCGGGTGCGATCCCGGTGTGGGTCGCGGCCCCGGCCCCGGCCTTCAGACCGGCGGCCGCTGCTGTCGCCAGACATCGCGCCAATTCGCCTTGCAACTTCGGAGCGGCGGAAGTTCGCGCCAGAAACTGAAACCCCCTGCTGGGCTCGGCGCGGGCTCCTGGAGCAACGCTGCTCCCCGGCTGGTGCCTGAGCACACAGCGACACCTGTGGCCGGGAGGTCGCGCCGGGATTGGCTGTGTCTTTTCCTCGCATTGGTTCTCATTTACTCCACACTGCAACCAAGTCTTAGGACTTTAGATCTCTGATCCTAATGCCCACCCCACTTAGCCATACATCTTCCCATTGTCTCTTTGGCTCCTCTGGCCTTGGGGAGGACACAACAAACAAAATAGAGTTCCTTGACTGTACCATAGTAAACTGTTAAGCATCCTTCTAAATATCTGCACCACCACGGCAGGTTCACAGCTGATTCTCTTAACTACAAATACCCTATAACAGGTCTGAGGAAGATAATTATATGCAATGTGGTTTCAAAGATACATGCATACATTTCATTCCATGTAATGTGTGTGCGCGCACTGTACATAGATACGCATGCACAAGTGTGCATCTGCGGGTTCAGACGGCAGGTTGACTTCAGGGGTCTTCCTCTCTCAGTTCCACATTTTTTTTTTTTAGATTTGTTATGTGTGTATACATGCTTTATTTGCGTGCACACTATGTACCAAATGCATGCAGTGCCCTCAGATGTCAAAATAGGACGTGCAGACCTCCTCTGGTACCAGAGTTAAAAATGGTTTGTGAGCTGCCCTGTGGATAACGGCAATGGAACCTTACTCCTGTGAGAACAAGTGCTCTTAACCTCTGAACCACCAACTCTCCTGCCCACTCTCCACATTCTTTACCATAAGGTATCTCTAGCTGAACCTGGAACTCGTCTTTTTAGATAGTCAGCAAGATCTAGACATTTTCCTGTCTTCACCTCCACAGCACTAGGACTATATATCCACAATGCCATCTACCAGTTTGGTGGGGGTTTTTTGTTTGGTTGGTTGGGTTTTTTTTGGGTTTTTTTTTTTTTGGTTGTTGTTGTTTTGGTTTGGGTTTTTTGTTTGTTTTTTATTTGTTTGTTTTTTGTTTTTTGAGACAGTGTTTCTCTGTGTAGCCCTGGCTGTCCTGGAACTCACTTTGTAGACCAGGCTGGCCTGGAATTCAGAAATCTGCCTGCCTCTGCCTCCCAAGTGCTGGGATTAAAGGCATGTGCCACCACCGCCTGGCCATGTACCAGTTTTTATGCCACCTTAGGAATCCTGAGGTAATATACCCCTGACACACACACTTCTCTTTCCCCTTCTTCCATCCCTTCCTCTCACATAGGATTTCATGTAACCCAGGCTGGCCTCAAATTGACCCTGTAGCTGAAGATAATGTTGAGTTCCTGATCCTCCTGAATCTAACTACCTCACAAAGGCTGAGAGGATTTTGAAACCAAGATCCAAAGCCTAGTGAGCTCACTGCTACTGAGATATCATTGCTTCTAGAGCCTCTAAAGAAAAAAGAACTAGGAAGGTATGCATAGATACTCTTACACATATATAAATGCATCTCTTCATATTTTATATCGCTGGGTTAATTTAAAACACTAATTTGCATTGAAATCACAGAAGAGTGTGTGGGGAAGAAGGGGAGAATGTGATTGATGACATACTATTCTCTATATTAATGTAGACTACTGAGAAGAAATGGTTCAGCAGTTAAGAGCACTTACTGCTCTTACAGAAGACCTGGCATCAGTCCTCGTTATCCACATAGTGGCTCCCAGCTGTCTAGAACAACAGTTCTAGAAGATCCAACACCCTCTTTGGACTCCTGCACATACGTGATGCATGTAGCATCACCAGGCATACATGCGCACACATAGCAAATGCGCACACATAGCAAATTTCTTTAACAAATAAAACGCAAGCTTATAGCAGTGTATCAGATTCCGATGTCACAGTCCAGTGGGCTTTTCTCCACTCTGTGGTGATGAGTTTACATTTATTTACATGATAACTTCGATAAGGGATGCCCAGAACGCTGGCAAAAATGTTATTTGTAGGTGAATCTGGGGTGGTTTTCGGATTCCTAGAGAAGCTCTGCCCTCAGAAACCTGGCTGGGCACCATCCGATTCATGATGGTCTAATCAAATGGAAGAAAAGGGCAGAGACAAAGAGAACTTTGTATTTTTTTCTTTGAGCAAGGACATCTATTTCTGCCCTCAGACACTGGACTCCTGGTTCTAGGGTGCAGACCAGTACTTCCCTGTCTTATCACCCATTCTCATGCCCTGGACCTTGGACTAGGGGGCACACCACCAGCAGCCCTGCTTCATCAGCTCTCAGACACAGACCACACGTTGGTCGAGGGGTTTCTTGGCTTCCCTGACTGCGTGAGGCCAGGCAGATAATAAAACTCCTCATTCGTATCCTATGTAAGTAGTACTGGCTCTGTGTCTCTAGAGAGCCCTGACTGATACATTCTGGTTTTATATTTATAAATTCCTCCTCAGCAGTGAGAAGTCTGGTTTCTATTGTCATCAGTGTAGTTCCTTGTTTACCTAATCCTCCCGTTCGTAGCAAACCCTGCTCTGTGAGGCTCTTAGCTTCTCATCCTTCTCCCCGGTTGCTGATGAATCATTCAGCTTCTGTTATTTTTTTTTCAAAGTGTTAATCAAGCTTGGCAGTAGTCTTATGGCCACCTTTTTTTTTTTACATCTCTAACACCCAATACATGCCAGTGATCCCATCTCCTCCCCATAGTACCACTTAAGCCACCACTGTGAAAGCATTTAACGTGGTACTGTTTACCTTGTACCAAGGACAATTCAAATAGCATCCAGGTGGCACAGTGATCTAGCTCCAAAATCCTGTCCAATGCCTGTGTTGGGTTGAGGAGCCCCCTTCTGAACCCAAGCACAAGAGGCAGGTGCTGCCAGAAGCAGACCTGAACACAGACGAGAAAGCGGGTCTGTAGGGCAGCTGCTGGCACAGGAGGCAGAGAAGCAGGGCCAGACTACCCATCCCGGTAGACAAGCTAAGATGCGAATGTTAGACAAGGCAAGTCCCCCGCCACTGTTGAGTACCCCAGACAATGGGAGCAGAATAAGTGTACAACAAAGACATATTCCCAGGGAAATCCCATAACCCTAGATCCTGATCAGTGACATAATTTGGCACAGATGTTTGTGGATTTGGGGCTTAAAAACCCTGTAGGATCTTAACTCAGGGTCATGGTTCAGTTCCCGAATCTGAACCATGGCCCTGGTCGACAAGTCCTGAGGCATATGCTCAATAAATGATCCCTGTCTGACTGAGATCGGTCCCTGTCTGACTGAGATCGATCCCTGTCTGACTGAGATCGGTGTTTCTGTGGTTTGTGAGGTGATTCCTGGATCCCAACGGTTTTAAGAGTCAAGAGAGGGCCGGGCGTGGTGGCGCACGCCTTTAATCCCAGCACTCGGGAGGCAGAGGCAGGCGGATTTCTGAGTTCGAGGCCAGCCTGGTCTACAAAGTGAGTGCCAGGACAGCCAGGGCTATACAGAGAAACCCTGTCTCAAAAAACAAAAACAAAAACAAAAACAAAAACAAAAAAAAAGAGTCAAGAGAAATGCCTTTGTGTGAGCCATTGTGGTGCTTGCCCCTAATGCCAGCACTCAGGAGGAAGAAGCAGATGGATCTCTGTCTGTGCCAGCCTGGTCTACATTCCTAGAATACCCAGGACAGCTAGGGCTAGAAAACAGAATCCCTGTCTTGAAAAGACCAAATAAATAAATTAAAAGAAAAATTTCTTTTTTTTTTTTTTCCAGCTGAACTCTGTCTTTGAAAAAAAAATTTTTAATTTGAAAAATTTTGAAAAACTTGAAAAAAAAATTAAAAGTAAAAGGACCTTAAGGAGATCTCTAAGAGATAAGAGTTCGTCCTGGCCTGTCTGTCCATCTGGATGTGGTGCCATTGGGTGTAGTGCTGACAGATCTCTCTACTCTTGTGCTAAGGGTCAATCTCCCCTTGTTGATGGAAGCCTGGTAGAGAGAACTGAAAACAGATGAATTTGTTTCTGGGCAGGCCCGCTTTCAGGCGTACGGGGGGCGGGGGGGGTTTCAGTAAGCACCCCCCTCTGAACTTGCTGAGTCTCAGACCTCTGAAGCTCAAAATGATCCTTTTATCACTGTGGTAAATGTCCTGGACCCCTTTGGACAAGTGAACTGCTTAGGTTTTTGTTTTGTTCGTTTTGTTGTTGTTTTCTGTAAATGTTTAGGAGTTGTAGTGGACAAAAGATGGCCAAGAGGTCCTTTATAAAAGTCAGGATCTGTCACTGCTGGTCAGTGTCTGGACCATGTGCTTCTGGGATCTGGGAATTGAAATAAAGGCAGAGTAGCAAAGAAACCATTCAAAACCAAAGGGTTACTACAGGTCAGAAATACACTCTAACCTAGTGGCCTCCTTGAGAGGGTATAGAAGCCCAGGTTAATGTCTGGAGCCTCCTTTATGGGATTCAAGAGGAGGAGGAGCCAATTACTACAAACTCTTTTTCTTTTTTCTTTTTTTATTTTCTTAGTATCTGGCGGTGGTAGGCTGAGGCAAAAGAATCACCCGAGACCAAGGCCAGCCCCGCTCTCCTTTCTTTTGCACCAGTGACAGCATGTTCTAGTCACTTCTCTGCTCCTTACAAGCGTTACTTATGAATTGGAGAATTTTCAGTGTTGGCCCAGTGAGATCTCCATCTCCCTTTCAAGTTTGCCGTTGCCTGGTCACACCTTCACTCCATTAAGGACTGGTGGAATTACAAGCATCTGGTTCAGAGTTGGTGCACTGGTAATAATAGCTCCTCGTTCTTTTCTCAAGGAAGTCTACTGGAAATTTAGAAAGGACCACCTGATATTTGTAAGGTCAGCTGAAGCTGACAAGGACCTGTCTGATTTACCAGAAACATTTCTCATGTTCTTGCATGGTTTTTTGTTTTGTTTTGTTTTTTAAGGTTGATTTGTTTTGCAAAGAAGCTGTCTCCCTCCGTGTGGTACCATTCCAGGTGGACTCAGCTGCAGCCTGTGGCCAGAGACATTAACTATCAGGTGTGAACGTGGAGGAAAGCAGAGAGGGGGCAGCTGGCAGCACCTGCAAGCTCCCTGCTCCTCACTCTCCTTCTCACTCTCCACTCCTCTCCCAGGCTGCAAGAGCCTTCTGGAAAGCTGCCGCCTGGCCTGGGTCAGATTGCTTACACACCGCTGCTGCCGCCCAAGCCAGTGTTCCCAACCTTAAGCCAGTACACATTTATAGAACAATTCCATGTGATCCTGTGGAAGGCAGACCACGGCCAGAGGACAGTGCTTCAATGTGACCTCAGAGAGAGGCCTCTTACCCCCTTGCTTCTCTCCACACTAAGAGGACATTGGGTAAGTGAATCTCAGACTGATGGCTTCATTCCTTTGATGCATGCTGGTAACCTGGTTTGGCAACTGAGGTTAGAGGGTTTCACAATTTTCTCCTTATAAAGTGAAATTCAAAGCACATCTGTGCTTCCCCTCCTCCTACACAGCCTCCTAAACCAAATATACTGCCTTTCTTTTTTCTTTCTAGTATATTACTGGTTACTTAGGGTAGAATACAAACCCATAGATCTGGACCATCGTCCCTCCGTTTATAAAATGAGGGGTTGGGGTAGTAGATTTCTCGTGGGCTCTGAGTTCTGTACTTTCCAAGTGTTGGTGGTTGTGCAGGACAGAGGGGGGACTGCTATTTTAAAATCTATCTTGCTGTTGGCCTTGAGGTAGCTGAGAATATACTTCTGTCAACCTTCATTAGTAGCTTTTCAGACCTTTTGTTGATGTTGTGGCTGCCAAATCCATGAGCTGCCATCTGGTCTCCACAAGGCTGCATTTCTGAGTTTAACTTGGTATTACTTTCAGTGGAATCATCAGGTCAAGCTGGAATTCGGCAAAATCAGTTCCGTTACTCAAAGGTATAGATGTGTATGTGTGTGTGGCTATGTGCTGGTTTTTTTTACCATGTCCCCCAAACCATAAGGGCAGTGAGATTCAAATTACTTATCCAGATTCCATCACCTATGAACTATCATGGAATACCAGGGTCTACATTTGCACAGAGGGCTGACCTCAGACAAGGTGTGGCTCAGCTGGAAGAGTATTTCCTAGCACACGTGGAGCCCTTGCTTCAATCCCCAGCACCTGGCCAATATTGCATAAACAAGGAGTGGTGGGTGAGATGTGTAACTAGCACTGGAGTCAGGAGAGTCAGAAGTTCAATCCTCTCCATTTACATTTACATTACATTACATTACATAGGTTTCAAGGACAGCCTAAGCTACTTAAGACATGGTTCCCTCCCCAACCCCCACCCTAAAGCAACATAACATTTCTAGGTTTAGTTGCTGCTTGCTTTCAAATCAGCCCACTGTCCTTTGTATTTGGGGTTCTGTGCTCAGGTCTGGTAGGACCCTCTCAGTTCCTCTCACCTTCTTCCTGTATAGCTAGCTTTAGAGGAAAACTTCTCAGCTAGTTTGGCTGTAACTATGGACCTGGGTTTCCAGATTTGCATCCGGTTGCTCTGCGGGTGTATCAGACAGGACTTGGGCCCTTTAAAAAGCTCCCTGCTGCCATTGTCTCTGAGAACTCTACTTGCTGGACAGAAGTAGCTTGTTGGAGTACTTGATAGGGATATTGCCTAAGTGAAGGAGGGGAGAAGAAAGGAGACGATGGATGGGATTTGAGGAAGCCAACATCCAGAGAGTTTGGGAACTGGTTGTATATGAAAAAGTAAGAGAAATTAAGCAAAGGAGGAGCAGTAGCCAGAGGTCCATCCCTTCTTTCCACGTAGCAACACTCAAAGGGTACCATTCTTTAATATTCTTAACTGGAAATGCTGTGGTTATGTTCCACACAGACATAAGCTCTACCCACACAGAGCTCCTGTTCTACTGGCTGAGGCAGATACGAAAAAGACCATCACCATGAGGTTTAGAGTTATGATGATGGTCTCAGGCCACGTGACTGTAAGAATGAGTCTTCTAAATAAAAATGGAAAGGCAAAAAAACAAAAAAAAAAAACCAAAAACCAGGGACCGGCTTAGGGGGAAAGATGGGGAATTTACTTTTGAATAGATTAGTCCACTGCAGTCATTAAATAGAGATACCTAGTAGAGAGAGAGAAGTTAGGAGAGTAAAAGTGAGACGTCCATGAGAGTCAGTGGACTCTCCAAGGAACAGACTAAGCTAGACAACTGGGTCCCAGTTCTCAGGAGACAGGTGGTGGGAAGAACAGGAGAAAGAGCAGGTCTGAGCAGCACCTTAAGTTAATAAAGGCTTAAGGGGAAGAGGCTGGAACAGGAAGGTAGAGCCAGAAGTGGCCAGAGCTGTGCAGGTACCAAGAGGGGATCTGGGATAAAGTCGGGAGAGTTTGTTGTGTGGCTAGAGAGCAGCCTGAAGCAGCTTTCCCAACAAGTGATGGCTTCCTTTAGCTCTTAGGGAGACTAGGCTCAGCTGGGTTCTTTGTCCTGCCCTCCTTAATTTCAGTAAGTATAGGGGAGGGTTCTCTGTCACAGATCTTTACTCTTTATCATGAGGGGACTCTTGGCTGACTTTCAGGGCTCTTATCAGTTATACAGAGAGAATATCTGATTGACCCATTTTGAGCCAGAATCTAGTTCTGGTACCAATAGTATTACTATCCAGAGGTGGGTATGTGTAGTGACCCAAAGCTACTCAATCAGTCAGAAGACGTGGAAAGGGTTAGGGAGGTAACAGGTAGAAAGGGTGTTGAGTGGGTTTTCAGAGTAAAGTACAAAAACAAGCCTCTAGACGTGGCTGTTCAAGTGTGTTGTTCATGGCAATAGAATTGAAAGCCAAGTACAAGCTTGTCGATGGCGTCTTTTGTAGGTCTCTGACAGTCCATTGGGACTCTTAGCCCTGGGTTAATTCATCTGTGTTTGACAGCGGTGTTTTGATACCCCTAGCCTGCAGAGGCAGATTTGACCCTGTGTTTTAATCCAGCGAGACGCCTGTGTACACCAGGGGAGAGTCAAGATCACTGCACTTGCCAGTGTTCTGTGAATGTTATTAATGTGGGTGTTTAAAATTGACACTGTGGAGAGAGGCTGTGATGTGTGAAGGCTCCGAGTTTGTGACCTAAAAAGGGGAAATTCTCTCAGCACTCAAGTCAGGGAACGGCATCGGCAGAGCTCTGTGCCAGAACTGGTGCCAAAGAATCGTGAAGAGATTAAACCCGGCCACAGAGACCGGTGTTCAGCAGGCTAGCTAATGCATCTGTACAGAGTTCAAGAGTGAGTGATAGAACGTGTGCCATGGTGCTCAAAGCATTCAAAAAAATATTTACCTAAAGACTGGCCTTTCCCAGAGTAGCCACCTTTATACTTCCCAAAATCAAGCTGCAAAACTTATCCCGTCTATTCTGGTATCTCAAAAAGCAAAAGAGAAAAACAAAAGAAAAAAAAAAAAAAACAAGCAACATAGCATTCCTAGGTTTAGTTGCTGCTTTCAATTCAGCCCACTGTCCTTTGTATTTGGGGTTCTGTGCTCAGGTCTGGTAGGACCCTCTCAGTTCCCCTCACCTTCTTCCTGTATAGCTAGCTTTAGAGGAAAACTTCTCAGCTAGTTTGGCTGTAACTATGGACCTGGGTTTCCAGATTTGCATCTGGTTGCTCTCTGCAGGTGTATCAGACAGGACTTGGACCGTTTAAAAAGCTCCCTGCTGCCACTGTCTCTGAGAACTCTACTTGCTGGACAGAAGTAGCTTGCTTCTGCATTGGCTCTGATGGGGACCTTGCCCAAGTGAAGGAGAGGAAAACAGAGGAGATGATGGAAGGGATTTGAGGAGGAAGAGTGGAGATGTGTGGATGAAGAAGCAAATAGAGCAAAAGGAGCTTGAACAGGGTGAGAGTCTGGGAAACCAGACTGCTCCGTTTCTAAGTGCAACACGGTTTTTCATTTCGAGGGGACATCATTTTATAAATGAACCTGTGAACTTGAAAAAGAAAATGTGTTTCTAGCTGAGCATGGTGCCATATGCACACGGCCCCAGCACTCTGGAGCCAGAGGTATGAATTGTTAGTTGGAGACCAGATAATATGGGCTCCATAATACTCCGTTTCAAAAACAAAATGGTGACAATGACAACAAGAATAACAAAAAATATGGCTCTAGTTTAACTTTTGGTCATTCAGAAAACAATTCCTGCTGGGCAGTGGTGGTGCACGTCTTTAATCCCAGCACTTGGGAGGCAGAGGCAGGCGGATCTCTGAGTTCGAGGTCAGCTTGGTCTGAAGAGTAAGTTCCAGAACAGCCAGGGCTATACAGAGAAACCCTGTCTCAAAAAAACAGTAACAAAAACAAAAACAAAACAAACAATTCCTAAATATGCTTCGGCTGAGATGGATAATGTGGTGTGATACAGGATTGACCGTAATAGTGTATATCATATTTCATAGCAAAGAGAAGAAATGACTACGCCTTGAATTTTGATCTGTCATAAGATCATGGTGTCATGTGTCCTGGCCCTCTGAATAGTGCCTGGTGATGATGTGTTTGCTCTGGGGACATTCATGATGAACTGCTGCTGTAGCTGATTAATCCTCTACTCACCATAGGTGACAATGCATGCTCCTTGATACTGCCTCAATGCTCTGGATTCTCAAATGAAAGACACACACACACACACACACACACACACACACACGGCCTGCTATTTAATATGCCTTAATGGCTCAATGGCTGGGCTACACAAAACTTCCACATTGCTAGCACCTCCCCTCCAATACTCCGGAATTATTACTTACTAAAATCTATATCCCATCTTTGCTACCCCAGACCCAGGCCTGCAGCCCTCCTGGGCCTCAATCCCCAACTCTTACATGTTGGCAGTCTCTCTGTTTCCCTGTCTCTCTGTCCTACACTTCTCAGGCCTGGACCTCCTTCATCTCCCAGCAATGGCGATTCTCCTTCTTCCTCGGTCACTTGCCTGAGAATACTGAAGACCTGCCTCTGTCTCCCTGCCGAGCCATCAGCTCCTGTATTTGGGGTTCTGTGCCGCTGGCAACTTGTATTTACCAGGCAACTAGG
Source organism: Mus minutoides (assembly GCA_902729485.2). Classification (NCBI taxonomy): domain Eukaryota; kingdom Metazoa; phylum Chordata; class Mammalia; order Rodentia; family Muridae; genus Mus; species Mus minutoides. Next base: position 922,625 of record LR749802.1, on the reverse strand, counting down.
ACCTGGGACCCTCAGTGTCTTACACACAGATGTGTGAGTTCCCGTGTAATTTTGGGAGCCGAGTTAACACAAGTAATATTAGAACCAATCCACAACAACAAACATCTGTCAGGAACACCTCTCCTTCCCCAGCGCCTGCCTGCTTCACTGACCCAGGATTTTCTAATTTTCGTAAGCATCTTTTCATTTAGCATAAAGCAATTCAGCTGATCTTGATATCTTGGTCTACAGATACCAACTGGAAAGAAGCAGTTGAGCCCACAGGCCATGATTTGCAGTATAGCTTCTGTCAGACAGATATAAGCACAAAGGAAATCAAAGAGATATCCTTAGAAGATGTGTTCACACATGGAAAAGAACAGTCCACAGGTCCAAGTTCTGGAGTGGGTCATGGTTAGATACGCTGTCCCAAACCCACATAGATGGGAGGAAGGCTGAGCTGGAGCTTGGGAAACAACACTTAAGCTTATAGATCATTAGAGGCTATGATTCTCCTGTCTCAAATACAACAGAGAAATTCACTTTGGAAAATGCAGATGTCAGGCTTGGTGATGCATACCTGTAAACTAAAACACCCAGGAAACAGAGGCGGGAGGATCGTTCAGACTCAAGGCCAATCTGATCTACCTTGTGAGTTCCAAGCCAGCCAAAGCTACATAGTGAGACCTTGTCTTAAAGGAGGGTAGGGAGATGGAGACATGGCTCAACCATTAAGAACACTGGATGCTTTTCTAGAGGACCTGGGTTCGATTCTCAGCACCCACGTGATGGTGTTCTTGGGGACTGAGGTCCCTGAGCAGTGCAAGATTTGTCTGCAGAAGAGGAGCTTGGGGGACTGACTTACATTAGTGTGGCAAAAGGGGGCAGTCAACCCTCTAATATCCTTGCCTGTCCACAGTTTGGGCAAGGTCCTGACAGCAGGGGAGTGAAAGGCACTTCTTTGTCCAGTGATCAGTGTTGGCAAATCTGCAGCAGGTTTGGAGTGGAGTCAGCTGGTGCCCAGTTTTCTTAGAGGTAGCCAGAAGCTGGTATCTGTCTGACACAGGAGGCCTTGGGGCCTTTTCCTGCTCCTCCCTTTCAGTAAACACTCAGCAGATTTCTCCAAAGGAGGTTGAGGCCCATTGTCTAGCCTCTTAAGTTCTTTCTTAAAAATACCTGGCTTTGAATGTTATTTTATAATAAACAGACTTTATTTTCACTTACTTGCTCTAGTCTTGACTTTGACAAGATATACAGAAGACTAAAGTTCGTCCCTGAAAATGAATTACATTTGGACTTGGCACAACTACAAACATATTTCAGAGCACATTAAAGAGTGTGATCACTTGTAAGATGACTGAGTAACTTACTTAGTTATCTTTTAACACTTCATAACAGATTAGTAGCTTTTATAAGAGAAGGATTTCATAATTTTATCCCTGCTAAGTTATACTTGTGAAGATTTTTTTAGTATCAGAATAAACTTTAAACCATAAATAAAGTCCATGGAGAGACTGGAACCTCAGGTCCCTGATCCATTATAGTATACCCAAAATACTACAGTTTCTTCTGCTATACATTTTTCCAAAAAGCTAAAGCTTAACAAATTTAGCAAAGACAGAGTAGTTAGATGTACATGTTTAAGTCAATTTCTATTAGCTTAGGTAGACCTTTATAGCCCCAGGAATTAATAAACCTTTTTTTTTTTTTTTTTTTTTTTTGGTTTTTCAGGACAGGGTTTCTCTGTATAGCCCTGGCTGTCCTGGAACTCACTTTGTAGACCAGGCTGGTAATAAACCTTATTTATGAAACATATGTTGCTATTAAGTTCAATTTTTCATAAGTGAGAGCTGAATCTAAGTTATATACATGTGTGCTGTAGCAAATCTATTTTAGTATGGCATAGCAAATTAAGATTACCTATACATAGAGTTTTAGTTTTTCTTTTGTTTTGTTTTTCAAGACAGGGGTTCTCTGTGTAGCCCTCACTGTCCTGAAACTCACCCTATAGACCAGGCTGGCCTTAAACTCACAGAGATCTGCCTGCCTCTACCCCACCATCCCACCCAACCCCTGGCTCTATACATAGATTTTTAACTATCAGCCTGTTGTTACAAGTTTCAAGATAACCTTTTATGTTAAAGATTTTAGGGATTTTTTTTAAACCATAGTGTCACTATTCCTATAGAACCTAAGATAGTTTACATTCAACCAAGGTTGACAGCAAACAAAATCAAGGAAAATGGAGGTGGCATTCAGAGAGCTAAACAATTGAAATAGTACTTTGTCACTTGTTACCTCTATTGGAATAGTTTTCTCCTTAGCTGTTCTCAAGCACATAGTGTCTTTTCTGGAATGTTCGACTTTGTTCTCCTCCCTGTCACAGAGTCAGGTGGGCAGCCTGACACCCAGGACAAAAACTTTGGAGAACTTTTAAATAAACACACTTGGGTCTGGACCAGGCATGCCAATCTCTTCTCCAGAGCCAGCTTTTAATAAAGTAGAAGAGTATGTGTCAATATTTCTGTATTATCCATACCTGAAAGACATTTGAATTTCTGAAAAACTGAACCCAGTGATCAAGAGGAAGCAGAGAGGAAAGAAGATTTAGAGATAAGACATTTTTGAGAACAGGGAGTATTTAGAAATAAGGGGCTTGGAGACCATTTGCTTGTGAGGTGTCAGAAGCTGTCACAATCTTTGAGAATTCAAAAACTGAGTTTGCCATTTTCTGGCCACAGAGGCTACATTATCTGGTTTGGACTGAGAGCAAGCCATCTGTAGTAAGACAATGCAGCTTAATGGAGTGTAAGTCTAAGGAAAGACAGAGATGAGAGAAGGTGGGTGAGGAGCCAATGAGTCTAATAAGTGTCCTGCTTATCTAGTTCAGACTCCAGCAAGAGAGACAGAGAAAGCTCCAGAAGGCAGTGAGGCACAGAAGGTGGAGTGGAGACATCCTAAAAGGGGTGAAGTAAAGGATTTCCAAGAGTAAGGTGGGGGTGGGAGAGACTTAGAAAAAGGGCTGAAAGATTCTTGCCAGAGGGAAGAGTCCATTGGTATAGGAATGGCAGCACAGGGAGAGGGGAGGGGGAGGGGGAAGTACCACAAGACAGCCTTGAACTGAGGACAAACCCAAGGGATCAAGACTTGATGTCTGCAGTGGTGGCGCACGCCGTTAATCCCAGCACTCGGGAGGCAGAGGCAGGCGGATTTCTGAGTTCGAGGCCAGCCTGGTCTACAAAGTGAGTTCCAGGACAGCCAGGCTACACAGAGAAACCCTGTCTCGAAAAAACTAAAAAACAAAACAAAACAAAACAAAAGACTTGATGTCCAGGATCAATGGGCGGAGGTGTCCTCCTCTTCCATGTGATGAGGCACACTTTTGTACCAGGCTCCACTAAGGAGAAGGAGGAGGAGGAGGAGGAGAAGGAGGAAGAGGAAGGGGAGGAAGAGGGCGAGGGGAGGAAGAGGATGAGGAAGAGGAGGAGAGGGGGAGGAGGAGCAAGAGGAGGAGAGGGGGAGGAAGAGGAAGAGGAGAGGAGGAGGGAGAAGAGGAGGGAAAGGAGGAGGGGAGGAGGAAGAGGAAGCAGGCAGCTTTGAGAGGGTCCTTATCTGAATAAGTGAGGAGACACAAGTGGGTAGAGTGGGTGGAGGAGAGAAACAGCTGAAGACACAGACTCTAAAATTTGGAGTCAGATATGGTGGGTGACCGAGGCCAGCAGAGGTAAATGATCCATTCCATAGGAAGGCTAAGTTGGCAGTTTTGGCTAAATTAAAGGGATTGTTGTCCTAAAGGGGCATCCAGGCATCCCTTCTAGGTTTCAGTACCAAATGTCAGTAGGTTCGGCAAGAAACCAACCAATAAAGCCACTCCTTGGATACAAGGCAGTTTATTTAAAAACAAACAAACAAACAAACAAGCCTGCCAGGCTGCCTTGGTCAGCAGTTATAAAACCTTGCTGGGTTTTATATGGGTATATGGCAGAGGGAGGCTGCTCAAAGAGCCAGGAGATTGGTGTGGGGAGACTTTCAGACAGGTGAGGTGCTGAGAGTTTTAGCTAGAGCACTCAGCCAGCCTTTAAGGGCTTCAGAGAAATGATTTAGTCTTCTGTTTTCCAGAAAAACCCAGCTCAGATATGGGTGAAGCCATCGCTCTAAAACATTGCCATCAGCACTGCCGTTTTAGGGCAACTTTGAGACCTAACAATGTGGAGCAAGCCAGTAAGAAGTGTTCCTTCACAGCCTATGTTAGAACCCTTGGCTGTTCTAGAAACTGGCTCAACTGTAACTTTGCTTTACATGTGGAGAGAGATATATGAAACACACACACACACACACACACACACACACACACACACACAAAACAGCCCCTATTGTTTGCTTTCCTCTCAGGTATACAGGTTCTACGTAATTCCTCCTCCTCTGTTGGCCCAACTCACTGTCTTCCTTTCTCCCTTACCCTTTTTGTTTACTTCTGTGTAATCCTTCACTTTCTTCATTTCCTCACGTTCTTCAATTACCTCTATTAAATTTAGATTTGGATTTATTCCCCCTCGGGTGTCTTGTGATCTATTTATTTCCAGAATAGCTTGGTCTTTTTCCTTTCCTGCATTTAATCAATTCCCTTTGCTCCTGCCTAGTCACGGTTCCTTCCTTCCTTTCCTTATTCTCTCTCACCATTTCTAAGCCTTGTTCTGTCACAGTCACTTGTACGCTTTTGATCTTTGATTTTTTTTTTTCCTAGTGTAGCTTTGTTCATTTCTATTTGCACTGTTAAGTTTCTTATCCAAGGTACTTTACATCTATTCAAATGTTTGAGAGTGCTGGCTTAAGTTTCTTCCTACTTCATGGCTGGATTTCGTGTGTATAGAAGTGTTTGTTTGTTTGTTGTTGTTCTTGTTGTTTGAGAGATGTATGTGAAGAATTGTCTTCTGGTTTTCTTTTCATTGGCTCTGCATGGATCTATTGGCAGTTTTGTGCATCTTTTCCAGGCTGAGCCATCTCTGGATTCCTGGTTGTCAGTCCTGGCTCTGACTCCACCTGAGAGACCATGGGTGCTGTGATCAGGTGCCAAGAAAGCTTCCCAGACCTTTGACTCTGTGGTTTTTGTTTTGGTTTGTTTGTTTGTTTGTTTGGTTTTCCTTTTAGGGGAACTCCAAATATTCTTTTCAAAACATGGGGTGCTTCTGTTTCTGCTTTTTCCCTCTCCCCAGAGTCCATGCATTTTGAGGACTGCCTTTAACGTCCACCTGTCCCTGTATGTCCCCTATGTTTTGAAACCCCTCCCTCTTAGCCCTCCTCTGGCCATTTTAAAGGATCAGACATGAATTCTAGTTCAGCCTAGGCTTCCTTATTACCTGCTTCTGCTTTCCTACAACTTTCTTGGGATGTAAGTCAGCCTGATGATTATAAGCATTCATAGGAGTGTGGAAGCCAAAAATTGACAACATGTGCCATGGTTTTCTAACTACCCTTTATTCACAGTTGTCCTGAAGAGTGCTGTCTTAGTTTGGGTTTTATTGCTGTGAGCAGACACAGGCAAGAGTCCAAGGCACTCTTAATAAAGGACAGCATTTTTATGCCGGGCGTGGTGGTGCATGCCTTTAATCCCAGCACTGAGGAGGCAGAGACAGGCGGATTTCTGAGTTCAAGGCCAGCCTGGTCTACAGAGTGAATTCTAGGACAGCCAAGGCTACACAAAGAAACCCTGTCTCAAAAAAAAACCAAAAAACCCCCAAAAGACAAGAATAAAGGACAGCATTTAATTGGGGCTGGTTTACAGCCTCAGAGGTTCAGTCCATTATCATCAAGGTGGGAAGCATGGCAGCATGCAGGCTGACTTCGAGCTGGAGGAACGAAGAGTTTAGATCTTGATCAGAAGGCAGGCAGGAGGCTCTCTTTCACACTGGGTGAAGCTTTAGCATAGGAGGAGACCTGAAAGCCCCCCCTGACAGTGATACACACATCCTCCAACAAGACCACACCTCTTAATAGTGCTACTCCCCCAAGGGCCAAGCATTCAAACACATAAGTCTATGAGGGCCAAACCTATTCAAACCACCACATGTGCTTACCCTTCTCTTTCCATTCCCTGAAGACAAGAGAGGCTTGCTTTGTGTGTATATCACTTCTTTTCCTCATACAGGGAAGGAGTTTTGGAGTCAGGGAGCTGGGGTACCTCTATTATTTCCCTCTACCTGGAAAGCTAATATAAAAACAGGCAACTTTACTGCCTGGGGTGGGGGTGGGGTTGTATAGTTGACCCAAACAGTACTTATCAAGCTTCTCTGTTGACTTAGACGTTTACATTATGTTAGATTGGATGGATGGAGTAACGGAGTGGATGGAGTGACATGGGAATGAAAGAAAGCAGGCAGGTGTCCCCAGAGGCAGAATTATTCCTTCATCATCATAACTAAAGGCCCACAGTCCCTCTGCACAAAGGAGACTGTGCTCTCATGACATGTGGGGTCTTGGATTGTTATCAGACAGAAAAGGGGAGGTTTGGGGACAGAAGAGTCCAACCCAGGTCAGCTCCCTTGAAGTCGGGACACGATGGCAGGTATCAGTGAGTTTAGTCTGTGGAATTCCTGATTAGCAGCTTCCACGGTCACTATCAGTCAACTCAAGCTCCCTTCAGGAACTTCTCAACCTACTGCAAGCTTTTCAGAGATTATGTAATAATTAGATTTCTAGTTGATTTTTTTAAAATGATGTGCATGTGTGTTTTGTCTACATGTAATATCTATGTACCCCCTTGTGTGCCAGGTTCTGGGAAGGCCAGACAAGGGTGTCAGATTTCCTGGAACTGGAGTTAGAGATGGGTGTGAGTGGCTGTGTGGGTGCTGGAAATTGAATCTGAGGCCTTTGGAAGAGCAGGAAGCACTCTTAACTGCTGATTCTAGCACCCATATTGGGCAGCTCACAACTCCAGCTCTAGGGGGGCCTGAGACTTCTGGCCTTAAAGGGCACCCACACTCATGTGCTCATACCCACCTACAGACATACACTAGTTTAAAAAATAATCTTAAAAATCCTTTAAAACCAAAAAGCTACTTTCTATTTAAATAATAACTGTAGAGTCTGATAACTGTATTATAAAGTCCTACAATGTCATATGGAGGGCAGATGTCTTTAGTTTCTCAGTTGGGCCTCAACAGATGTCTTGTTAGCACTGATACCTTTGGCTCTGCTGTAATTGGCACTCATACCATCTCTCCTTCACTTAAGATCCCTGTCATGTGGTTTCTCCTGGAACAGTCTCCACCCTTACTCTATCCTGCCTGAACCCTACCCTTAGCCCACAGTTTGCAATTATATTGATACTGCATTTGATTCCCAAATGTGACAGAAGAATTCAGTTTTTTGGATCCAAATTGATGTCTGAACATTTTGTGAGCCACTCCAGCTTGCTTTCATAAGCAGTCTGGCTTCTGCTAATCTCCTCTGCAGAGAGGGATGTGTGGAAACTGTGAATAAGGGAACCACATCCTGGAATATGTCTCCACATATCTGCGTAGCAAGAACAGAGACCCTCTACTGCAAATCCAGATGCAGGCTCGTGTTTTCATCTGGGGTCCAGAGGGTTTGTACAGTTAATATCACATTTGTTATTCCAGAACAGGATCCTTAGATCCTCATCCTCAGAGGTCTAAGTCTGGCATAGATGAACACTAGTAGCCATCAGGTAAAGGCCATGCTTGTCAATTACTGAGAGACCCGTCACTCAGACCTCCCTTGCTCAATATGCTTTGTGATCAGATGTACAGGTCTTCCCAGGGCCAACCAGGGCTGGGTACAGGCTGCTGTGAAAAGGAGTTAATGGGACCTGTGGTGAAATCTGATTAGCTAACTTATTAAGCTACATAACAAACTACCCCAAAGCTTGGTGGTCTAAAACAAGAGAGACTTCTTTAGCTTTTATTCTCTTTTTAATTGGGCCAGCTGCATTTCTGGGTGGTTCTCATGGTTTCTGTTGGGATCCCTCATATGTCTGTGGTCAGCTGTGGGCTGGCTAGCTTTCAGCTACCATGAATCAGTCCTAGACACAGAGGGACATGCTGGCTCAGTGTAATCCCAGAACAAGGCAAATGTAAGTTGGGCCTATAACCTAGTTAGGACGGCGGTGCATAAATTCAACGAGATTGTTCTCATTCATCTTCAGGCTCCACCACTGACTGATGCCCAGCCCATGCCCAGTGACATCATCAAGTTCAGAGAGCTCTTGGGGAGTACTTTGCAGAATCTTAGTGGGATCTAGATGACAGAACAATGAAAATCAGTCCTTGTCTTAGTTAGGGTTTTACTGCTGGGAGTAGACACCATGACCAAGGCAAGTCCTATAAAGGACAACATTTAATCAGGGCTGGCTTATAGGTTCAGAGGTTCAGTCATCAAGACAGGAACATGGCAGCATCAAGGCAGGCATGGTGCAGGCAGAGCTGAGAGTTCTACATTTTCATCTGAATGCTGTTAGCTGAATTCTGGCTTCCAGACAGCTAGGGTGAGGTTCTTACCCACAGTGCCACGCCTACTCCCCAAAGGCCACACCTACTCAAACAGGGCCACGCCTTCTAATAGTGCCACTCCCTGGGTCAAGCATATACAAACCATCACAGTCCCTAAAGATCCAGAGTGACTTTCTCCAGCTGGAAGGTCTACTCCATCAGGAAGTAGTTTCCCACTATTAGCAATATCCAAATGGTACAAGAGTTTATAACTAGCCCAGATTCTGCTTTAAAGGGTCATAAGTTGACAGACAGCAGGGTGCCAAAAATAGCTGGACCACCATCCCCAAAGAATGGCAGCTGACAGGCTGGGCCATCGAGACCTTCTTCAAACATCCTATCATAGCATGTGTGTCCATGTTCTACCTCACCACTGGGGTGCTGGGACACCACCTGGGGAGACTAAACACAGGGATGCTTTGCTACACTCCTTCCTTGCCACCACCAGTGGGGTGTCAGCATGCTGACACTGCTCAGAGAAGGCAGAAAGGAGACTAAGATTAGGGATCCCATCCCGTGTTCCTCGGGGTGAGAAACGGCTAAGACTGGGACCAAGGCTGTGACTGCCATGGTCCCATGCAGCCAAACGCCCCTGGGAACCTCAGGGTGAGTGTCGGGTACAGATGGCCTTCTACTGGCTCTGTATTGACAAAGGCTTCCCCTCTCAGTGGTTCTTGATGAGAGAGGTAGCCCTTGCTTGTCCAAATTCTTTATTCGTGGTAGAAACATGGATGCATACAACTTCCTCAGGGTGGACCAGAGATTAAATACCTTTTGCAAGAAGGAATGTTTAGGAAGAGAAGCTCATTGGCTAAACCCTCCGGGCCCATCTAGATAACTCCTTAGCATGGAGAATTCTATGCTATGTGACCAAGTGCCCCCTGGACAGGAACCGGGTCAGGAGCAGATTCAAATGCCTACTGTTCTCAATGATGAGAACTGCTGGGGTCCTTGATCTGCTCGATCTTACCAGTTCTTCTGTCTGGTGACACGGTTCCAGTTTCCCCACAACAGTACTCTGTCTCCCCAAGAAAATGCAGCACAGAGGTGTAGGGCAGAGCTCTCCTGTCTCTAGGAGCTCTTCTTCCTGCGCTAGCCTCTGTCCTCAGTTTGGCTACAGCCTTTCCTTCCGTCTCACCAAGTACCCCGTGTCCCTGTTCTCCAGCCTTGGCCTTCTCTCTGCCCCGTTTACGTGCATCCACTTGGTCCTTGCTCACTTTTAACACTGTCACCTGGAACTTGCCTCAACTCTAAACTCTGTTCCCAATTCCCTTGTCTCCAATCTCCTTGTTTGATCTAACCTAGCCTAGGCTCCCTCAGTATGTGCTCATCAACATCCCAGAGACGAGCTACAGAGAATTAGGGATATGTTTGTGAACAGATAAATCTGGGAAACAACTTGGCGTTCACTACAGTTGTAAAACATCCTTTGGTGGGCATGGGGAAATCTTGCTAGGTTAAGTGTTTTAATAATCTTATTAAGTGTTTTAAAAGACCATTTCAAAATCCAGGTTTTGCTTTTGTAGGTTTTTGTTTGTTTTTGTTTGTTTGTTTTTTTGTTTGAAATAGGTTTTACTGTGTATCCCTGGCTGTCCTGGTCACTCAGTAAACCTAGCTGCCCTCGAACTCAGCGATCCAGTGCCTCTGCTCCTGGCTGCTGAGATTAAAGGCATGCGTCACCACCCCATGGCTTGGGAGTGTAGCTTTTTGATAAATACCTCACTTACACTCATGAGGCTCTAGGAATGAAAGTAGGTATAAACATATATATGTCTCCTCAGGTGTCACCTGAGTTTCTCTGTCCCTTAGACTCAAGCTCAAGTCTGCACAACAGACAGAACTCTGAGGTCTACCCAAGGTTACTTATTCCCAAGGGCTCATCCTCTCTGGCCTCCTTCCTGCGCCTTCAGATCTTTGCTTCTACAAATTCTATTCATCAAGATATGAGTAAAGCTTAGCGCTTCCATTTCATCTCCCATAGCCCCTACCAAGACCAAATAAAGCAAGACAAAGTGAATGTGTATGCATGTGTGTGTGTGTGCATGTGTGTGTGTGTGTGTGTGTGTGTGTGTGGTGGGAGGCAGGTAACGTCAAGAAGCCTCTCCCCACTGGTGTAGACGGGCATTATCGGGCTGTGTACTTCTGATATGAGCTGGCTGGTGCAAATGACACAGCCTGTGTGGAGCAAGCCCTTGAGCAGCTCGTCCAGGCTGTACACTTCTAGCAGGAGTGAATATGTCAGTCTGTCTCTGATCACAGGGTCCTGGGAGCAAGGGTCTTAAATTCTCTTAAGTTCTAATGTAGAGACTTGGTCCAGTTCTGCTAAATATTGGCCCCCAAGATCTGGTTCCCCGCCCCATGATATCCTCACATACACCACCTTTTGTTGTGTAAACCTTGATCCCCAAGTAATCCCTCATTGGTCCATAAAGATGCCTACAGCTTGGGCTGGGTAGGAGAGAGGGGGCGGAGTGAAGTTCCTGGGCTTGGAGTCTCAGGCAAGGACCACGAGGGAGAGAGGAGGAAAAAGGAGAAGGACAGATAGATAGACCATGAGAGCTCATGGCCCTGAGGAGTGGTTAGTTGGAGTAGGTGAAACATAACAAGCGATAGATATCTCGGGGTTAACAGGGAAGTAGACAAACTAGCATAGAAGGTTGATATCTGCCCATCTCTAGTGCTTTAAGGCTTATTATAAATATAAAGGTTTTGTGTCTTTTATTTGGGAACTTTATGGTCTAAGTGAGGTAAAAAAAAATATAATATTTATCACAACACTCTAATGTTCTGTGGGAATGAACTTTGGATATCTAGATTCTCAGTGGCCTGAGGGATGGAGGAAGGGAAAAATATAAGAGGCCCGAGGGGGCGCGGTGTGTGAGGGAAGAGCTGTCATTTGACTCAGACCTCAGGAAGCAAGCGGGTCCTTGGTGCTTGTGAAGGTCCCTTGCCACAGTAAAAAGCAGGCAATGTCTCTTCATAAATCTCTGTGCCGGGCGACAGCTGTTTGTTTGTATTGAAGTAGGAATATGATAACAGGGCTATAAGTAGCTCTTTGCTTAGCTGTGCAAGGTAGGGTGTCAGAGCAACTGAACTGGATCCCAGGAGAGAGAAGCTGAGGCTCCTACCTACCTAGGAAGAGGGCTGGCTGGTCTGCAGGACCCACAGCCTGGTGTGGGCAATTGGACTGAGCGAGCAGCTGGAGGATACCCTGACCTTCCCACGGTGAATGGTGAGTAATGTGACCTGGGCTCCACTTTCTACTAGTGCACACCCAACTGCTAGGGGCTGGTGGCCAGAGGTCATGCAGGCAGGACACAGACCTCTCTCTCATAAGAACTGGCCTCTCTGCTCCTGCTTGAGAGAGAAGCAGGCATAGGGGCTGAGCCAGCTGAGACGGCCTGGAACAAGATTCTGTGAGGTTGTCCCTTGGCCCAGGCCCTTCATCCTGAGAGACACTGGGGGAAATCCTTATCTCCTTCCAAGTCTTAGTGATTCACAGATAAAAGGACATAGTAGAGAAGATGACCTTCCTAATTTTCCCAGAATTCCATCTGTAACAGGAGAAACCCTAGGATTTATCAACTGTTTGAAACATGTATTCTAGCACGTCAAGGAAAAAGAGAATTGTTTTTTAAAAAATAGGATAATGTAATTGATCTATTAAGATATCCACAAAGCCCAGTAGGTTACAAACAGTGCTCTCCCAGGGCAGGTGGGGCTGGGAAACCTCCCTGTGCCTCTGTCCTATTATGGATTGAGTTATTTCCACATAGCTTCTTCATCTCTGTTCTTGTTCCCTTCTTCCCCACACCTGCACAGCCTGGACTCGAAGTCTGGGGCTGCAGCGGCATCCTCCACCTGACCTACCCATGTGAGGCCCTGCACAGCTGTTCTCTTCCACACTTCATGTCCCCATGTATACCCTTGGCTCCTGTGTAAGTTCTATTCCTCATCATTGAGACAGAATACCCATCAGAAGCAGCTGAATTTATCTTGGTGTCAGGAATACCAGTCCATCATAATGGTGAGACATGGCAGTGGTAGCCTATGCGCGACGTACATCTTGGTGGGTCAGAAAGCAGAGAGATGGAGCTGTAACTATATAAGCATCCAACATCTAGAAGTAGCCACATTGAGGGACTGGCCCAAGTCACTGGCTTAGCGATTATTTTAATATAAATTGCTTAGGGAAGAATGTCTGATAGCATCTACTTTCTTCTCATCAGGCCTAAACTTTTCCCAGTTAAACATTTTCCTCTGCCAGTGCACGAGTTAGTTGGCTGTGCTTTATTGCCAATGTGACCTGCTTCTGCTGTAATTGATTAGTTGTGTCTAAAATTCACAGTTTTTCTGTTGGGGAGAAAAACTTCCTTTTATGGAGCGATTTGTTTGGAAGTTCCAAAGAGACCCACTGTTAGAAACCAGTCCACAGTTCACTAAATGTCTGATTTCATGAGTGTTATGTGAGTGAGCTCATCATAGCCAGATGAGCTAGGCATTGTTGTGATGCCCATTCTGAAATGACAAAACCGAGCAGGAGATGTCAACTTGCCAGAGTCTGCACACCAAGTGAGCACTGGAAAGACTCTGGCCCTAAAGTCTCCTTGATAACGAAACCTACAGCCTTCCCAATGGGTCTATTCTGAAAGATAAAAGGTTGAGCCCTCATACACATGTGCTATCTGTCATGGTGGAGGGCTGGCCAGTGTGTGCCACGTCTGGGTTAGACAAGCCAGCATGCAAAGGAAGAAGCTGGTCTGCCACAATTCATGTAAATAGTGGGACATCCCAGAGCTGATGCTTATGTGAACGGATTTCTTCCCTGTGGCTTTGTAGAATGACAGCAGGCAACCCATGGCTGTCATTCACTGTGTGGCTCCACCCCAAACTCAGTGGCACCAAGACTTTGAGGCAGGTTGCTAGCTCCTGCATTGGTAGATCAGGAAGCAGATGGATCTACAGGTGGAGGGCCCCACCCATAGGCAACCTACTTCCTGGGCAGTGGCTCAGGCTTGTGCAGCCAAAATGCCCTCAGTTCAGTGAGTGTAGCCCATTTTCCTCCCCAAGATTCCCCTGTCTGCACATATACCAGCTGTCTGCACTCTGGGATGAAACACAGGTGCCTTAGCCAGAAGCCAGATGCAGTTAGCAGGGGCTGAAGCCCAATACCCAGTGTCCCACTAGAGGCTCTCCTGAGATAAGAGTAGCCACAGATTAAGCCCAAGGCGGACAACTGAAGCTGTGGCCAACTTGAATGTCCTGACCTGCTTGACAACCAGCTTCCTTATTCCATGCCAACAATGGGCACTTAGCTTCATGGAACAACCTGTATGTGCCAGATAGTGATGTACCCTGCTGGGTAATGTGAGCGGTGGGTGTTTTGTTTTGTTTTGTTTTTGTTTGGTTGATTTGTTTTGGTTTTTTTGGTAGGTTGATTGAGGTGTTTGGTTTGGTTTGGTTGTTTTAAATTTTTTTATTTTTTTCCCCTGTGACATAGCATGTCAATAAATTCTGTCTTAGGATGAACCCATAGAAGCATATATTCCCTATCTTATGTTTGATGGAGACACACTGGAGAAATACCTCCCATGCCCAAACCCTGAGAAGAAAGAGGCATAGGGGAGGACCGAAGAGTCCTCCCTGAGAAGAAAGGGGGATAGGGGAGGACTAAAGAGTCCTCCCTGAGAAGAAAGGGGCATAGGGGAGGACCAAAGGGTCCTCCCTAGAATTCTAGTTCAATGACCTTTGGCCACATTCCGACCTTTGAGAGCCTCTGGTCCTTCACTTGCTAAAGAGCAATAATGGTTCTGACCACACAGATCTGCTACAAAGATTACACTTGAACCAAGCACAGTATTAGGATCATGTGAAACCTCAGCAAGTAATAACTACTCATGAAGAGTCACCTCTCTTCACTGACAGTCCTAAAATAAAAACCTCTGGTCCCGAGGTGCCTGGGGATTTTAGCTCTCAGGGGAACTGAAGCAAGAGGAGGTCCTCATTGTGTCCAGCCTGAAATAGTTGGTTTCTAGACTTTACAAGAGCAGCACATGCTTGTGTGTGCTGATTACTTTGAGCTGTCTGTCCACTTGCCCCAACCAAGAATCACCTGGAAATGAGGAATTATCTATACCAGTTTGGCCTGTTGGCATGTCTGTGTGGGACTGTTATGATTTTTGGTATTTTGTTTTGGTTTGTTTTGGTTTTGGTTTGTTGAGACAGGGTTTCTCTGTGTAGCCCTGGCTGTCCTGGAACACTCTCTGTAGACCAGGCTGTCCTCCAACTCAGAGATCTGCCTGCCTCTGCCTCCCAAGTGCTAGGATTAAAGGCCTGCACCACCCCCCAAGGCTTTGTTTTGATGTTTGAGGTGGGAAGACCACTCTGAACGTGGGCAGTGCCTTTCCCTAGACATCAGGTTCTGGTCCATGGAGGACAGAAGGAGAAAAGCTGAGGAGAAATCAGCTAGCATCCTGGTGTTTCTGTGTTCTCCCTCTGCTCTCTGTGGGATGTGACTTGCCTTTACGGATGGAGATTAGCCTGGAATCATAAACCAAATTAATTCTTTCTTTTCCTAAGATGCTTTGGTCAGGGTTGTTTATCACAGCAACAGAAAAGAAACAAAACCACTGTGGCTGCTGCCTAAGAAGAGGGTACAGGTCCAGATTCAAAGCTGCTGCTTGTTTCTTAAGAGCAACTGAGTGACGACCGCAGGAAAGTATGGGAAGAAGACAAAACTCTTCATGGCAGAGAAAGGCGTCCCAAGGCACCAGTACTGAGAGAGGGTGACTCACCACTATGTACACCTAAATCCACAGCATTCCCTGCATCATCCTCGGCCAGAGTTCCCTGCTCAGGGAGCGTTTCTCTCTCCATGGCTCGGGGGCCTTCAATCCGCTCACACTTGGCAAAATCTTGAACACTCACACCTTTTGTATGAGCTGTAGAGCTGCGAGAGGGGGGAGGTGGATGGGGGGCAGTGAAAGGAAGTGACATCATGGACGTGTACGGAACTGCGCATGCGCACATTCCAGGGTCCGGCGTCCCTCAGAGTGGGCTATTTTCGTGTTTCTCACCTTAAAGAACGGCTCCCACTCCTTCCTTCGCAGTGCCCAACTTTCATTGTGTTTTGTGCTTGTTGAAGAGACTCCACTCTTCATCTGCAACTGTTCATACAAGACCTTTGCTTAATAGGGTTTTTCTCTACCCTAGAAAAATCCCCCTGTGATTTAAGGGTACAGAGGCAAGAATTCTTGTTTCTCATTCCTCTGAACCTTGACCTTTGGTGTTGATAAGCACAAAAGAAATGGTCTTCAATCCTTTCCCCAGCCATGCTAGAATTCTTCCCTACCCCCAAACTCTATATTACACACAATCCTAAAATGTGAAACACAACTTTAAAAAGCATTATAGGTAGGCATGACAGTGTACACCTTTGATCCTGGTGCTTGGGAGGTGAAGGCAGAAGAACTAGGAGTTCAAGACCAGCCTGAGCTACATGGTCACATTGGACTACGGATCTCAAAAACTCAAAATAATTATGAAATTCAGATAATGTAAATTTAAGTATTTAATTTTAAATGGGTGATCCAGTGACATTCTCTATGCTTACACTGTTCCAGGGTGGTGGGCGGGGGGCCGGGGTTGTCGCTGGTGGACCTGTTACCTCTCATTCTACAACACTTTTATCATATCACGTAAACTCTTGCAACACTCAGCTGTTATTTTCCCCCTAGCTCCTGTAAACCACGACTTCGACTTCCCTTTCTGCCCCTGCGGGTTTGTCAACTCTGGGACTTCTCCGCAGGTGGAAAGAGTGGAATCACGCCACGTGTGACCCACTGTGTCTGTCTGCCTTCACTTCTCAATCCTTTGGACACTTAGCAAAGTTGTATCATGAACCAATTCTTCCTTTTTATGGCTGAATAATATTTCATTGAGCAGCTTGAAAAAAAGGTGTGGTTATCTGGTCATCTGCCCACTCCCACACAATTCTGCTCTATTTAAATGCAAAGTAGGGTACTGAGCTCTGTTGCAGCCAACTTTCCCCTGGAGGGGCCTTAAACACCTCCAGGGAGTGTGCAGGATTCTCCCCGGTATCCAGGGATCCTTGGACAAAACACTGGCTTATTTCCCCGGAGTGGCTCTGACTAGTAACAGGGTTGGGGCTCTCTGTGCAGGGGCTTTCATTTACTGAGGAGTCAAAAGTGAAGGGACTGTGGGAGTAGGAGACCGTGGGCAGGAGACTATTTGGCCGGGTGCCCGTGGCTCCGTCAGGTCTGCTGGTCTTCTCCACCCGAGGGCAGGCAGCCTGCCTATCAGCAAATCCAGTCATGCAGTGCTTTTTTTTATGACTTCACTAGTTGAAACTCAAACCACGCCTGGATAAGTTCATTCTGTACACACCAACGGGTGCCAGACTGCCACGTCATCTGGTCTCCACGAGTTTTCTTTGTCTTTCCATAGTATCTGCAGTGGAATTTCCCCAGGTGTACACAAGAAGCTCCGTGAACATGTGACCTCTTTCTAGAAAGAGATCTGTTCCCTGATCTCATGCACAAAAGCAAGCAATGCTAAGTGTGACCAATCAGAGAGCAGGAGTAGAGATGGTTAGAATAAGCCTGTCCTGAAAGGAGCCTCTGCTGATGTCACCCCTGGGACAAATGCTCGGCATAAAGGCCCTGGGAGTGACCAGCTGGGAGGTGCAGATTCTCAGGCAGGAAGGCTTCGTCAAGCTCAGCCGCAGCCCAGGTATGAAGACAGCACAGGGAGGGGAACAGCTGTTTGTCCAAGTGGAGCAGGGCTTGGCTTAGACCTCACAGGTTTTTGAATGGATAAGGAGAAAGTCCAGTCGTTCGAAAGCAAACTTTCCGTGGGCCTTCAAAGTGCAGACTATCCCTGCAGGTAAGTGGGAACAGGTAGGGGATGCCTGCCTTTTTGGCCTGGGGCAGCTGAAAGAAGCCAGTCCTGAAGTCCCCAGAGGAGGGTTCCAATGTGTGTCTACAGCCTTCTCTTTGCTGCCTCAGTCATACTATACCAGAAGGAGATTTACCATTTGCTTTGGTTTGTTTTAAAAGCCAGTTCAGCACTTAGGAGGTGGGGGCAGGAGGATCGGGCTCTCCTTAGTGACACAGTAAGTTTGAGGGTATGCAAACAAACAAACAAACAAAAAAAACAAGTTTTTATGGTTTTTAAACAAAATTATTAAGTTTACTTAGTAAATGAGTATCAAAAATTAATATTTCATCTTGGTGTTGTGATGCATACCTTCAATTCCAGCAGAGGCAAGTTCAAGGCCAGCCTGGTCTACATAGGAGTTCTAGGCTAGCCAGGGCTATGTAGAGAAACCCTGTCTCAAAAAAGCTAAAAAAGAAAAGTTTAATATTACAATGGACCGTATGAAATTTAATGTCATGTGTTTTAGCCTAGCATATATAAAGAAGTTAATAGTTGATTAGGGAATAATGATTCTAGCAACATTATTTACTTATAAGGAACCATCTTCAAAATGAAAATAAAAATTGAACTGAACAGATCAGTTTAAAATAAATGACATTTTTTATCATTCTACAGCTTAGTATGATATATATATATATATATATATATATATATATATATATATATATATATATATGGTGAGTATTCAAAGCAAGTTATCTGAAACTATTGATTTCACATATTGATAATGATTTCAGTATCATTTAAGTGAGATAGGAACATGATAATCAGTATCTTGATTTCAGTATAATGATAATGCTTTCAGATACTGATAAGGAGCTGGATTCTCTTCATTTAAGAGTTAGGAGCCAGAGACTTGAGCATGAGGCCGACATCAGTGCCATGTCATACATTTTGAAGAGTTTCATTTTCGCAGTACCGGGGATCAAACCAAGGCCTTGAGTATTCTAGGCAAGGGCTCTTTCACTGAGCCACACCACTGGTCCCCAGACACATTTTAACTGGGTCTGCTCACAATAGTTATATTCTATTGGTCAATGATTGTTCAGTATGCATAGTATGTACTGGTTACTCCATGTTAGTTGAATGATTAAGCAAGCCAACAGGTTTTTTTTTAATTAGTTTCTATTTTTTGTTTGTGCACATGTACACACACACACACACACACACAAACACACACCTGCTATAGCTCATTTCCAGGAATGAGAGGACAGCATTCAAGAATCCTTCTCACCACTTACTATCCAGGCTAAGGAGGTCTCTCTTGTTTTGGGGCTCCCACTCCAGGCTAGCTAGCCTGCCAGCTTCCTTCCAGTCTTCTACCTCTTACTATAGGACTGCTGGGATCACAACTGCATGCAACCCCAGCAGACTTTTTATATGGGTTCTGGACCTTGAACTCTGGTCCTCCCCACTGCGTATGTCTGGTGTTCTCTAAGGCACCAGCTTTAAAATATGTCTGATTGTTTAAAGTTCCTATGGTTTGGTTTCTCCATAAAGAAAGAAAGTGAGCGTGCCACATTGATCCCTGAAATCTAGCAAGTGATGTCAGGCAAGGGGTAGTGCCTCTCTGATAATTGTTTAGGGCACATTTTAGTTAGGAGGATTGTTAATATGTCACTGAATGCCCCTCAGCAGCTTCATATGGGAGCTTGTCCCTAACCTGGCCCCTAGATCGTCATTTCCATCAGCAAGGAGCCCACATACACAGAAGTGAAGGCGAGTTGATGAGGCAAGTGTTCAGAGGGAAGAACGAGAGAACCGCATTGTTGGAGAGAAGTAGATTCACACCTACTAATGTTTAACAGCCGGCTGCACTCTCACCAGCAGCGAGAAAGCAGCCGCACTGAGTTTCCCAACTGAGTATAGTTGGAAACAGAAAAACCCTCCTGGGAGCGGTGTACCCCAGGCTACTTGGCATTTGCGGTTGGGATGGAGGGAGTTGTCACTCGTTCGTGTATGTGCATATGTGTGCACGCTGGCGCTAACTCAGACTCAGGAACAAACTTGCCTTTCAGAAGCTGCAGCCAACCCTGGGCGGGGAGTGAAAACACCAGCCCGTATTGGGAAAGATGTCTGGGTGGCATGTTGCAAAAGAAAGCCCTTCCAAAGTGATTTTCCATGATGTGGCTGAAGAGATAAACATTTCGCTGTCTGGCTCTGAGTTTGGGGAGATGAGCAGAAGAGAAAACCTCGGCTCTCCTTCCCCTTTCCAGGTGTTTATGCCCTTTCGTTTTTTCCAGTCACTCTGAGACAACATTCTGAGGGACGCTGGGCACCCTGAGTCACCATGGGCAACGAGAACAGCACCTCGGACCAGCAGGTGGGTTCAGGAAGCTCTCTCCCGCNGCTGTCTGGCTCTGAGTTTGGGGAGATGAGCAGAAGAGAAAACCTCGGCTCTCCTTCCCCTTTCCAGGTGTTTATGCCCTTTCGTTTTTTCCAGTCACTCTGAGACAACATTCTGAGGGACGCTGGGCACCCTGAGTCACCATGGGCAACGAGAACAGCACCTCGGACCAGCAGGTGGGTTCAGGAAGCTCTCTCCCGCCTCCTGCCGTGCAGGTTCTTTGCTGACATGAGAACGCTAGCCCCCCAACGAGCGAGGGGCAAAAGAGGACAAGTCCTCGGCCAGGATCCATGTGGCATATTTGTCCCTGTGGGGCCATTCCTTCCTTACATTTTCAGAATTCTTTTAGTACCTCCATAGCCCAGTTTTACGAGTCCTGAGCACGCCCTTCTATCCTGTGCTTTTAAAACTGCTATAATGAGAATTAAGCACATTTCCTCCAGATTTTACCTACTCAGCAACTTCCACAGATTAGGCAGAGATTAAATTGATTTGCAATCATGTATGAATGCAGAGCTGATTTAATGCAAATAGTTGTTTCAGACAAGGTTTTCACAGTTGAAGAATGGACTTTTCACTTTCTTTATGTTAATAATACACATCCAAGTTTTGCCAGTATTTACTTTAAGTTTGAGGATATTAGCTTAGTGCCCTGTTGGGGAAAAAAAGGCTGAAACACTTTCCTGTTGTCTCACAGTGTGTGAACATTTTGGATTAATGGTAGGGGCCTCTTTGATTGGAGAAGTTAGGTTTAAGAAGAAGCCTGCTGCTGGGGAATACTTTTTAGTTGAAGTGTATGCTCCCCTAGTGTGTGGACCAGAACGCAATCCTATAGAACCTACAACTGTACAGAAGCCAGGAACAGAGGCAAGCACTTTTCTTTTGTTTGTTTGTTTGTTTGTTTGTTTGTTTTTTCGAGGCGGGGTTTCTCTGTATAGCCCTGGCTGTCCTGGAACTCACTCTGAAGACCAGGCTGGCCTCAAACTCAGAAATCTGCCTGCCTCTGCCTCCCAAGTGCTGGGATTAAAGGCATGCGCCACCACGCCCGGCATGGCAAGCACTTTTAATCCCAGCACTGCGGAGGTGGAGATAGGAGTACCCAGGAAAAGTTTTAGTTTCAGTGAGAGACCCTGTCTCAAAGAACAAGGTGGACAGTACCTGAGGAATGACATCCAGGATTAAGAGTGTCCGAAACACAAGAGAGCCCACACGCGCGCACGCACACACACACATACACACACAGGTACAGTTAAAAAATACATTCTCACTTACTTCTTTCCAATCAATTTGGGAAGATTTTTTTCCCCCCTCAGGCAGGAAAATATTAATTCAAAAAGAAAAAAAAATAAAGTGGCAAAATCCAGCAATTTTAGGTGACAGGCCAGAAGTAATTAACAGTGGGTATGAAACAATAGGGAGAAGTAAGGACTGTGGCAAACAGGTGGGTCTAGCCTAATGAATGCAGCTATCACCCCACTCCATCAGACTGTGGTCCTGGGCAAAAGTGGCCCAGTGCAGTAAGATTTTCCTATTTGTTCTAAAGAAGTCAGAAGCCTGTATTTTTCTACCAAGTCTTTAATAGTTTTTGGCATGCACTTTATTTATTGTCTGGGTGGAGGCATGAACATGCCATGGCACATGTGTGGAGGCCAAGGGACAACTAGAGCAGTCAGTTCTATCCTACCACGTGGGTCCTGGAGACCAATCTCAGGCCATCAAACTTGCCAGCAGGTGCCTTTGCTCACTGAGCTGTCTTGTTGGCTATTTATTTATTTATTTTAGCTTTGTAATTTAAGATGGTGGCAAGTTTATGTATAGTTTTAAAAAAATACAAAGAGAGAGCCTCGAGGGTGACATCCTGCAAAATTATTCTACAGTTTCACTGTGTAGACATTGAGATGGCCAAGCTCGAGGAACCTGTCAATAGCCAGATTCTTCTTGCTGCCCTTTATAGCCACACCCACTCTGGCAACTGATAGTACTCTACAGTTTTATCACCTCAAGAATATTATAGATATAGATTCGGACACTGTGTTATCTTTTAGAACTGGCAGAACTGGTTTTTTTCAGCGGGCAGAATGCTCTCGCAACACACACACACACATACACACACACACACACAAGCTATTGTGTATTCTTTTCTGCCACTATGAAGTTGTATTCCATGCCACAAAGATGGCAATCCAGTTCTCAGGTCATCCCCTCTTTCCAAAGCATATTTGATTTGTTACTAGTTTTTAGCTATTTCAAATGAAGGTGCCATGTGCATTTGTTTTCTGGCATACACTCGTGTGTGTGTGTGTGTGTGTGTGTGTGTGTGTGTGTGTGTGTGTGTAAGAGAGAGAGAGAGAGAGAGAGAGAGTGACTTTGTGAGTGTGAGTGTGTTCATTTTCACTTCTCAGAGATAGATACATCATTTCTATCTACCTTTGAGGGAGCCACCAGGGTTTAGGAGTGTATATCCTGTAGATAATAAATGACTAACCTCTTTGATGAAATATTTTTGCATGTTTTATAAATATTATTATTATTTTAGTGTTGGGTTTTGAGAGTTTGTTTTTGAGAGTTCTTTTTTTTTCAATTATTTAGATATTTTCTTCATTTACATTTCAAATGTTATCCCAAAAGTCCCCTAAGCCCTCCCCCATCCCCCGCCCTGCTCCCCTACCCACTCACTCCTACATCTTAGTCCTGGTATTCCCCTGTACTGGGTCGTATAAAGTTTGCATGCCAAGGGGCCTCCTTTTGAGAGTTATTTACGTAGTCTAGAAGTAAAATTGTGGTTCGTAGATGCTTTCTTGTTCTATAGCTTATCTTTCCATCCTCTTAATAAGGTCTTATATAAAACAGCATTTTAGTGAGGCACAGTTTATCAATTTTTCTTGCATTTATCAATTTTTCTTGTTTTTTTTTCCCTCGTTCTGGTCAATCCTGTTCACTCCGGCCGGCCAGGCTCACTCCGGCTGCCCCTGTGCGGCCTGCTCGCTCCGGCCGGCCCCACTCGATCTGGTCGTTCCCTTTCGGCTCCACTCGCTCCGGCCGACTCCGCTCGCTCCGGTCGGTCCCACTTGCTCTCTCACTTGCTCTCTCCAGTCCAAGGATTCGTTTATTATTATTATTCTTCATAAGTACGCTGTAGCTGACTTCAGATGCACCAGAGGAGGGCGTCAGATCTCATTATGGGTGGTTGTAAGCCACCATGTGGTTGCTGGGATTTGAACTCATCACCTTCGGAAGAGCAGTCGGGTGCTCTTACCCGCTGAGCCATCTCACCAGCCCAGTTCTTCTATTGTTAAGCCTAAGTGCTCTACCTAGTTCTATACCCTGGAGATTTTCTTTAATGCTATTTTCCTAAAATCTTTCAAGTTTAGCATTATGTATTTAAATCCATAATGATCCACGAGTTAACTTTCATAAGGTACAAGTTTAGATTTGAGGTTCATCGGGTTTTCCTTTTTCCTCTCTGTCTCTGCCTCCTCTCCCCTGCTCCCCAACCCCAACAGGGACTCATGTACCTAGAATGGCTTTGAGCTCTCTTAATCCTCCTGTCTCCACTTCCTAGTGCTAGAATTACAGGTATGTGCCACCCATACCTGACTTTATCTCTTTCCTTAGGTTAGTTTTAGCTTCATAGATATCCCCACTATCACATTATCGGCTTCCTCCACAAGAGTGGTATGCTTGTTAGAACTGGCAAAAGCCTATTAACACATCTTATCACTCACTGTCCGTGTGTTATGTCAAGATTCATTCTTGATGGAGCACATTCTGTGGACTTCGACATATGTAACCACATGTACTTTCTGCAAGAGTATCATATTCCTAAAATCCTCTATGCTTGACCTTTGCCCATCCTTCAAGCCCTGGCAACCACAGATCTTCAAAAACACTTACTTTTATATTTTATCCTCATCAGTGTGTGTATAGGCACATATACTTGTCACATCATGTGTGTGTGTGTGTGTGCAGAAGATATCTTTATGGACTCAGTTTGTTCCTTCCATCCTAATGTGGGTTCTGGGAAAAGAATACAGGCTACCAGGCTTGTATGACAGTGTCTTTATCTCACGAGCCATCTGCTGATCCAATCACAATTCTTTGTATTGTTTCAACAGTTGCAGCTTTTCCACAGTGTCATATAATTAGAATTTTATAGTGCTCAGTGTTTAGTCCTGTTTCTTTTCATGTCTTGATAGCGCTCTCTCTCTCTCTCTCTCTCTCTCTCTACTGAATAACATCCTACTTTTTAGATACAGTTTTCTTTAACTGCCCAGGACCATCCTGGATGCTCTCAAGTGTTAGGCAAACTTGCAATGAACGTCCATGTTGATGTCTTAGGAGGACATAAACTGTAACTCCTTTGGGTAGATATGAAGGTGTGTGGTTGCTCTATCACATGATAAGGGAAAGTTTAGTTTCATAAGAAACTGTCCAGCCCCCTGCTCAGAATGCTACTCCATTTCACAGTCCCATTGCTAACAAATGAGACTTCCTCTTGGTTCATATCCTCCCCAGTGTTGGGTATTGGTAGGGATCTAGATCTCAGTCATCTTCACAGGTATGTAGTGGTGACTCACTATTGCTCTAGTTGACACTTTACTAATGGTATACGGTGAAGAACATCCTTTCCTGTGCTATTTGCCTCTGTGTCTCCTTTGGTGAGTTTTCAAAGTCATGGGACCATTACTTTCTTTTTCTTTTTTTTTAAACCTTTTTTAGTGATTCTTTGTGAATTTCACATCACGCACCCCAATCTCACTTACCCACCCCCACCCCCACCCCCACTCCCTTGGGCCCACCCTCTGCCCTTACAACTTCCCTCCCAACAGAGAAAAAAAGACTCTCATTGTGGTGGAAGCTGTAGTGTATCAGTGTGTGTCCCACAGCACACCCTTTTGTCCACATTTCTTTGCTTGCAAATGTTCATTGTAACGACTCGTTGATCTGGTTCAAGGCCTCTGGCTTCTGTTACTCATCAATCCTAGAGTGTCACTGGGACTCCTCTCAGCTATCCTGTTGGTGCCCTGTGTGTCATGGAGATCCTGGAGTTTTGGATCTGTAGGACCAGCCCCTTTGTGCACTCCAGCAGTTCATCAATGGGGTAGGTGTTGGGGTGGGCCAACTCAAAGCCCTAGATCTGGGCCTGAGAGGTATTAGTGATGGTCAGCCCAGCAGCTCTCACGCCCTGGGGGCCAGCTCCTCTAGCTGATGCCTAGGTAAGGTAAGGTACAGGGCCAGTTCTCCTGAGTGCTGCAGCTGGTGAAGGACATGGCCAGCTCTCCCTCCTGCCTTAGATGACAAGAGTTGAGGGTGAAGGAGAACATCTCTCTCTCTCTCAACCAGGCTGCTGCACCCACCTCAGGCAAGTTGGGGGAAGGGGCGGAGCTCTCCCACAATCACACTCTTTGGGCCAGCTCACACACACCCCCACCATCAGGGCCAGCTTTACTCTGCTGCCCAGGTGAGCAGGGACTGCTCCCCCAAGAACTGCAGCAGGAAGGAAACAGGGCTAGCTCTCCTGATCCACCATCCATTGGGGACCAGCTCCCTTGCCTCACAGCCTGTGGCAAGGGCGAAAGGGAGGGAGGGGATCTCTCCCTTGCTGATACAACCTTACAGCAAGCAAGAGGCAGGGCTGCCTCTCCCATACTGTATTAAATAGAAGTCCTCTTTTAGATGTTTCTTTTGCAAATACATTCTTCCAATTTTTGGTTTATGTTCTCATTCCCTTGAAGATGAGGGATTGTTATTTTGTTTGCTATTTCAACATTTATTGTTTTGGCCATGAGTGTTTATGCCCGCTCAGGGGAAGCAGAACCAAGTCTGTAATGGAGGTCATCGGTCAGTGTTTTCCCGGGTGAGAAACAGTGGAATCTGGGACAATTGCTGTGGTTCCCAGTCTCCTGTGTACCCAGGCACTGCTAGCATACAGCAGGGAGTTGGGAATGGGAGTCCAAGGGTCCATGCTTCCCCTCAGGGAGTCCACATACCAGACAGGAAGGGAAAGGGGGTGCAGCATAGTGAGGAACTGAAGGGGCTGTGTGTGTGGGTGGGTGGGTGGGTGTCTGTGTGTGTGTGTATGTGTGTGTGTGTGTGTGTGTGTGTGTGTGTCTGTGTGTGATATTTAGGCATACCTCTTTACAGACGAAGGCCTCCCCCACCCCTACTCTTTCAAACTGCTTTATTTGATGGTGGATGTGAATGCATACTCCTTTCTCGGGGTGAACCAATGAGTAAATACCTTTTGTAGGAAGAAACACCCAATAAGGGAAGCTCATTGGCTTCTATCTAGATACCTCATTAACAGATAACTCCAGGTTTTTAATGCTATGTGACTGATGGCCATGGTCGTCAGTGGGGTGTCATGTGTTCCAGAGCAGGTGGGTTAGGCAGGGAGTTGACCCCACTTCTACCATTCTTGATTCTGAGGTTCATGGGGTATGGGCTCACTCAACCTTACCAGTTATGACTGGTGACACAGTCCACTTGCCCCACATGAGTGAATGGATTCCACATGTCTATCACAAATTGGCTAGGTGTATTTGTGTAGGTCTAGCCTAAGTTCTCTGTTCAATAACATTGATTCTGTTTAATTAGATTAAAATATTATAAACTTCATTTTAAAAGACCTTGCAAATAAGTAAAAACATCACGCCAGCATTAACCAGATCCAGAGTCTAGACAATTCTGTGAGCTTCTTTACAGTTAGAATAGGCACTCAGAATGGAAGATGGGATTGCTCTCTTGACTATGGTGGTTATGGGTTAAGTCTTGAGGTAGCATAGAATGAGTCTTCACACTTCATCCTTTTTCAAGAACATTCTCTTAGTTGCTCTAGGGTCGATGGTTTTTCCATATAAACACTAGAATAAACCTGTCTACAACAGAGTTGTTGGATTTTGGTAAGAATTACATGAAAGAGTATAAGAAGAGGAAAAGAATTGACTTCCTTGCCATGTGGAGTTTCCGACTCCATGAACTCATGGTGCGTTTCTGTTTATTTGACCTTTTTTAAAAGAAGAAATTATTTGATAATCCTTAGTAAACAGGTCCTGCCTATGTGTTGCCAAGTCTTTACCCAAGAACTACATTTTACTTCAGAGTGACTATAAACAGTAGGGAATCGTTTCTGTGTCCACACATTTGTATGGAGACTCGGGTTAGTGTGCTGTTGCAGTTTATGGTTCACTCGGTTATTAACTCCAGTGATTTTTGTGGTTGCTATTTTCATTGCTTCTTTGAGATTTCCTATAGAATCATGATTGTAAATAGAGCTTTACTCCTCACACACCCTTCTGAACAGTTTTATTTTTCTTTATTATTTCTTGTAGTGAGAATTCTGGAAATTTTGTTTTAAAAAGCATACAAATATGATAAGTAGTGCTTCCATTTTAATCCCAGGTGTGGGAGTGCGGGCTGCTTTGCACTGTCTGGAGCAGCTGACTCTGATTTGCCTCTTAGGGCTGCTTTGCACTGTCTGCAGCAGCTGACTCTGATTTGCCTCTTAGGGCTGCTTTGCACTGTCTGCAGCAGCTGACTCTGATTTGCCTCTTAGGGCTGCTTTGCACTGTCTGCAGCAGCTGACTCTGATTTGCCTCTTAGGGCTGCTTTGCACTGTCTGCAGCAGCTGACTATGATTTGCCTCGTGCTCTGGCTGAAGCATGGTTTTGCCAACTGCAGATAGTTTCTACAATTGTGTGACCTTTGGAATTCTGGGAACTTTTCAGAGGGTATATAAATGTTAGGGCCCCAATAGGTGGCTGGTAGTCATTTAGGAGGTTTGGTTGTGGTTTGTTAGTAGTCAAAGAAGAAATAAAAGGAAATAATTAGATTCAGGGATCTTCCTCCCTCCCTCCCTCCCTCCCTCCTCTCTTTCTCTCCATCCTTCTCTCACTCCTTTATCCTCTATTCTTGTTTCTCTCCAATCTAGTATTGTAGGGGTTGAAATGGGGTGGGGTGGGGGGTAAAGATGAGAAAAAGAACCTACAAATTACCAAAGACCAGCTTCACTCTTTCTCTTTTTCCATTTTATAGTGACAACCACTCCCATTCCTTTGTTAACCAAGGGTAGAAATTATTCCCAATCTCAAGCAGGGAGCATTGAGTTTTCCAGTGTTAAGGAACATATTAGCTATAGGTTTGGTTTTTAAACAAATGCCCTTTATCAAGTTGAGGCATCTAGTTTACTTATGATATTTTCGTCTTTTGAGTTTTGAAACAGGGTTTCTCTGCTTAGTCCTAGCTATCCTGGAACTTGTGTAGACCAGGTTAGCCTTCAACTCAGAGATCACCTGCCTCTCCCTCCCAAATGCTGGAATCAAAAGTTTGTGCCACTGCTGCCCAGCCTTATGATGCTTTAAAATCATTAAATTGGATTTTGCTAGTGATTTCTCTGCATTACTTGACACAATCACAATATTTCCTTCATTTGCATACTTGGAATAAATCTCATATGGTCATGATCTATAATTATTTTTGACAGCATGTTACTGTTTTGTTTTCTGATGTATATTTTTGGACTTTTGTGCCCAACTTCATAAGGAAGATTTTTGGGGTCTGGTTTTGGTCTGTGAGTATTACTAGCCTCACAAAACGAGTGGGAAAATAGTTACTCCAGTGTTTTTCAAAGTCTGAAGAAGAGAAATCTTACATGTAAAAACACATTCATAACTGGACATGGGGTCACATGCCTTTAATAGGAAGCAGAGGCAAGTGGATCTCTTCTGAGTTCAAGGTTAGCCTAGTCTACACAGCAGAAGGACTCTATCTCAAAAACAAAACAAACAAGCAAAAAAAAAAAAAAAAGACAAAAAACAAAAAACCCTCTCAAAACAATAAAACACTTTAACAACTAATTTCAATTAATTTTAAATGCTCTGAGAGCCAATATAGGTGCCTGCTGGCTGGGGATGGCCCAGGTCAATCTCCCTGGACTTATCCCTACAGGAACATTCCATCATGAGCTTGAGTGGAGGAGGGCAGGGCCGTCAGTTGAGAGCCCTTGAGGGGCACTAAAAATACTTTGGCTCCTATTCCTCCTCATACACCAGCTAATGTCCCTCCTCTGAGGTCTTACAGATCTATATAAACTTCAAGGCTCCACTGGTATCTACAAACAGGGGAGTAGTTCTGACCCAGGGACCATGTTGTCATCCATGGTCAAGGGTCATGTGACAATATCTAGCCATAGTTTTTCACCACACTGATAAAAGATGCTGCCCAGCATGGTGGCACACACCTTTAATCCCAGCACTCAGGAGGCAGAGGCAGGTGGATTTCTGAGTTCGAGGCCAGCCTGGTCTACAAAGTGAGTTCCAGTACAGCCTGGGCTATATAGAGACTAGAGGAATACTTGCTTTAGATATCTTAATACAACCATCGGGATGGTGAGCAAATCTGTTGTGACAAAATACCATGGTCAAGGCCACTTGTAAAAGAAGGAATTTTTTTCGAGACTTATGGTTTCAGAGGGTTAGAACAGTGACCATTATATTGGGGAGCATGGCATAAAGTAGGCAGACACAGCACTAGAGCAATAGGTGATAGCATACATCTTAAGATACAATCACAAGACAGAAAGACACACATGCACATGCACACACATGAACATGCACACACACACACACAGAATAAATAATATGTTTGAAACCTTAAAAGCTCATCTCCAATGACACACCTCCTCCAACAAGGTCTTACCTCCTAATCCTTCCCAAAGAATTCCAAAAACACAGACCACATATTCAAACATGCACCTATGGGGACCTTTCTCATTCAAACTACCATACCTGCTTTATTCAAGATGAACTTTAACCTGAATATTGGCAGTTTAGGATAGCTTGCATTTTCTCCTGATTATTCTTACAAATCAGGCTGTCCTGAATGAGCTACCTACTATTTACCAAGCACAGATTCCATAAAGATGGAACTTCAGGGTCATGGGGCAAGGAGTCCTGCAAGGCTCTTGGTATGCATGTTGTAAAATGCTTTCCAAGGTGGTGCTGTCTTGTTCTTTGCCCTTCTCACTGTATTTCACTGTTTATTTTAATGTTTCAAGGTAAAGGTGTTTTAAATGAGGAAATGCCTTCCTCCCACCTCCTCCCGGCTCCAATCTCTCCTCTAGCTCTGCCTTCCTGGAGTACATAGGAGATGCTTCTTGATCTGGGAGTTTCCACATCTCCAGTCTAATCAGGCACAAGCCAGTGGGCCTTTGTGGGATTGTCTTTAGGGTTACAGGGACAGAGTGAGGTTTGCCTTCCACAGAGAAGCAGTGTGGGAATGTTCGGCTGGAGGTTGGGGCTTCTCATGGAGATGGGGTCCTGGGATCATCTTTTGTCTTTTGGATGCCTCTACTGGCATGACCACAACCTCCTGAATTCCTCAGACCTAACTCAACTTTCTTCATCATTCTGCTTCTCACCCTGCATTTCTATTCCTGGGTAACATGAGCTTTCCTGCCATGGGACAACCAATCTGAGGATCACCCTGACTCTACCCACTGTCCCCTTACACACCTGATGATCATTGATTGATTGATTGATTGCCTGACCATTTATCCTTGCAACTTTCTCTTTAGGTCTTTAGGGGATTCTAAGAGACAAGCACCCCATTTCTAATGACCATAACCAGAGAAGGGGTATTGGGTTATAGAACTGAGAAGCCCGTGTCTCTAGCTGCAATATTGACTAACTCCAGAGCTCCAGTCTATACTGCAGGGCCTCTCTCCTCTGGATCTTGCTCTATTTCTTTCAGTTCTTAGGGTTCAGGGGGTTCCTTCAGGCTTGTGGGGGGAGAAAAAAGGTGTCCATGTTTCTTTCAGTTAATGATCTAACCTGACCTGNAAAAAAAAAAAAAAAAAAAAGAATCAGACCCATTCTGAGTGTATCATGGTCCCACTATGGAGTCAGATATTATTTCTACATGTGAAACAGTCTACCCCAAGGTTTTCATCCTCACTGTAGGGCACAATGACAGCCTGTCAGCATTTCTCAAAGGACAAAGGGAATATAGACCCATCCTGTCCTCTTGTGCAACCACTTTCCCCCTTGCCATCCCATGACCCTTCTATGTCACACCTGCATCCTTGCTAGCCAGTGTGGTGCCTCCCACGCTCCCGTCCTGCCCAAGCTTCCACTTCTGTTTAGATTCTTCATCCATGAAGAAACACTTGGCGGAGGATTTCTTTTTTTCTTTTTCTTCTTTTAAAGATTTATTTATTTTATGTATACGAGTGTGCTGTAGCTGTCTTCAGGCACACCAGAAGAGAGCATCAGATCTCATTACAGATGGTTGTAAGCTACCATGTGGTTGCTGGGAATTGAACTCAGGACCTCTGGAAGAGCAGTCAGTGCTCCAAACCGCTGAGCCATCTCTCCAGCCCAAGGATTTCTTTTTTTTTTTTTTTTTTTTTTTTTTATCTATTGGTTATTTTATTTATTTACATTTCAAATGTTATCCTCCTTCCCAGTTAGGATTTCTTATATTACGCTTAAACGTGAGTTCTTAGAAGATGTGAGCTTTTGTGATTCTTCTGTCCTCAGATTAAGGATCCACTTTGCCACCAGGGCAAAGTCTGCTGAGTCCTGGCTCTGGTTGTCTCTCACATCTTTATGTTAGAGCTTCCTCTGTCTCTCTGTTCTCTGATTCCCCTGGTTAGTTTTAAGTCAATTGCTTGAATCTGTCTGAAAGAAGGAACCTCAATTGAGAAAATGCCCCCCACCAGAGTGGCCTGTGAGCAACCCTGTAGGACATTTTCTTGATTGATTAGGGAGGGCCCAGGCCACAATAGGTGGTGCCACCCAGGGCTGGTGGTCCTGAGTGCTATAAGAAATCAGGCTGAGCAAGCCATGGAGGAGCAAGCCAGTAAGCGATACTCCTTCATGGTCTCTACATCGTTTCCTATCTCAGGCTCCTGTCCCAACTTCTCTAGATGATGGACTCCAGGCTGGAAGATGCAATCAACCCTTTTCTCTCCAAGTTGCTTTTGGTCAGTGTTTTATCACAGCAATAGTAAACTTAAGAGAGACAATAGCCACGAGCAGAGCAGGAGCACACTGGGCAGGAATTGAAAATAAAAGTCCTGCAATGTGCTTTGTCCTCACAGCTTGTCCTAACAGGAAGACCCTTTGCTTTCCACAGGAGGACACTGCTTCACACAACACCGTCCTGTGGCCTCCAAGCCCTGACCCTCCACAGGTACAGGTGTGTGTGCTTTGCATGGTCACCCGTTCGGCTGTCTAACGTCCAGGTAGCGCATGACAATGGGCATGGAATAGTTAGCTTCTTCCTCCTTCTCTCATGCCTATTCCCTTCCGTCCCCTTAAGTTGCAAAACACACTAGAAATCAGCAACACGTGGGGTTAGAATTTGAGAAATAACATAGGTCTCTGAGAGCTGGCTTGTTTGATAGGCTTGGGAGATGCCGAATAAGGCCTGTGTCGTCAACAGAACAGAATGCAGAGGCGGCTGAGCTGCGAGCCAGCACTAATCCCTCCAAAGGCTTCCACTTTGATTTCTTTTGTCCTAGTGGGAGGCTGGGAAATGGTGTGGTAGTGGCTCTACCTTCCATGCCAGTGGTCAAAACTGATTTGTCATTAGAAAGCTTCAGTTCAGAATCAGCCGAGGGTGTGTGATTGCAGGGCAATGAAGCCAGCTGAGCTCATGGTGATCGCTCAAGGTGTTTGTAGTTGAAAGGAAGAGGAGCTATCTGCAAAGGTTGTGGGGTGAGTGCCTTCAGGAGTGGTCAGGGGAGGCCTGTTCTACAATCCCTGCCTGTGCAGGTGTGTCTGTCATCAAGTGACCTGTGACTGCTTAAGAGAGCCACTCCACCCTGTAGGTGGCTGCCAGGTGGGTGTGCTTGAAGTATTTGTCTCCCATAACCCGGTAGTTCTGAAGTTGTGTGGTGACGCAGCTGCTCATGTGGAACGTGGTGAGTCCTGTTTGCACCTGTGCCGTCCTCTGGCATCTTCACAGTCCCAGGAGTGAGTAGCCTGGGTAGGTCACTCGCATTTTACAGAAAAGGAGTCTCGGTGGTTAATCAGCTTGGACATTTGAATGAACAGAGGATCGGGGTTAGGAGTTAGGAGGATCGAGGATTGTGACCTTGGCCTCCTGCAAGGAAAAAAAAAAAAAAAAGGCTGGGCCAGTGGTTTCCAATCTGTGTTCTTCTAGCCTTAAGGACTGGCCCAAGGTCAAGGTCAAAGAGGAAGTTGACAGGAGAATCCAGGTCACTAGCCAGTACAGCTTCCCTAATATGGGCTTGGCGCCGGTGCGACTTTCTTCCAGTTCTTTTCACATTTCCACCTCCATTGTTTTTCAGTTTTGTGTGTGTGTTCCAAAGGTCAAGACATTTGCCCACTTCCCTAAACCTGTGACAGACTGAGGACAACAGGCTGTCCCGGAGGCCTCAGGTCTAAGCTCCTAAGGCCTCTTCCAGGAGAGGAGCAACTTGGTCTTCTAAGTTAGGACGCTGCACAATGAGCTACTCGTAGAGCCCAAGACTCAGGCCCAGACTCCCATGGGATGATCATTTGTGAGGATCACCCATCAAGGTGAACCCTAGCTTCATAGAACGTACACACAGGGAACCAGGCAGGTGAATAAACAAACAAGCCAGTAAGCAAATGGAGGAATAGAACTGCATGGCTTTATAGTAATGGACGTGAGTCAGGCACTCAAAGACAATGCCGTGTGAGCTCACTCTCGTGGACTCAACAAACATATCACAGAAATCAATAGTCGACTGGGGGCTAGCACAGACCGAGGAGGCTAGAGGGGAGTAGGACTGGGGTGATGAGTGACTACTAGGTTCCAGTGAGCCAGAGCAAAAAGCTCTGTGACCATGGGTCACAACTGTGTACTGTACTTGTACTGTAGAAGACCCAGAAGGAAGGGCTCTGAAGGTTCTCACTGGGGCTGGAGGGATGGCTCAGTGGTTAAGAGCATGCACTGCTTTTGCAGAAGATCTGAGTTCAATTTCCAGCACCCACATAAGGAGGCTCCCCAGTGACCTTTAACTCTGACTACGGGAGACCAAACACCCTCTTCTGGTCTGTGCACCTACATGTATGTGACATGCATACACAGACACACATAAATAAAAGTTAAAGGTAAATTATTTCCTAAAAAGAAATGGGCCTTTTAAAATGGTTTTATGAATATGTACTAATTATATGCACTAATAGCTTTGATTATATTTTCATATATGGTTTATATTTACCCTCCGTTACCCCCTATTTTCCCCTCCCACTTTTTCTGAGTCTCCTTTTGTTTTTGTGTCTTTTTCCTTTGGTGACTCTGAGTTTGTTTGGAGTTACTGACAGGACCATAGATGAGGGATAACTTACATGTTCTTGGTCATCTTACCTGTGGCTTCAGCAATGCAGAAAATGTTTCTTTCTTTCTCCTCAACCATTAACTGCCCAGAGACTCTCAGGAAGGTGTGGGGATTCAGGGGCCCCTCCCCTGCTTTGTAGTGGGATGTTTATAAGCCAGACCTTGTGCCTATTTATTTATCTATCTATCTATCTATCTTGAGACAGGGTCTCACTAAATACCTCAGGCTGGCCTGGCACTCACTTGGTAGACCAAGCTGCCTTTGAACTCACAGAGATCTATTTGCCTCTGCCTTCCATTTGGTGAGATTAAAGGCATATACTGCCACACCTAGCCTTATGCTTTTTTATGTATTTCAGACTTATTGACAAGTCTCAAATAATGCAGAGAGCACTCTCTTACATGGATGCTCCACCAGTTTCTATAACTGTTGCCACCTCACTTGATACCATTCATCTATATCTGCTGAGAATTGGGGCTCTTACTGGCTAGCAGTGGCACATGTGCGAACACACACACACCACACTCTTACATACTCTGAACTTCAAGCCTGTACTTTCTCTCCATCCATTCAGGGAAGAACAAGGACTCAGACCTATTCTCTGTCCCCTCAGCTTGTTCATTCCTCCCAGGACGTCATGCTGATGCACACTAAAAGACACTGAGGTCTGACGGGTTGAGATCCCACTCTGAGGGCCTCTCCCTTGTTGAGCTAACTGAAGTGTCCACTGCCTGATGCTGGGGTGTCCTCGGCCTGTGGTGGGAGTCTGTCCCTTCCTGTGTTCCTCTTCGGGTGAAGACTTGGGATGATCAGAACTGGTTGGTACAAGCAGTTCCTGTCACTTGACAGGCAGATGGGCAGCCTCCTGGCTGGAGCACAGACGTGTGTTCATCTCCCGTATTTGGCCAGCCTGGCAGTTATTTCTGAAATCTGACTCTTAGTACCATGGGGATGACCTTTGATCTACTTCCCAGCATTCACCTGCACTTATTCTGCTCCCCAGTGGCTTATTCAGAGTGGACGATGTAGGTAGACACTCCAGGCGGGATCTAGCTGTGCTGGTTAAGCATGCTATAATTAATTTTATTGGCATAGTCTAGAGAGGTGAAGCACATTTAAAGGTAAGAGCACTAAATTTTATATATATATATATATATATATATATATATATATATATATATATATATATATATATAAAATTTTTAACGGTAAAAGCTTTACTTTGGATGGAGAATACTCTCAGGACTGGAAAGCTGCTGTCACTGTCTAAAGATTGCTTTAAGATGGGCTGAGGGCTCTGGAGTATTATTGGGCCAGGAAAGGCTGTTTGTTTATGTAAGCAGTGACAGCTCAGAGGAGACATGAAGAAGCAACTGGGCAGCTGGGCTGTCACGTGAGCACAGCCTGCCGTTGGGGGTGGAGGGAGGGGCACCTTTTCAGTGATGCCTGTTGACACCACCAGGGATCCGAGTGCAGTAGATCTTACTTGCTAAGAAGGGGAAACAGGAAGGGGGTTCAGAGGCCCTTTAGGAAATTGAACGAAGGCAGGAGTTTTTGTGGACCTATCTACCAGAATGAGTGGATATAAGTTATGTTTCATAGTCAACAAACATCAAGGCATTGGTTCTGGGCTCTTAGGCTGCATCTGTGCCTGAGGCCCCTTTGTTCAGGAGCATGATGAAGCATGGTAACGTGGTAGAGATCATAAGGCAGCTGTGCCCAGTATGTGATAAAACTGCACAGAGTTGAGCATCGTGGTACACAGCTTTAATCCCAGCACTCGGGAGGCAGAGGCGGACGGATCTTTGT
This sequence comes from Mus minutoides, assembly GCA_902729485.2. Taxonomy (NCBI): domain Eukaryota; kingdom Metazoa; phylum Chordata; class Mammalia; order Rodentia; family Muridae; genus Mus; species Mus minutoides. Next base: position 886,693 of record LR749802.1, on the reverse strand, counting down.
GAGTTCCAAGCTAGCAAGAAAAACAGAGAGAGACCCTGTCTCTAACCTAAAACAAAACAAGGATTAAATTAGATTTTTTTTTTAATTTACCAGGATTAAGTAGGTAAAATAGCCAAGTGGGCATGTCTAATAATACATTTGCTATTTTTTGCCAGAGATGGATATTCTCTAAGTGGCAGTTGTTACTATTGTTATGGAAAGAGCATCAGACTTCTGATCAGACGACCTGGGAAAGCCCCTAATCCCCTACTTCTTATCTAGAAAATGAAAAACATTTCCTACTGTCTGTTTAGTAAGTAGGGATTCTGCAAAGATGCCATCTGTGTGGTCTGCTCTGTTGCTTTTATTTGATGATGATGATGATGATGATGACGACGACGACGACAGTGAGGACACTGGCTATAATTACTATTACATTGATGGAGGGAGGGTTAAACCCACACCAGTCTGGGCTCCTTCACTGAGCGATATTCCTGCCCTGTTGCTTTGCTTTGAACTCTGACAAGACCGGTTTCTGCTATGAGAGCAGGGCTATGCCAGCAGAAGAGCCGGGCTGACAGAGGAAAGGCCCAACCCCATGATTCCTCCAGAGAGGGATCTGTGGCCTTGTTCCATTCCCTTTGCCTTTAGCAATAGCAGAGATCTTGGACATGCCTCCTTTCCTTCTGTCAGTTGTGTTTGCTTGAGCTGCCAGACAAATTGACAGGTTTCCAGAATTACTTGAAAGAAACCTTGATCAAGGAACATGGGGTAGGGGGTTAACATGCCAATTATTTGCAGAATTATTCAGCCCAGATACTGTAGTGATAAGAAGGAAGCTGACTGCGGGTATCAGAGGATGACACTTGCCCGGGCAAGCAAGAACTGGGAAGTGATTTTAAAAATTCAAGACCCTGGCACTAGATAGATGGTTTGGCAGTTAGGAGTGCTCTTCCAAAGGGCCTGACTTTAGTCCCCAACAACCACATTGGGCGGTTCACAACTGCCTGTAACTCCAGCTCCAGGGAGATCAGAGACCTCCGTGGGCACCCATATGCACGTGCGCACAGACACATACAGACCCTCTCCCATACACGATGGTGGCGCACGCCTTTAATCCCAGCACTTGGGAGGCAGAGGCAGGCAGATTTCTGAGTTCGAGGCCAGCCGGGTCTACAAAGCGAGTTCTAGGACAGCCAAGGCTACAGAGAAACCCTGTCTCGAAAAACAAAAACAAACAAAAAAAAATAATAATAATAATAAAATAAAAATAGAAAAATAAAAAATAAAAATAAATCTTAAAACATTCAAGACCCTTTTATAAAAATGTCACTCCATGCCGGGCGTGGTGGCGCACGCCTTTAATCCCAAGAATCCCAGTACGAAAGGAGTGACTTTTTTTTTTTTTTTTTTTGGTTTTTCGAGACAGGGTTTCTCTGTATAGCCCTGGCTGTCCTGGAACTCACTCTGTAGACCAGGCTGGCCTCGAACTCAGAAATCCGCCTGCCTCTGCCTCCCGAGTGCTAGGATTAAAGGCATGCACCACCACGCCCGGCCGTACTGGGCTTCTTGAGTGATCATACAAACCACACATGCAAGGGTAGAGATTGTACAGGGATGAGGGCCACTCCTCTGAAGAGCATAGAGTTCCAGCCTCAGCAGATCCAAAGGTGCATCCTGCTCCTGCCCTAAGGATGGCTGTTCCCTTGACGCTCAACTGGAGGCTGAACCCTGCAGGCAGGGTGGGACACTGTGCTACAGCAGTGGCCTCCCCTAAGGGGGGGACCCAGGGGCAGCTTTCCCTGCCTCCTTTTATACTTCTTGTTGAGATGGCCAGGACAAGAAATGGCCTGTGTCAGCTCTGGGAATAGAGAGTAGCAGGTCTATTCAGACTCTTGATCTGTGGTCCCAGTTATCGAACCTCTGAAGCCCTGGATCTAAAGCAAGGACGTAGGCAGCATCTTTCTGTAAGTGGCGATGATTTGCCTAGAAGCCAATCATCGTGGTTTCAAGAGAAGACACCAGCCGGCACCTCTGTTAGTGATCAATTGTTGCTTCTCTCACCCACCCATAGTTGTTTGCTTCAAGCTCTCCATCCTCCTGTCTCAGCCTCTCATGGGCTAGGGTTAGAGGCAGGCAGCTAAAGTGAAGGGAGATTTCCATTGCGGTGTTCATGTTCCAGCCAGAGCACTCAGGCTCTTGGCTCCCGAGGCATCCTCCGTGGTTTGTCTTTGGCTACAATTGAATAAACCCAGATAACCGCTGGGAGAAATGTAGCAGTCGAGGAAGCAGGCAAAGCCAGGAAAAGGCTGTAGCCATGGAACAGGAGACTGAAGATCTCAGGAAGAGCCCCAGGCTCAGAGAAGGGAGAAGGAAGGTTCATGGATCTGTTCTCCAGAAACTCAAAACTAACTTCCAAAAATCCCCTGCAGGGAGGGGTTTTTCAGGGGGGGGGGGAAGGGGCACACGTACATGTGCATATGCATACAAGAATGTGTACACAAGAAGGCTGTGTGCCATTCCAGCAGTGGGAGCCATTCCTAAGTGTCCCTCACGTTTCCAGCCTCCAGCCATGGTACCAGTGTGTGTGACATCCTAAACTCTGAGCAGCTCAGGGAAGAAAGATGTTCTTCAGGCCATTTTCCAGTCCATGGCAGGCTCCGATAAATGTTTCTTGAGTGGTTGAATGAATCAGCAGCCAGTGGAAATAATTCTTTCCCAGTCTGTCAGGGAGAGAAGACACTCATTGAATATTCTGCAGCAGCAAGGTCTGAGGTGGCTGAATTGGTTGGCTTGTGAGAGGGTTTCTGTGTCTCCAGTTACCCCGGTAAAGTGGAGGGACAGAGGAGGTCTCTCTCTGGGCCATGTGAGACGACAGGGCCATTGAGGTGGGAAAGATGGTCAGCAGTCAGCTTCGGGGACTGCAGGATTTCTTCTAGTGCAGATTCTAGTGCTATTCCAACCACTCCCTCATGATGGCAAGATCACCCCCAAAAGACATAGCCAGATCTCAAACCGTGCCTTTGACCCTGAGGAATGCCACTCTCTCTCACAAAGCCAGAGGCAACAACGAGATTCTTATTCTGAGGATTTGGCTTGTCCTCTAGATTGAACAAGCAAAAGCAGAAGGAAGGAGGCCTTACGCTGGCAGCCTTCCAAAGTGTGTGCCTGTGTCACCCGCTCTGTGGGACATTATCAGGTGGATCACAAACCTGGGTGCTCAAAAGACAGTTGGGTGCTCTGAATTAAAGTTGAAGAAATTAACTTGGCCATGTTGGTACACATCTGTAATCATAGAATTGGGGAAATAGAGACAGAAACCCCACAAATTTCAGGACCCCCGGGTTACATAATAAGACCATCTCAAAATAAGTAAACAAAAAATAAAATTCATTAAGTTAGTTCATGTGGGACCCCTTAGAACCTTTAAGATGTTAACATGCACCGTGAATTTCTGAATGGGAGCCTTGAAATACAGCACCTCAGACTCTTTTGACCACAGACAGGTTTTTGTTTCCTTCCAAGTTGACCAAGTAATAGATACACGGAAATTTTTTGGTTGCAAGTAACAAATGTCCAATTTGTACTAGAAAGGTAAATAGTTCAATACTTTCTCCTATCGCCTCTGGGCAGGCGGGCCAGTTTAGAGTGGATTGTGGGGAGGTTGGAGGGGAATGAGGGCAGAGAAGGGAGGGATTTCTAGGGGAGGGGGGTAACTCAGCGGTTAAGAGCACTGTCTGCTCTTCCAGAGGGTCCTGTATTCAATTCCCAGCGCCATATACAGTGGCTCACAACCATCTCAGAAACCGAGTGTCTGAGAGGACAGAATCTCGCTGTTCTGGCCCATGACTTAAGTTCTGAGCATGATGCCTTTGCAGTTTGCTTTTAAAAACCAATAGCATCTGGGAACGTAGATGTGCCACTAGACACGTGGATGTGCCAAGCATATACAAGGTCCTGCGCTCAACCCCTAACACTGCTTTCCTCTTTTAAAGATAAGTAGATAAAAATAAATTAACAAATAAAGTCTACCTGCTTTCTCCAGGAACCCTTCAGAGTATGATTGATAGGTGTCATCAAGACTTGCTGTCCCCCTTCCCCTTCCCCTTCCTTCCTTCCTTCCTTCCTTCCTTCCTTCCTTCCTTCCTTCCATGTTTGCACCAGCATGTCTAGATCCCATGAAAGCCAGAAGTGGATATTGAAATTATAGATGGTTATGAACTGCCGTGTGGGTGCTGGGAATTGAATCTGGATCTACCGGAAGAGCAGCCAGTGCTCCTAACCACTGAGCCATCTCTCCAGTCTCCGCTCTTGGTTTCATACTGAAACGGTCGTCCTGCTTGACTAGAACTGTGTGCTTGAAGAGAACTGTACCACCTCTGCTTGGCTTTCGCACATCCTCTGAGCCTCGCTCACTTCCCTGCCCGTCGGCAAGCTGCTGTGGACCACAGGCTGTATCATGCATGCCTTTAGTCAGTGGCCTATTAAAAAATATTGCTGTGTGGTTTTTTTAGGTTTTTGACTTTCTTCCCAATATCTTTTTTTTTTTTTCTGATTCAGAGGACTGCTTCAGTTCAGAGTCCAAGATCACTGCAGCCACCAAGGAACAGTCAGTCTCTACAGAAGCAGCAAGGAGACTTGCCTGGATCGGACGCTGGCAGGTAGGGAGCCAGCTCCGGAGCAGGGCAAGTGCAGCCTGCAGCATGGCCCACACAGTGCTTGCTCCGGCACTTGCTTTAATGCATTTGTGTTGGGAAGTTCAGATGTGCCCCATTCAGAAGTCCTAACTAAGGGTGAGCTTTCAATGAGTCACGGAACTCTCTGTGATTGGCTTAAGCCTGCAGGGTTGGAAAATTCATAGTTTTTCTGCCCAAAGATGAAATCAGTAACCATACATTCCAGTCCAGCAATGTTTCAAGTAGTTCGGCTTCATAATCAGAACTAAAAATGAGAAAGAGTGAGGCGTCCAAGGGGCTTAATATGTGGTTATATGTAGTCTGTATTCCAGAGTAGAAGCACTAGACTATAGTACAGCAGACCCAGGAGGCTCTTCCTCAAGCCACCCAGTAAGCCTGGGAAATTAATTCCAGAAGCCAATACAGCCACACTGTGGCCGTGGCCTGTGGCTAGTACAGGGGTAGCCCGTTGCTCAGTGGGTCCTCATCATGACCCATGACCAGGCCTGGTTTGCTCATGGCTCCCTACTAAACCTTACCCTACCCAGTGTTCTGTGATCATGACTCTAGAGGTATTCACAAGCTTGTGAACACTTGGTCCCAGCAGGGACACAGGCTAAGCATAGTAGAGCCAATCAGGGACCACTTGAGGGTTCAAGTCCTGAAGAGGCCTTAGGTCTGGGTAGCTTAACCCTCTTGAGCAGCTCCCAGGAGTCTGTAATTACAGACCTTGAAGGAACAACCAAAACTGCAAAATTGAGTATTAGTCCCTGTTACAGGCAGTGGGACTGGGTCATAGCATGTTTCATCAGCATTTTCAAGCCCACATCTAAAAAGTGACAGTTTTGCTTTGGATATATAAGAGTGGCCCCTAATGGCAGGAGTTGCCCTGTGTAGAGGGTGAGTGTCTTCTGGGTAGTTTGGGTAAGGTTGTCCAGAGGAGATTCTTGTGTCTTCTTGGCATGGAAATTAAGTTTCTTTAGGGAAATAGTCAGATGGGGCACAGCTGGGTCACAACAGCGATTGCTTGATTTTGAAATAGGGTCTCACTATGTTGTCTTGGCTGGCCTGGAATTCTACCTCTAGGCCAGGCTGGCCTGGAACTGAAAAATTCATCTGCCTCTATTTCTGGAGAGCTGGGATTAGGGCATGCAGCTCTAGGCCAGGCACAGGAGTGATACTTTGAATTGCACCTACGACCTTCGTGGTCTCAACAAGGAAGACTCCTCGTCTCCCCAGATCTCTATCAGCTGACTTACACTTGTCTAAGTAACTGGACAAAGCTTTTAGTATCTGGATCTAACCAGACTTCTCAGTTGGCTCCAATGTTGTGAGACTACTAGAGTTATTGTTTCTGGAATCCCACATGAGAGAACCTACTGTTGGCTGAGACTAAAAGTCCAGCTCTCCCCACCTCATCCTCAGGGAGTCTTGGGGTCTCTTAGGAGATTGGAGGACTTGTCCCCAGCTTGTGTCGCAGATGGATTGACGAGTGACAGCAGCTCAAAGGTCTTTAGTTGATGGTTCCTCAGCTTTAAAGAACTGTCTCTCCTGGGCGCTTGAACTGGGCATGAAGGAGATAGCATCTAGGAAAATGCAAACTCCTGTTCATAGCTGAAAACAGGGCGGTCCTCAGTAAATGAGCGCTTGCCCAGTGCAGAGCCAAATTCACTCCAAAGCTCCCCTGCCCCTGCTCTCCAGGCACTTAACCGTATCCACCATGCAGTCAGGATGTTTGTAGGAGGCAAGATGGGGTAAGGCTCCTGTGTGAGTCACACCAGCCTGGCATCTCTCAGAAGGATAACAATAGCATCTAACACTCATTTGCAGATGGGTGCCAGACACCACGCCACATGAGCTATAGATACAAAATAAAATTCTGCTTTCTTTGAACCAATTCAGCTCTGATTCTGAGTCTTTAACCCTGACAGCCTGATGGGAATCCCCACAGCTGCTGTCCTGTACTCATCTCTTTTTTTTTTTTTTTTTTTTTTGTATTTTATTTTATTATATTTTGAGATAAGGTCTCATATTACATAGACTTGGTAGTCCTAGACCAGGCTGGCCTGGAACTCACAGAGATCTACCTCTCTGCCTCCTGAGTGCTGGGATTAAAGATGTGAGCCACCATTTCATATTTGACACCCTTCTCTAAAGCCTGGTGTACTGAGGCTGTCATCTGACCTCCCCTCTCCTATTCTGCCACCAAGAGACCCAGCCACACTATCCACGGACTACGTGACCATGCTGGTCCCCCAACACATACCTCCACCCACCCTACCCCAACCCTGCTCCAGGACCTTTCTCTGATCTTTCATCTTCAAATTCATCTGCCTTCTCCAGTGGCCCAGTGGGACAGTCAGCATCTCCTCTGAAAGGATTCAGGCTTTTACAGGTGCTAGGAATAGCCATGAACTTCAGACTGTTTTCTACTTGCAAAAGCTTCAGAGACAGGAAGTGCAGAAAGGCCTGTGGCAGCTGAGGTGTGGGAGGAAAACAGTTGTCCTCTTAATCCTTATCCTTTGAGGCTCTACATCTGTGGATTCAACCCACTGTGGACAGGGCAAAATGTACTTGTAATGAACATATACAGACTTAAAAATTATTCCTAAACAGTACAGTGTATCATCTATTTTCATCCTGTTAGATAGAAGCAGTCTAGCCAGGCACAGTGGGGTATTTACTGTGTGATCTCAGCACTTGGAGCAGAGGCAGAAGGACTGCCATGAGTGAGAGACTGGTATGGGTTACGACTGATTGTTCTCTGCAGGCTAGGACTCTGTAGCCAGACATTGTTCCCAAAACCCACAACCAGACAGATTTAAAAAGGACTTAAGATGATTTAAGGTATTTGGGAGAATACATTGTGGATCTGTGCTGTGGGGACCCACTGATTTAGGGGGCCCCAGTGCCAGTTCTCAACAAATACGGAGAGAGAATGTACAAGGAGAAAGGTAAAAACTAATCTTAGCAAGGATCACCTCTCTACCCAGGGTTATCTCCACACCACAAACAAGGACACAGACTTGGAGCATTATGTATCTGCAACAGTGGGAGAAAGTCCCTGTTTTGCCTTAAGAACCATCTCCCTATTTGAATTATAGGAGAACTAGGGGCTTATTTGTCCCCTAGGGTAGTTTTCCTCACCTAGAGAGCAGCTTGTCTAGCTGCCTTGCTTCCTAATTGCCACATGGTGTCACTGTTATAACTTGACCTTGCATAGTCCAAACTCAGTAAGTGTCCCCACTTGGCTGCACTTGGGTTCCCGAGGGTGGTCAGTCCTCCCCTCCAGAGGGAAGCTAGCTTAATCCAGGTAACACCCCTGCTGCTCCCCAGGTCTACTTGGTGCAGTTGGCCCAGATGTCTGCATCTGGATTAGGTTCCAGGCCTATCACATCCCCTAGCCTTTCTCTCTTTACATACCAACAGTCAAGAACGGTAGCCCTGCAACATGCAGCTGATCTTGTCACACACCTTTCATAGAATAACTGAGCTATGAGGCTGCTGTGGAGAAAGCAGGGATGTAGCCCCAGGGGTGACTTTGAGGAAACCTCCACTCAGGTGGAGCCAGGATTTTTGGCTATGCCACAGGAAAAAAAAAGTTCAGGATTCAATACAGATCAAAGTTAGAATATAATAAGAAAAAGATTTTAAAATAGATTCAGGGGGGCTGGAGAGATGGCTCAGCAGTTAATATTGCTTACTGTTCTTGTAGAGGAGCAGAGTTCAGGTCCCAGCATCTGTATCAGGTACCTCATAACTGCCTGTAACTCCAGTCCCAAGGGAGCCAGCACTCCAGTTCCTAAAAATACATGCATTCACACGCATATACACATACATGTACACATAAATAAAAATAAATCATTTTAAACACTAAATAAACTAGATTTAAGCATGTGTGTAAGAGAAGAAAGATGCTCATGAGAGAGAGAGAGAGTGCATACTCAAGACAGGAGTCTCAGAAGGGTCAGATGCATGTGGCCATCTTAACACTAATTATATAGGGAGGTGGTGGTGGTTTCTTAAGTCATTGTTCACAGGGTTTCATTTATAATTGCTTTTGTTTATTGGGGTATCCGTCTGTCACAGTACACTTGAGAAGGTCAGGGAACAATCAGTGGGAACTGGTTCTCTCTGACCATGTGTGGTTCTGGGCAATCAAACTCGCTCATGCCACAGGGCTTGGTGGCAAGAACCTTTACGTGGGGCATCGTCTTCCTGGCTGTATTCACAGTGTTTGTAAGAGCCATTTTTGTCATTGTTGTTTTCTGTTTTTCCCCAATAGGAATGAGATTGTAGGGTAGTTTCTCAGACACATTGGAGAGGATTATAGGGTGGTTAAAGAGAAATAGGTCAAAAAGGCCTTCTTACTATAAGAAGGTCATGCGGAAGGTATGGTATTTTTTTTTTTTTACTGTAAACAAGGTTCATAATCTCAGCAAATTACTGTTTACAGCTGGCAAGAGTAGGAGGTGACTCTCAAAGGTCAGCTATGCTTAGGCTTCAAGCATGGTTGTTAACATTCTCATCTGATATCTCCGTTAAAAAAAAAAAAAAAGAAAAAGAAAAGAAAAAAAAAAGAATATGGTTGGGCATGATGTCACATGCCTTTAATGCCTGCAGCAAAGACTCTGGTCCTCTGTTGGGTTGAAGCCAGCCTGGTCTATATTGTTAAGTCCTAGGCCGGCCTATAATTCTGTCCAATGTATGTGAGAGACTACCCTATGATCTCATGACTTGGTGCTTACCTGAGGATGAGTAGAATCGATGAGTCAAAGATGCTAAGGTTTGGGACCAAGAACCCCCAAAGAAACCTGGCAGTCCATCTGTGAGCAACTGTGGAGAAATTAACCAATTTAGACATGGTGAAGGAAAGACTTTAGGAGCAGTAAAGACTGGCTGGGGAGACTCCTGATCTGGCCTTTATTTAAGCAGGCAGTAGGGGAAGAATGACGGTTTAATGGGGTGATTATGACCCCAAATCCTGTGAGGTCCTTACTGCGGTTTCTGTGATTTACACAACTATTCTCAGATAGACCAGCTCCTCCCTGCATCCTTATTTCAGTGACTTTAAGCCACAGTGTAGAGCTGAGGAATAGAGAGTGGGTGGGGTAGGCATGGACCATCCTAAGCGGACTCTGGGGTAGGGAGCAGAAGTCCCCATCTCCCTGGTGATAAGATTTACCTGTGTGTTGGGTAAATCCCCTGTCAGTCCTGAAGCAGCATCAGCTCCTACGTGCCTCTGAGTATCAGAGTCTCGAACTCTGGTTAAACCATTCCTTTCTCAGCTGCTTTTCATAAGACAGTCTCCTGCCTAGAGCAAAAAAATCCTTCATGTTTGAGTAAAATCAGTGTAAGGAAGGTAGCCAGGTGTTAAAAAAAAATCAAATCAAATCAAATCAGTGGGCTTTGCTGAAAGGCAAGGGTGTGTCTTATTTCTCTCTGCAAACATGCCTGCTGAGTGCTAGACCCAGGGTCCAGAGCTACACACATTCTGGAGCAAAGCAGTTCTGGATATACGCATATAGATGACCTGAGGGAACCCTGGGAGGAAAACAAAGCTCAGAGAGATTAAGCAAGCTACAGGCTTGAAGAGACAGGAGGTGGCATGGTGGGAATTCAAAGCACCCCTGATTGATGCTGCCCCAAATCCAGACCCCTAACCACAGACACACAGGAACAGAAACCCAGTCAATCCTTAGTGTTTAATTTCCCTGTAAACAAAGTCAGGTCTTAGAACTTAACAAGGTTTGACGGGAGCTTTGAGCAGCAATGGGCCTAGTTCTTTAGGTCACAGGCACACACACAGTGCTGTCTTGCCATCCCTTTTCCAACCTGCCAGCTCTCTTCTCCAGGCCTAAGGAGAAGAGTCGGCCTCTGTCCTCCTTCTGACTCACTGCTTATTATCTCTGGCCAGAAGGAACCCTGAGGGGTAGGGAAGAATGGAAGGGAGGCTGAGCTGCTGGCTGGAAGTGACCTGGCTAAAGGCTTTTTGCCCATCCAGGAGCAACAGGCCATAGTAAACTTTAAAAAGAGAAAGGGGATTATTATTAATTTTTGTTGTTGTTGTGAGACAATACCCATTTATTGGGACAGCTGGGAACATAGAGGAAAATGGAGGGCAGAGGAACCTCTCCCACTCTTCCTGTCTGTAGATAACTACAATCAAAATGTTAGTGTCTCTCATGCGTTTCTGGGTTTGCTTTCCAGTTCTTTTTTCGAACATGAGAAAGCTACATTTTTTTTTGCGCGCATGCACACACACACACACACACACACACACACACACGTATAAACACACTTCACATATATACATATATGTATACTTTTAAAATAATGGGCTATTCTTAGAATGCTTTTAGATGTACAGAAACGTTTAGGGGATAGTAGACGGTGGAGAGATGGCTCCCAAGTTAAGACACCGTAGACACTGTAGACACTGCACTCATGTGACACCCCCATACACATACAAATACATAATTTAAAAAAAATCAAAGGCATGAGTCTTCTTGTCTGGCTTTTAAAAACAGTGAAAAGGAAGAGGAAGAAGAGGAGGAGGAGGAAGAGGAAGAGGAAGATAGAATAGAAAGTCCCCAGGCGCCTTGTTCTTCCTCCCCTGTGTAGTTTCTGTTACTGTGGATGCCCTGAGATAACTGGGATGTTTATTCCCATCACTGAGTCATTGCTGGAGGATTATTATTCCCTGAAGTCTAACCTCTACACCAAGGCTCACTCTGACGCTCGCGCTATGGGTCTGTGAGACCTGTCCTGCCATGTCCCCTTCATTGTAACATCATGCAAAAAAAAAAAAAAAAACCGTTTCTTGCCATGAATATCCCCCAGGGCTCACCCAGTCATCTCTGCCTTCTCTGTCCCCCATCCTGGACCCTGGCAATTACTGACCCTCTTACAAGAATCCCTAGAGTTTCTTTTTGTATTTTTGTTAAATCAGTAGCCAGGTGTGATAACACAGGCCTTTCATTCCAGCACCTCGAGGCAGGTGGATCTCTGTGAGTTCAAAAACCATTGGGTGTACATAGAGAGACTGAGGCCAGCAAGCAAGGATTATACAGGCAGACCCTGCCTCTTTGGGAGGGCAGTAGATGTCTAAACCTGAGAAGCTGGTGAACACTTACACCCCTCCATGCCCGTGTAGGCACATCCAAACCTAGAGTGAAAACATGTCTGTCACTCCAGAATGTTCTCTTTCATCCCAGTTGACTGCTTGTCCAAGAGTGAGAGTTATTCTGACATTTGTCACCGCTGATTGGTTTCCCCAACTCTTCCTAGAAATGGGATTAAATAGTGTGTGTGATTGACTTTAATACTCTGCTACTTGTTGATTATTTCATGAAAGTTACCATCTCAATTTCATCTTTTTCAAAAGTGTGTACGTGTGTGCCTGTGTGTGTGTGTGTGTGTGTGTGTGTGTGTGTGTACCAGAGGATAACTTTTGGGAGTTAATTCTCTATTTCCACACTGCAGGTTCTGGGGAGTCGGGTGCCCAGGCTGGTTGGGGCACTGTTAGCTGTTAAGCGATCTCTCCTGCTCCACCTCAGCCATTTCTAAGCTGTGGTGTTCAGAGGGCTTGCTAGTGCCGCCCAGTCTCCATGTGCTGTAAGGCGAGGGCTGAGCTCATCCGAGACCTCTGTAAAGCCCAGCTGTCCGTGCTCTGAGCTCTGTTTTTGACATATCTCATAAAGTTTTACATTTGTACTCCCATTCAATGAAAGCACTTCCCGTTTCCCTCTGCTTCAACTCACTCATGGACCATTAAGAGACAAGCTTCCTGGCCTCCAAGTGGCTGTGGGTGTTTAGATTTCTTTCTGTTATTGATCTATAATTTAATCCTACTGTAGACAGATAAATTGTTCATATATCTGAATTATCTTGATGTTATTGGGGCAGCTTTAGTGCAAATATGATATATATATATATATATATATATATATATATATATATATATATATATATGTATATATATTTAAATAATTGTTCTCTTTGTACTTAAAGAGAAAGTTACTTTATTTTTAGTAGATACTATTTAAGCCATTGTGGTAACACATGACCATAGCATATGCTAAAGAGACAGACAAGAAGATCAGGAATTCAGGGCCAGCCTGGGCTACCTTTGGGCCAGAGCAATGCCTCAGAGGGCGAAGGCTCTTGCTTGCTGTCAAGCTTGACAGTCTGAATTGAGGCTTCAGAACTCACGTACTGGAGGGAGCGGACTCCTTCAAGTTGTCCTTTGGCATACATATCGACACACAAATTAAAAACATATATAGATAGTATTTAAAATATGTTGATTAGGTGAGGCATGTTGATGGTGTTGTCAAGGTTTAAATATGCAGAATAATTGTCTGCCTACTTGGTCATTGAGCTATTGAGAAAGTAGGCATAGTAGAAGTATCAGACTACAATGTAGCATTTTCCATGCTCCTCCCTCTCCTTTCCCCCGCCCTGCACCCCCATTTTTTGTTTGCCCACTTGTTTTTGTTTTAGGAATTATCATATGTATTGCGAATGTATCACAATCTGCTTCAAAGTAATTCAAGAAGCATTTCATACACATTAGGAGCGTCTTACAAGAGTAAATCTTGAGGGGCTGGAGAGACTACTCCATGCTTAGCAGGACTTGTCTGCTCTTGCAGAGGACCCAGGTTCAGTTCTCTATACCCATACTGTGGCTCACAACTACCTGTGGCTCCAGTTCCAGGGGAATCTGATGCCCTCTTATGGCCTCCATGGCCACTGCATGCATACAGTGCACAGACATACATGCAGGAATATTCACACACAACATAAAAATAAATCTTAGGGAACAAAATGAGCAAACTGTCATTCCTCTGCCCTTTGGTCTTATATTGTTATCACTCATTTTATTACTTTGTAAGTTACAAATATATAACAATAGATTCTCTCGCTTCAAACAACCATGAGATTGAGAATATAACAGGGAAGGCTACGAACACAGTGCCCGTTCTGGTGTCTGTTGTTCTTTAGTGTAGGATCTGTTCACAGTCTGGTATTCTTTCCCTTCTGGTGAAGGGGTTCTTAAAACATTTCTTAAGAGATAAAACTGGCGTGGGAAGGTGGCACACCTATAACCTCAACACTCAGGAGGCAGAGACAGGTAGATCTCTGAGCTCTAGGCCAGCCAGAGTTACACAGTAAGATCCTATCTCAAACAACAACAACAACAAAACCAGCCAAACAAAAACACCAAAAAACTGAAAACATCAACAGTAAATCTATTGGTGCTTCATTCATTCATTCATTCATTCAGTTTTATTTTTATTATTTATTTATTTATTTATTTATTTTGGTTTTTTTGAGACAGGGTTTTTCTGTATAGCCCAGGCTGTCCTGGAACTCACTCTGTAGACCAGGCTGGCCTCGAACTCAAGAAATCAGCCTGCCTCTGCCCCTAAGTGCTAGGATTAAAGGCGTGCGCCACCACGCTTGGCTATTTTATTTTATTTTATTTTATTGAGACAGGATCTCACTATGTAACTCTGGCCATTCTGGAACTCACAGAGATCTAGCTGCTTCTTCCTCCTGAGTCTTGGGATTAAAGACTCGCACCATCACCACAACTGGATGGTTAATTCTTTTAGCCTTCACTTGTCTAAAAAAAAATCTTTATTTTACTGTATTTCAGGAAAAAAATTATCTGAGCAAAGAATCCTCAGTAGACAGTGTTTTCCCCATCAGGTGGTGCCCTGCTGTATTTCAGCTTACAGTATTTTTGTTAAGTTTGTTATTGTCCTTAGCGTTATACTTTCTTCAACTGCTTTTTTTTTGGAGACAGGGTTTCTCTGTGTAGCCTTGGCTGTCCTGGAACTCAATTTGTAGACCAGGCTGGCCTCGAACTCAGAAATCCGCCTGCCTCTGCCTCCCGAGTGCTGGGATTAAAGGCGTGCGCCACCACACCTGGCTTTCAACTGCTTTTAAAAAAAAATTATTTATTATTATATCTAAGTACACTGTAGCTGTCTTCAAACACCCCAGAAGAAGGCACCGGATCTCATTCCAGATGGTTGTGAGCTACCATGTGGTTGCTGGGATTTGAACTCAGAACCTTCGGAAAAGCAGTCAGTGCTCTTAACCGCTGAGCCATCTCTTCAGCCCCTCAACTGCTTTTTTTTTAAAGATTTATTTATTTTATGTATATAAGTACACTGTAGCTGTCTTTAGATTTGCCAGAAGAGAGCATCAGATCCCATTTCATATGGTTGTTAGCCAACATGTGGTTGCTGGGAATTGAACTCAGGACCTCTGGAACAAGAGCCAGTGCTCTTAACCACTGAGCCATCTCTCCAGCCCCTCTTCCCCTGCTTCTATTATTTTATTTTTCAGTAGCATTAAGCAATTCGATGATAAAATACCTTGATACAGTTTTTTTTCCTGTTTCTTGTACATATCATTGATATTCTTGGCTGGAACATAGGTTTACAGTTTAAAATGAAGTTGGAAACTTTTCAGCCTTTATTTCCTCTTTTTTTTCATTTATTTATTTATTTAATTTATTTATTTTTCTTTTATTGTCTTTCTCTGAGGACTCCAGTAATACTTGTATTCACCCACTGGCATCTGCCCCACACCTTGTTAATAATTCTAGCCTCAAGCTGAACATGGAGACACATGCCTTTAAACCCAGCACGTGCAAGGCAGAGGCAGGTAGATCTCTGTGAGTTTGAGGTCAGCCAGATCTACAAAGCGAGTCTACACAGAGAAACCTTGTCTCAAAAACAAACAAAAACTATAATAATAACAACAATAATAACTATCATCATCATCATTATTATTATTATTATTATTATTATTATTATTATTAGCTACTTTAGTTTCTATCCTTCATTTGGACATTTCTATTGCAGCATCTTTAAGTTCACTAGCCTATTCTCTACGTGTCGAATCTGCCGTTCTCAACCCATTTATTCTTCTCCTCACCCTGCCATTTTTATCCCTGGGCATAGGATTTGGGTCTTTTTATACCTTCCACTTCTGTGTTTGACAGATTCAGTGGACATATCAAATATAGTTATTTCTGTGATGCTGAGGACCAATCTCAGGCCCCGTGTGTGCTAAGCAAGCAGTCTTCTTCTGGGTCATGCTTCTAGCCCCATGATACCTTCTGTGACCTCTGGGTCGGTTTTGATGATTCGTGTTTTCTTTTCCCCACGGCTCATCTGTCCCTGCTTCTTTGCATGCCAGACATTGTGAGTTTTAAGCTTTTGGGTAGTAGATATTTTTATATTTCTATAAATATTCTTGAACTTTGCTCTGGGATGGTTATGTGGAACAGCTCAGTGTTTTTGAATCTTGCTTTGGAAGGCAAGGCCACTGCCATGTTTATGAGCGGGTTAATTTCCCACCATGGAGACAAAACCCTTCTTGGTCCCCTGACAGACGCCCTGTGAGCTATGAACATTTTCCACTCTGGCTGGTGGGAACCGAAACTAGTCCCTGCTCTATGTGACTCTGAGGTTTGTTCCTTAGCCATTCAGCTGGCATGTCCCTACTCTCAGATGATCTCTATATGGGCACATGCCAATCAGGCCCTCTCCTATTTCTAGAACTTTCTCTTTGTTCAGCCCTCTCCTTTCTGGTACTCATTCTGACCTGGGAGTTCTGTCTTGGTCTCCCTAGACACCTACATCCATGTCCCCAAAGAAGGGAAACTGTCACCTTCATCTACCCCTAGACTCCAAGTCACCTCCATGTCACACACAGTAGGACAGTTTTTCCTTGTCTGCAGGGACTGCTATCTCTCTCCTGCTCTCTCCTTTAGCAGTTATTCCTGTTACTCTTCTAATTAGAAATTCTTTCTATGACCTACAGCTCAGGCACCCTGAAAACATTGAAACAGCCTATCTGGTTTCTAAGAACGAAAGAAACTTGGTTTTAAGGTAGAGACGCAACAAAGCACTTGATATTTGTTCTGGAAACACTGAAAAGATCTTTCTAGGAGGGAATAGGAAAAAAAGGACAAGGGGTGGATGTGCTGGGCAGAAGTCTTGTCTCTCCATTCTCTCTAAAAGCTCCTTGTATCACATGCATTCATTTGCAGTCCCCTGGGTCTGGTTATGGTCTCAGATGCCAACTCTGACAGCAGTTAATCTTCCCAAGATCAGCCACGCAGCTGTGGCAGGAGCCTGGGATGTCTTCATGACCTTAATATTAGGACTGCTTGGTTTCCAGTAACCTAGACTCATGACCTCCCCACTCTCCCACCACGTAGATCAGTGACTTACAAGGAAACAAATAAGAAAATAGACCAGGGCTTGTGGTTTAGTCTGAAAAGTATCCCTCAGTCCCATTTTGAGCTCAGGAAACATGTACATACGTGGCACCACCTCCGAAGAATATATCAAACTGTCTGGGCACTCCGTGACAGAGATCTCCAGAACTATAAAAAGCAAATAAATAAACAAACAAAAAAAGAATTTCAGGACTGGAGAGGGAGCACAGGTGGCAAAGTATTTACCACGCAAAGCATGGGGGACTTAAGATCTATCTCGGAATAGGAATAGACATTTTCAAAAGCTGGGTGGGTGGTGCATGCTTTTAATTCCAGGCCTGAGACAAGAGGATCTCTGGGACTCAGTAGCCAGCCAACTGCTTGATGAGTTCCAGGCCAGTGAGAGACCCGATCTCAGAACAACTAAAACAAACAAATGCACAACCTCTCCCCAAGAAAGCAGAACCAACCCCCAAGCCAAAACAATATGAATAGCCCCTGAAGACAATCCTGGTGGTTACCTCTGGCCGCCACACAAACCTGGGCACACACATATGTCCTCATCTTCCCCAACAACTCTTTCAAACCTTGAGAGGTTTTCTTTTTATTGGTCTATTTTTTTTTCTACCACAGAATGAGCAAGGAAAGCTAAGCCTAAACTGAGAATGTAAAGTGGCCCAGCTCAGTGAGCACAAACAGAGTGAGTTGAGGAGGTGGCTGGCAGTGTAGCAATGTCTTCATTAAAAGTCTTTGTGGTTCCCTAGGTTGACCAGCTTCTTTCTGGTTTCATGGCAGAAGGTCTTATAGACCTAGAATTGGTGTCCTTTCTTAGCACAGGTTCTCTGTCTTTCTCTGGTCACTGAGTCACATGCAGTACAGCTGCCCAGCCAGTTCAGACTCTAACCAGTCATCATGTATGGGGAAGCAAAGTACCCAAGTCATCTTAAGGCGCTGGCAGGGTGTGGGGAGTTAATCATACCTCATCTTACCTTGTTCTCAACCCACTGTGAAACAGACAATGGACCCAGGTGGAGCTAAGAAAGTCAGCATCATCCACAGTAAAGCCATGGGTGAATAGGTGAATGGGAGGATGATGGATGATGGGTGTGGATGGTGGTTAGATAGATAGATGGATGGGTGAGCAGATGGATGAATAGATGTAGAGTTGGATACATGGGTGGATAGATGGATGAATGGATAAATGGGCAGATGGAGGGTGGAGAGGTGACAGACAGATAGGTGGATACAAGTGAACTTGAACCAAAGNTGGGTGAATAGGTGAATGGGAGGATGATGGATGATGGGTGTGGATGGTGGTTAGATAGATAGATGGATGGGTGAGCAGATGGATGAATAGATGTAGAGTTGGATACATGGGTGGATAGATGGATGAATGGATAAATGGGCAGATGGAGGGTGGAGAGGTGACAGACAGATAGGTGGATACAAGTGAACTTGAACCAAAGATAGTAAATGTATAGCAATATTCTCAGATTAGAATTTCACTTGAAGATTAGGATGGGCTTTTTTTCCTCCAATCACAGCGTTTCTATAACCTACTAGTCTAAGATTCTTGTTTTATAGATGAATCCACAAAGGCAAAGTACTTTAAAAAATACTTCTTGGGGCTGGTGAGATGGCTCAGCGGGTAAGAGCACCCGACTGCTCCTCCGAAGGTGATAAGTTCGAATCCCAGCAACCACATGGTGGCTCACAACCATCTGTAATGAGATCTGGCTCCCTCTTCTGGAGTGTCTGAAGACAGCTACAGTGTACTTACATATAATAAATAAAATAAATCTTTAAAAAATACTTCTTGGAAAAGTTATGGAGGCCTTAGTCCCAGCTCCTCCATCTACTGGCAGCTTCCATCAGTTAAAGGTATATAGCAACTAACTTATTACCAACTATATAGGGCAGATGTCTGTAAATGACATCTACTCATAAATTACTCTAATTAAAAAGATTAAAAGATTTCCCCATATAATGTCATCACTGGTACTCAGGGAATTCCAATGCTCTTTCTGGAAAAGGAAAGCCAGAGGCAGAGTGGAAGCTAATGAGTTAGAACAGGCTTAGGAGCTACCAACCCTGATTCTTATCCAGAGACTGGGTGACATAGTAGGGTGGGGATAAGGTATGTTGCCCAGGTCCCTGCATTGGGTATCAAACTAGAGACCATCTCAACCCTTATCAGTTCTCCACAAAGATAGATGCTTCTGTGTTGCTCTGCCATGCTCTTTGCTTCCTTTCAACCCCTTCATGTGGAGGAGGTGACACCCATCTAATTGGTGAATTGAGAACAGCAGCTCTCACTGGTCCAGTTTTCCCAGGGGCAGAATCAAGTTATTCAGAGCCACTGAGATGTGACTGGTATTCTGGGACAAGCCCATCCTCCTTGGAACTCTGCATGCCAGCAGTCTAGTCTAGGAAGGGATGCCGAATAAGATGTAGTATGAGGATTCGTTTTACCATTTATTCACTCATCTATCTATCCACCTATTTGTCCACATATACATCTATCCATCCATCTCCCTGTCCATCTACCCAGCATCCACATCCATCCAACCATCCATCCACTTATATGTTTATTCATTCTATAGTATTATCTATTGAGTGTTGTCATATACCAGATATTATGAGCACAGTGTTGAAAGTAGGCAAGGATCCAGATTCCAGGGAGGAAAATTGTCATGAGTCCCATGGACGGTCACTGTACCTAATAGTAAGTGTCCCTGGGATCCAAGGCCAGAGGGACTTCACTGAGATTTCTGGGAGAAGCAAAAGACTCCAGGATACTAGGTATCCCTGTGTAGGATGGAGCAGAGGCTGGGCCACAGCTGTCAGAAAAACCCACACAGGTGACATTTCTAAGCCAGTGTGCTCTGCCTGTTACCTGGAATTGAAAAAGAAGGGGACTAGTGTACATGGGAGAGTGGAGGCTGTACCTGTCCTAGTGAGAAGCTGGTGTAGACAGGACATACAGAAAGCAGCTCTGGAGCCAGGTGGTACCTTGATCTTGCTTTGCACCAACAGCTCTCTCCCTTCTAGCCAGACCCTTTCTGGGAATGCTTTTTCATTCATACCGTGGGGATCATTCCCTCTACCAAACTACTGTGTGGATTAAAAGAAATTGTAACTTGCTTATCGTGGGCTTGGCTTAAGTAAATACTCAGTATATGACAACTTTTCATCAATGCTAGTTTCTTTTAGTTTGTTGGTCTTAAAGGCCAGGGATGGCAGCAGCTATATTTACATTCTCCAGTTAGCATCCTTGTAGGTCAGCATCACTCTGTGCTTTCAGACCTGTGCATTTAGAAGCCTAGTCAGATACGTTTGTCTGTACCTAGGCAGTAGGGAGCACCTTTTCTGTGACCCTCAATATTTGCTTAGCAAGTTTCTGCTACTCTTGAGCCAACACCCTTAGGTTGCTCCTTTCGGGTGCTGTAGGCAGCCTGCCCCAGAAAAAAGTTGTGGTCCTTTGTCCTTCTTGATCTCATCCCCAGAACCGAAAGGCCTCCATTAAGGACACTTGTTTTCCCAACTGATAGTGAACACAGCCTTATCCCACACATTTCTATTCAGTTTTGAAGCATAAAAGGATTTATGTCAGTCTAATTAATGCAGAACCCTCAGCAGACCAGTTCTTAGGATTTCTGCTGCCCTTAGGCAAATCTGCTTCTGGCAGGTGGCTTTAATCTGACTGTTAGTATTGCTTCTGGTGGGTAATCGAAGAGATCCCTGCTCTGGTCTTATGCTAAATAGACCACCTTGGACTCTAACTCAGAGGGAGTTGTTGTGTGTTCCTTATTGGAATTCATTCTTTGTTGCTCTCTGATAAGAATGAGTAGGTTGTATGTAGCAGAAGATGGCCTAGTTGGCCATCATTGGGAAGAGAGGCCCCTTGGTCTTGCAAGCTTTATATGCCCCAGTACAGGGGAACGCCAGGGCTAAGATGTGGGAGTGGGTAGGTAGGGGAGCAGGGCGGGGGATGGGGGAGGGTATAGGGGACTTTCGGGATAGCATTTGAAATGTAAGTGAAGAAAATATCTAATAAAAATTGAAAAGAAAAAAGAATGAGTAGGTTTACAGAGGTGCATCTCTCAGGCTGTCTTTGATGGCGATAATGTCAATCACCTTAAGGGAAGCCATGGACTCCCCTTCACAGCCAGTCCCTGTAGAAGGCAGCTGTGGAAATGGCTTTGTTTGTTTCATTTCCTGTGCGATAAAGGGGGCTCGAAGGGAGACATATACAGGAACACTCTGAGTCTCATCCTCTGCTAAATTGTTTGGCTCAGTCCAGGGGTGGGACACTCTGACATGTAAAGTCCTTGTTAAAAGAAAAAAACCCTCCAGGCAGGGATCACAGCATCGATGGGAAAGGTCCATCGGGCTGCATATCCCATGTCTGGCTCCCTCCTGGGTACCTGCCAAAAGGCCAAGTGCACACGCTTTACTCAAACTCGGGGCAGTTTCGCACATGTCTGCTAGTGCTGGGCCAGCTGTTTTAGTGTTCTGTGTGACCACATGTACACTGGAGTATATCTCTCACTCTCAGTATTCTCGACCCTGATGGCTTTGCCTTGAGGTCAGAAAATGCTAGGTTGCTTGAAATTGTAGCCTGTTCTGTCTCGGGTCCTCAGGCATCCATCACTCCTCTTATGTGCAAGGCAAATGTGGCTGCCATGACAATGGGGTGGCCATACCTCTTTGAAGGACATAGATGATGGATTCCCCATGCAGAGGTGACTGACTTGGCAAGAGAGGATGCAAGGGGTGGAGTACAGAGCCTTCTCTCTTCCTTGGGAGGTTTTGTTCTTTCAGCATTGCACAGAGAGAGTAGGAAGCTGTCCAATCAAGATCCAGGCTCAGCCTCCCTGTTCTGTGTTCTCATCTGCAAAGAGCAGGGGCAACACCCATGGTATGTGCTGCTCACTGGGTCTAATGAGACGGTCCATGCCAAGCGCTGACACCATTCCATCCATTCCTGTTTCTCAACATGTTATTTTGGAAGGGCTGAAAGCTCAGGAACATTGAAAAGAAAGGACAATAGATGCCCATTCAGTTGATGCCCACATGCTTGCTTTATTAGTCTCCTCGGGCTGCCATGATAGACTGCCTCAGCCTGCCAGCTTCACAACAGAGGTATTTTCTCACAGTGTCGGCTGCTGGCAGTTCAGGTTGAGGTGTTGTAGGGCTAGTTTCTGGTGAGGCCTCTCCTTCTGGCTTGCAGAAACCATCTTCTCACTATGTCCTCATGTGGCCCTCCCCTCTGCATATGCACCCCTGCTGTCCCTGTTCCTGTACATAAGGGCACCAGTCCTCCTGGATTAGGCACCCACCCCATGATCTCATTTAACTTTTCTTCCTAATCCCCAAAGAGTCATACTGGAGCCTAGGGCATCAACACAGATTTGAGGGAACATACAGGTCAGCACATATTTCTAAGGGTTTGTGTATATGCCATGTGTGAGCACGTGTATGTTTGAATGTGCTGGCCAGGTGAGCATGGAGGGTAGAGGTTGGCGTCGAGTCTTTTTCTATTGCTTTCCACTTTATTTCTTTAATTTAAATTTATTAAAATAAGATAATCGAAGAAGCATCAGTTAACTATATCTTGTCAGACACAATAAAAACAAAGCAAAACTGACACTCTAAATCATTACAAAACTTGTATTCCTGGCTGTCTTCCAGACAATGATGTGGCTGGAGACAGGACAGGGCCCACCTTATTTTGGGGGACCAGGTCTCTCATTGGACTTGGAACTGCTGTTTTCCCTAGACTGGCTGGCCAGTGAACCCCCTAGAGCTGCATGATTCTTAGCTTTCTTCTGCTGTTGGGGCTGCACTACAACACTCCCTGTGGGTTCTGGAGATCCAAAGTCAGGTCTTCACACTTGCTTAGCAAGCAAGCTCCGCACCGAGCCATCGCCCAGCCCCAGTCCTATACATTTTAATAAGAATACACTCCATCTTTCCACCCTGTGGGTCCTGCGTGGATGCGAATGCATGTATTGCTTGTATGGGAAATTTCCTAGTGGATATGGAAAGTAGAAACCTTCTGCTGAATACAGTGAGTCTATAGATATGTTTGTGTGTGTGTGTAATAGTTAGCAAAGGTTCTATAAGCTTGCTTTGCTATTTGTTCCTTAAGATAACTCCAAAACAATGACTTTTTAGAACCCTAGATGGAGCTGGAGGGATAGCTCAGCAGTTAAATGTGCATGCTCTCTTGCAGAGGACCTGAGGTCAGTTCCCTGCACCCATGTCAGGTAGCTCACTACCACCTACAACTTTAGCTCCAGGGAATCCAACAACCCTCTGGCCTCTGTGAGCGCTACACACACGAACTTACCTGCCCATACACATAACTAAAAGTAAAATGTTTAAAAATTCAAAGCTTTAGAAAAGCCGTATTTCTGTTAGCTTTGCCTTAAGTAACTTCTCTCCATATCAGAAAATATTTAATTATAGTACATACATATAATTACAGCTATAAACAAAATAAAATAAAATATACCCTAGAGAAAGAGTATAGGAAACCTGGAAGGAAGGTGACTAGACTATTGCAAATGGAAAGCACATAAGGTGTTTTCATAATTCTATGCCAGTCATTACATTGTTTATAAAATTAAAATGCATCTGGGTGTGGTGATATACATCTGTAATCCCAGCACTTGGGAGGGAGAGGCAGGAAGATCAGAAATTTAAGGTCAGTCTTAGACAGCAAGTTTCAGCACCCGTGGACTATATGAGACCCTGTCTCAAAACTATAAAAATAAAACAAAAGTGCACTTAAAATAATTGAGAACTGAGCAGCATATTCAAACATAGCACGCAGCAAATTGCATCACATTAACTGGGGGGTTGGTAAGTGGCCGCAACGCCCTGATTCTGAGCCAAGTTCTCCTCAGTTCTCTGAGTGTGTCATAGTAAGAGCTTTCTCACACATTGCCTAGGTAAGCATATTCCATTTAGGAAAAGCACATGTGAAGGCATTTCAGCCCTCAGGTGATCTATGCTGGTCAGTGGAGATCTATGCCGGTCAGTGGTGATCTATGCTGGTCAGTGGAGATCTATGCCGGTCAGTGGTGATCTATGCTGGTCAGTGGAGATCTATGCTGGTCAGTGGTGATCTATGCTGGTCAGTGGTGATCTATGCTGGTCAGTGGTGATCTATGCTGGTCAGTGGAGATCTATGCTGGTCAGTGGAGATCTATGCTGGTCAGTGGAGATCTATGCTGGTCAGTGGAGATCTATGCTGGTCAGTGGAGATCTATGCTGGTCAGTGGAGATCTATGCTGGTCAGTGGTGATCTATGCTGGTCAGTGGTGATCTATGCTGGTCAGTGGTGATCTATGCTGGTCAGTGGAGATCTATGCTGGTCAGTGGAGAAATTCCATTTAAGTGATGGGTGATTTGGGGGTTATGTTTCACTGTACCGCCATAAATTGTGGAGAACTAGCGATATTCAAGAGTATTCTTCACCAGGTGTGCTGAGAAATGCCTTTAATCCCAGCACTTGGGGGCAGGGGTAGAGGCAGATGGATCTCTATGAGTTTGAGGTCAGCCTGGTCTTCAAAGCGAGTTCTAGGACAGCCAGAGCTACATATTGAGACCCTATGTCTAAAACAAGACAAAACAAAAAAAGAATAACCTTCAACTCCCAGTCACAGCTTTTCTAACTTATGCCTTTTCCCCAAATACCAAAGGATTCCAGAACTTGTTGACCTTTGTCACTGTCTGTCTGTCTGTCTGTCTATTAAAAATCTCCCTGGGAAGTTGAAGAAAGTGCTTGCCTTGCAAGAATGAGGGCTGAGTTAAGTCCCCAGAATGCACATTTAAAACACAACAGGATTGTGGTGTATACATGCACATGCACACGCACATGCACACGCACATGTACACCTGAAAGGAAATTTCCTACATTAAAAAAATGTTTTCAATGAATTTCCATATTTCCCTGCTCATTACTGACCTGCATGGAAAGCCCCACACCTGGACATTTGAGACTTCCTGCATTGGTTTTTGAAGAAGCAAGGGCATGTATAAAGATTATGGAAGGAACTGCATGGGGTCAGTATGGTTTTGGTGGAGGCGCCTGGTAGCCTTTTGGTGGGGGTCAGATTGGGGCCATTCTGCCTGGATGTGCCTCTATCTTTGGCATCTTGTGGGAACCAATGAAACGATCCATATTTTCATTGTTGGCAGCACTGGGCTAGGAGGCTCCTGCTCTGCTTCTGAAAGTGTTGCCAGCCTGGACCGGTGCACTGTGTCTCCAGAGATAACTGAGCAAAGGGAGCACCCCCAGGAAGCCAGGGGCCCAGAAGGTTCTCTACTGCCCAGATCATCTCTGCCCTGGGAACAGCCCTGCCCCTCAGCCTCCATGCCCTTCATTGAGGGCCCCTCAGAAGGTTGCTTGGCCAGCTCAGAAGCAGAAGCACCTGAAGACAGCACCCTCACAAATCCCCTTAGGATGGAACACTCTCCCAGCATCCCAGGGAACATCTTACCAACATCATCCACTCCTGAAGTAGATGGCCCCACAGAGCACTCAATGGCTGCCAGAACCCCTAGTGCTGAAGGAGACAAAGAGCTGAAGGAAGAGGGATGGAACTCGTCTTCCAGTTGCACTGGCCAATTGCCAGGAACTTCCCTAGTTCCTCTCCAGGAGCCAAGGACAGAGCTGCTGTCTGGAGAGGGCGATGGGCCTCGTGACTTTGAGTTCCAAAGGAAAGAGGATATGGACGACTGTTCCTCCCCAGGGTCAGCAACCAAAGCCCCTGCTGCCACTCAGCCGGGGACGCAAAACTCAGCTGTCCTCGAGTCTCCCCCAAAACTTGAGACTGTGGTCCCACAAGATTCGGTCTTAAGATCATCAGACAGAGAAAGAGATGGAGCAGAGGTGCTACCTACGTGTTCGGCCAAGAACTTGAAATCTCTCGGAGGCTGCCATCCCTCTAAAAGCAACTCCAGAGCTAACCCTGGAGCAGGGACAAGCACTGCCTCCCAGGCAAACTGCCAGCAGAAAGTGGAAATGCGTCTGCCATATGCAGAACTGTCCTCGGGCCCCCTAGGTCTTACCACAGCACCAGCAAACAGTGGCTCCTGGAAAGAGACTCTGGACACCAGAGATGCTCAGAGCCAACCACAGACAGGGACATCGGGAACTGAGCTCCAGCAAGCTGCCTGTATGGCAGCAGCCAGCCAGCTGGATGGGAGCTTGCTCCTGAGTGCTGAGGCCCCTCTCGTCACTAGAACAGAGGAAACTTCAAGTTCAGCTTCAAGTCCCACTGCACATACAGCTGCTTGGAATTCTGTTGCCTCAGAAGAATCCACAGAGACCATTTCTGAGACGAAGACGTCAGTTTCTGCAGATCTGGCTGCCACAGAACAGATGGATACAGGGGTGGCAAAACCAAAGCCAACATCAGATCTTAGAAGAATGCAAGAACAACCAGAAGGTAGCCTCCAGCAGGTTCCTGCACCTTTCTTGCAGGGGCAAAATGATACAGTCCAACTGCTGCCAACTTTCTCCCATGGCGTTTCAAATGAAAGTTCAGTGGAACCAACGGATGGTCCCAAGGCCCCCAAGAATACTGAAAATAGAGTTGCTGCTAGAGAGGAAAGCAGATCACATGGAGACAACCTTGAGGGACAGCAAGAAGCCACCAGAGCCCTTGCCAGTGCAGAGCCTGGGAACCATGATGAAGAGAAGTCTCAAGCCGTTCACAGCAAGCCCCATCTGGAGACCAAGAAAGATGAGGTTTCAAAGCCACACAATAATACAGAAAACAACATTGTTCCCAGCTCAGATTCAACACAGCCACTTAGACAGGCGGTTGCTGGCCACAGGGATGGGTCCCACTCTGGGTCAGCAGAGGTAGTGGGGCAGGTGGTTGCTGAATCCCATGTGACTGACACGGCTACCTCACTGCACGAACTCCATGAGGAGGGCCCCATCCTGTCCTCAGCATCAGATGGCACTGGTGAGCAATTTCTTCCCCAAGAAGCCATCTGGGAAAGTTCAAGCTCTCAGTCCAAAAGCCCAGTCATGCTTCAGGACAGAGGAGGATTGGACACACCAGAGTCACTTCCTGCCTTAGAATCTAAGAAAGGAGATTTCCTGCCTGCTACAGCTGTGGAGGAGGTACCCAAAGCTGGGGAGATGGAGGATATATTGGAAGTAAAGAAGAGCCACCCACCCTTGCATCAGCCCTACAGCTGTGACGGCAAAGGCTTGCTGATGCCCCCAGGCCAACCTTGTGGGGTGGAGAAGGTTGAACCTGGACAGGAAGTCCATGCTGATGCGTCATCTCCCCCCAATGGGAAAGACTCAACAATAGCCCATGGACTTGCTATGCTCAGTCTGGAACAAGACTGTCAGAGAAAACTGTCTTGCCCAGAGGACAGTTTCCCACCATCTCCAAAGAACCTTCTCCAGCCATCTCAACTAAACCCAGAAGCATCCATCTCTACTATTCTCTGTGACAAGGACCAACCACTTACAAGTGGGCAAAAGGCTTGTCAAAGTGGCCCAGATCTGAAGAAGCAGAGTACAGATCCCTCAATCCCGGTGCCTGAGGAAAGGAAGCCTGGGGCAGATGTGAGCTTGTCCACTCAAGGAGGAAACGAACAGGGGTCAGAACTTCCCTCCAAAGGTAGCCCATTCGATACTCCAAGTTCATCATCCAAGGATACAGTTCTGGAAGGAGCACCACCATCAGAGATGTCAGAATTGTCAACCCCACTGGGACAAGAGCTGCCTGCACTAGGGGGAAATGAGCAAGAGGGCACAGGCAGCGGTAGTCAGCTCTCAGAGATCCCGCCTCCTGCAGCAACAACCTCTCTTACAGAAAACTTGGGTGGAAAGGATAGTCTCTCTATTGGGCAGGGGCTGAGCAAGTCCAAACAGGAGCTAGATAATGCCTTGCAAACAGGCAGCCAGCGTGAAGAAGCACGTTGTGAGGACTCGGGCATTTCTGAAGCCAGTGACGTACTGCCTCCGCCTCGGGGCTTGGATAGGACAGAGACAGCAAGTAGAAACAGAGTGGAGGCCCTGCCCTGTCCACCTGACTCAGTAGCTCTCCTGGATACAGCACACTGCTCTCTAGACCCAGTGTCTACCAATCCCAGAGTCACACCCACCCAGGATGCCCTAGAGAGCAAGGCCTGTGATGAAAGCCAGAAAGAGTCGGACCCACAGCTAGAAATGGAGCAGCTGGCCCCCTTGGGTACAGAAGCACAGAGTCCTCTTGGAAGTTTCCAGAAAGCAGAGGACCGAGACAGTAAAGGTGGTTCTGCCGAAGTGAACGTTGATGCCAGTGAAGGAGACCCCGGGATGCAGCAGGCTTCAGAGGTACCAGAAGCTGCTCTGAGTAGTGGCTTCCTTCAGGCTGACCAGAGCCTCGCCTCCACCCTGAGTGAGCCATGTCAACTGGTGCAGCTTGAGCCCAGCTGCGGGGATGCCTTGCTGCCAGCTGGAGAATCAGACGGGATGCCCAGAAGTTCTGTGGACGTTCTGACACACCACACTGTTTTAGGTCCACAGAACCTTCTGCCAGCTGAACCATCTGACACTCCTTACCTGCATATCAATAGTGCTGCCAGGAAGGATGCAGAAGATGGAAGCAAG
Source organism: Mus minutoides (assembly GCA_902729485.2). Lineage (NCBI taxonomy): Eukaryota > Metazoa > Chordata > Mammalia > Rodentia > Muridae > Mus > Mus minutoides. Next base: position 858,156 of record LR749802.1, on the reverse strand, counting down.
AGAGGAGCTGTTTCCTCTGAGGACCCTGGAGCATCTCATGAAAGTCCTGTAAAGGAGCCTCCACCTGCTTTGGAAAATCACACCCATGAAAAGATACCTGCCGTCTCCTTCACAGTCTTGCAACCAGGAATGGCAGGTGGGGACACCTCTGCAGCAGGGGATGGTAATGGTATCTCCCAAGTTGGAACCACTGAGAGACACGTGAGTCTCATGCCCTACCTGGACAGGATGCCTCTCCCGGTCAGAGACGAGCAGATGGCAAGGGAGATGCATGTGGCTGCTGCTCCAGAAGCAAATGCCAGACCCTCTGAGATCACAACATGCCTTGCCAGTGAGGACGCAGCAGGAGAGACAGAGGGGAACAGAGAGAGGCCAGTAGGACTTACCCCAGATCTGAGGGTGGTTGCATCAGGTAGTGAGGGTGCAAGCTCCAAGCAGACCAGCATAATAGCGGGGCTTCCTGATTTTAGGGAGCATATCACCAAGATCTTTGAGCAGTCTGTGCTTGGAGCCCTGGCTGCTGATCGGCCCCATAGCAAAAAATCAGGAGTTCCAAGGAGTGTGCTGTTTAAGGGTCCTGATGTCTCACTGAACTCAGAGAAGCTTCTAGATGGAACACAAGGAGTGGCTGCTGCCCTTCTCCCTGTACCTCTTGCAGGACTCCAGGTTGAGAAGAAGCAAGAGTCAACTGTTGAGGCTGAGGGTTCTCATCAAGTACCCCAGGATCCAGCACCAGAACAGGTGATGGGTCTGGTGGGGACAGCCTTGGAGGATAGCAGGCCAGCTGCTAGTGTTGAAGGAGAGATGACTGGAGAGCCTTTCCAGGGAGCTCAGGCTCACTCACAGCAGACAAGAAGCAGGCAGGAATTAACAGTGGGCCTTTCCTCTTCTGGAACTGTTCAGGGGCTACCAGCAGAAAGAGCCCCTGGCTTCCCTGTGGCTCCCCAGAGCCATGCAGATGTAGGTGCAGCTTCTGCTCAAGGTGACAAAAGCCATTCCATAAAAGAGCACCTGGAAACATTGCCCAGCAACGGTCAACACAGAGAAGATGGCACCCAGGACCCTACTCACGCCAAGGGACTAAGTAATCTATCAGGATCCCCCTGTGCCCTGAATGGTTCTTCTCATGGAAGTGTTTTGAATGTGCCTGAATCTAACAGTGAGCCCTGGATCCCTTCCATACTTGGGGATGAAAGACAGATTGAAGTTGATGTCAGTACTGCAGACATGCAAAATGTGCCGGGCAACCAGGATGCCCCCAAAATATTGGCTGGAGAAGTGTTGACTACTCCCCTGGCTCCTAGCAAAATGGCAGGAGCTACTGAGGAAGCAGAAGGTGATATCACACCAAGCAAGGCTGAGACGTGGGCATGTGTGTCTGCTGACCTCCTTGAAACAGGTACTACAAGGATGCTTCCCGGTGTGGCAGGTGACTCAGCACAGCCTGGGAGCTGTCAGGACTCAGGATGTTCCAACTGGGCTCAGGTGATGGAGGACACAGCCACCCTTCAAGGGGACAGCCAGGTTGAAGACCAGCAGGCCAAGGAACAGCTGGGCCCTCAGCTCCCTGCTCCTGTAGGGCATGAGAAGACAAGTATCTCTTCCCCTCCAGGGCCCAAGGAAGGCACAGATGAGAAGCTGCACCTCTTGGCTCCAGAAGAACTCCTCACTGACAGGTACTTGGGTGCAATGCCTCTGGGTTCAGATCCTACCTTAGCATGAGGGGAGTATGATCCCTCCCCTCATGCTAAGTGAATCAAACCAACGGGTGATTTTCAGGAGGCCCAGTTTCCTGTATGCGAAGGGTTAAGTGGCCCCATTTACCTCTCTGGATGTGCTAGGATTTTGAAAAGGGGTTGGGGTGTTTGGAGGCATGGGAGCTATTTGGATGGCACGTCTTTCCTTGTGCTTTAATTCATCTAAAACCACTGGGAAAGCGTGAAGCGTTGACTGGCTGTGTGTGATTGGGTGATAGGCTGCAGGCAGTCATGTTTTCTGGAGTGCAGACACAGCTGCTTTCAAATGTGGAATCGTTTAGGTGCTAGGGCCCTATGTGATTCAAAGCAGCTCCTAGCTGCCTAAAGCTTCCTTCTCTCCTTCCTAAAGATGTTGGTATAGTGGCCACTGAGTCTTTATTGGGGAATGTGCTTTTTAACATAGGATTTTGGCTCTCTCCAAGTCTCCAAGTATCTGATCCTAGCAACCACTTTCTTTCCTTGTCTCAGAAAGAGCCCAGGGTCTGGCCCAGCCATTTTACCTTCAGTTCCTGAGACATACATTCCGAAAGGCTTTCCAGCAGAGGCCAGAGATTTGGGAGGAGTAGAAAGGTCAGTGACACAAAGCCTGTGGCACCTTCCTTAGACGCATGCACCGTTGACTTCCTGAAGGATTGTAGTGTTTGTTTGAGGGTATCTCACATAGCCCAGGCTAGCCTCGAATCCATCAAACTGAGGATGACTGAACTCCTGGTCCTCTGTAGACACGCTCCCCCATACTAGGCTGAGAGCAGATTTTCTGCATGTGCTGTTATATATGAGAGGAAGCCAGGGGTGGTGAGACACATCTGTAGTCCCAACATTTAGGAGCAGAGGCAGGAGAATCAGGAGTTTGGGGCTGAGCTACATTGAAAACCCTATCTCAAGTGTGCAGGGAGGTGGGGCAGATAACCATTTCTATCCTATGTGCACTTCAGTCATACAGTTCCAAAGTAATGATTCAGAGCAGCATTGTTGGCAGAAGAGATGCTTGCTTTCATACCTGGGCTCTTACCTTTAAAAACAAAACAACTTCTCTAAGCTATAATCCACACAACATATAATTCACTCATTTAAAGTCTACATATATATACCACACACACAGACACAAGATTTACACATGCACACATAAACACACAGTACAAGCCTTAGTGTGCTTAGAGTTCTATGATGAAGGTCACAATCAATTGCAGAACTGTTTCTCTCTCTCTCTCACACGCACACACACACACACACACACACACACACACCAAAAGCTCTACAGCCCCTAGATGTTACACCCTATTCCCCTATGTCCTTAACATGGGCACATACTAGTCTAGTTTGATCCCTTTTGAGGCTAATGGGTCAACACTGCTTTAATCTCTGAAGCAAGAGTCAATGGAAGCCACCTTCCACAGAGATCTTCAGACAAGGAGGGTGGAGGACAAATGGA